>VWPW01032550.1:0-65514 GCA_013389825.1 Crypturellus undulatus
CGAGGAGAACGCTACCTGGGCTCCCATTATGAGACACTTGTAGAGTGGTCTGGAACAGGATGTCTGCTTAGCTGAGGAGAAAAGAAGGAAAATCTGATCAGCTGAGGTGACAAGCCATGGAAATTCATCCTTTCTCAGCGCTTCAAAGCACAAACGTGTGTCAAGGGGTGATAAAGAGACTTGCTGTCAAGCTCTGAGGGAGGGGAGGACAAGGACAAGAGGACAAATGTGAAGAGGACACCTGCTCGTCAGAAGAAGCACACACCTGCAAGGAGACCAGCCGGCGTGCCTATAACTGCAGTATCTCTTTGCTTCAGTAGGACTCAGGAAACAGGTCACCTGCAGAAACTGTCATTCCCCTTACCACGTAGGAGAGAGGAAAAGGGGACGTGGACAGGAAAAGAAGAGCAGATCTCTCTTTACAGCTCTGTCCTTGCACCAAACTCTGCGGCAGTTTCACAAGTGAAACGGGATGGCAGGGCAGCACTCCTGACGCGCTCCCCCTCTTCAGCGCGGAGCTCGGTCCCTCCTGCGTGACACCAGACAGGCTCTGCAGGCAAACCCCAGGGACGCAGCACCCAACATCCGTCATCGAGAGAGGCTGAGTCTCTTGCTCATCTCTAGACCCTTTGGGGAAGTTTATCCCAACCTAGGTTTGCTCACTAGCTGTAGTTCACTAGACTTAGAGCTTTTGTGCTGGGGACCTGAGAAAAGGGAAGTAGGCACATTCAGAGCTGGAGTCCGAGAGGAATAGCAGTGCAAATATAGCACATCCATTAGGTTTGATTTAGATTTTTTGTCTTTTATGTTAAAGGAATATGTTTAGTTCTGGTTATTTAACACCTGAAAGACTGTCTTTACTGACTGAGGAAAATATTTTTTTTTTAACAGGCTGAGAAAGGAAGCCATATGGGAAAAAAAAAAAAAAAAGAAACAGGTAGAAAATAACTATACCCTGGCATTTTACACAAAGCAAGCAACATGTACTCTCCCAATGCCCTCTGCTTGAGTGACGACTCTATCAGCAGTTCTTCGCATGGAAAGTCATCCCACCACACCGAGTATCAAACTAGAAGCCAACTTGATGCTGGAGGGGTGAACAAAAAATTTCCAGGTACCATTTACTTTATACCAAAGTCCTTTCATCATTTTTAATGAAGAACAATAAATAAAATTCCCAGAAAACACCTTTAAACAGGTCTCAGGGGAAGTGATGAGTAGTAGAGATGCCTGAACCCTTACAGTTTCCTTAGCAAGGGAGAAAGGAACTTTTATTTTTAATTTTGACACTGATATACCATAAAATTCTAAGTGAAACAGTGTCGGGGTGCTGTTTCCTTGCTCACAGAAGTTTCCATGCATCATATGTGCTTTGCTCCTATCTGCTGCCGTGCCAGTGCTCTTCTTCAGATGCTGCTCTGCTGCTGCCTTGTTCTCAGGAGCTCTGCCAGGCTGTGCACTGTTTGCTTCTTGCAGTGTTTACAGGCAGTTTAACAGTCTGAAAAATGTAGTTGCTGTAATATATACACAAAAACAAAATGCAAGAGAGAAATAACAATCCCTTGACTGCTTTGATGGCAACGTTTTTTGTACAACAAGGAGATATGATTTTTTTTTCTTGTTTTTTTTTTGCTTTTACATTTCCACAGCTGCCAAACTCACACTCTTTTCAACTCCCATGTTTCAAAAACATGACAGCTTAACTGCAAGGTATTTTCACGGAATCACAGAATGGTTGGGGTTGGAAGGGGCTTCTAGATCATCCAGTCCAACCTCCCTGCTCCAGCAGGGACACCCAGAGCACGGGGCACAGGGTGGCATCTAGATGAGTCTGAAGATCTCCAGAAAAGGAGACTCCACAGCCTCTCTGGGCAGGCTGTTCCAGGGCTGTGTCACCCTCACAGGAAAGAAGTTCCTCCTCACATGGAGATGGAATTTCACTGTGAGCTGGAGCCCTATCTCTCTGGTTCTGGAGCTGACTTCTCAATTCATTTGGTATCTGGCAGGAGATCCGAGACAATCCTCCCTTCTAGACAATCCTCCCCCTATCCTTTTCCTTTTATCACCAAGAACCACTTTTGTCCTGCAGATGAAGGATGGAAATCCTTACAGCATTATTACGAACAGAGCAGTTGTGCAAAGGACTTGCCAAGGGAACGTGGGGAAGGAAGAGGACAGAAGGGAAAGAGGACATTTATCTGTATGTCGCTGCACCAAAGATCCCTCTTTGGCTGCTATTTCTGAAGCACAAAACCAAAGCAGAGAGTTGCATTAGAGCCCATAAGCCTGGCTGAAAGCGGGGCAGACGCCAAAAATTGGGCCATCCTGGGAAACCCTTTTATGAAGCAGCGCCCCCATGTAGGGCTGTTTCCTTGTTAGAGTTTGACAGAGGTAAATGGACAGTGGCTGAAAGGGAGAAAACGTCTCAAATAAAAGGCAGAACAACAAAGCAGTCTTTATTCAAAGGCCACTGTTCACATTTTTGCCCAGGTGCAAGTATCACCAGAGTAACCATACCCTTCTGCTTGCATTTGCATTTTTTGGGGAGAGAAACAAAGCAAAGCTCTAACTTTACTTGTTAAAACTGTAGAGGCACAGAACTAGCTGGTATTTGCTCTGTCTCATGAATTATTAGTTATCAGAGATTTCTGATTGTGGGACTTTCACTGGTGATGATGCAGAATGAAACACTTGACTCTAAAGCCCGTCCCAGGGAAGTATTGCTTTGGCTCTGATGGATATTCTCCAGTTTGCACCAGTGCAAATGCAGGGAGATGTGGTGAGGATCTCCATCCATAATTTCCTAATGAGAATCAAGAAAGCTTAATTGGGTTCAATCATCACTTGCAACAGCACAGATCTAGATTTAAATCATCATTAAATTTACATCAACAAGCAAATGAGTGGCCAGGAGCACTTGACCTTTTTAAAAAATCACTGCCCTTACTGGGAATGCATTGCTTATAAAATAAACATTTTTAAGGTAAAATTTTCCCACAGTATTTTTTTTCTTCGAAGTCTTTTTTGGTTGGCTTGTTGGTTTTCAGAACATAATAATATCTTTCAAAGAGGTTAAAGAATTGCTGAATTCCAGTAACAGGAGCACTTGTAACTGTTCAAATCAATGCATTAACATTGAGTGATCAGACCCTGAGCAAAAATGTTAATATTATCCTCCCCACATGCTCCATTGGCAATCCTTTTGCTGTTGTACCACTCATATTATTTTCAGCTGCTCAGCAATCAGAATTCCTAAGGAAATTCTGACTTTTGGAAAGTTCTTCTCATTCCTTTTGGGGGGCAAGGGAGAGAAAGAACATTTTAAAGTTTCTTAAAACACAAGATTTCAGAGGAGATACTGTCTCAGGAAAACTGAAATGTGGTATCCTAAGAGAATTAACTAATAAAAAGCCTTGAGTTTCAAACTTTAATCTGAAAAGAGTTAATTGTATGACACTATTAAAATGCCTTTTCAATTCCTTCATCGTGCAGTTTAATGAAAATCAATTCCTTTTTTTTCCAGAATGTAACTTTTAATAAAACCTCATTTCCCGAAGGAAAAAAAAGGGGGGGGGAGAAAATCTCTGACCTTCTTTATTCTTATCCTTTGTTTTCTGTACTGAGTTCATCTGAAACTCGGTAATACTAGTGCTGGCCACAGAAACCTCTCCCTGCACCAGGGCTTCCAGGTGTGATTCTCTACCTCCACCTGCCAATGCAGAGGTGTATTACAGCACAGCCATTAGGGCGCTCTGTGAATGGCCTTTGTTATATTCATGATTGCCTAAGGGCTTAAATTGATACAAAACATTGCCAATAAATGTCATAAATCTGTAATATACTTTAAATCTAGCTGTGTTTCAGTTGGAAGTGAATGCTGACTGCACTCAGCTGAGATGATCAAAGAGAAATGGGTAGATTTTAAAAAGAAGCTTAACTAGGACATTAAGAGGAGGAATAGGGCTTGGAGTTGCAAAACAGGCGATCAGTACCTTAATTATCAGGAAAAGCTTCCCAAACAATTGGTGTACTTGGAACATGCTGAAATACTTATTTGGTTCTCTTTAGGGCAATAACCTCTTTAGGGAAGTAGAAAGAGGATGCAGCAGTATCAGAGAGCGGCTGTACAATTTCACTGTCTCCTCTTCCAAGTGGAGTGGGTGGAGATTTCCTTTTGCTGGACATTCGTTTTCCTGAAGACAGTGAAAAGAAACAGTGTTCAGACACATATTTAACTGTCTGGATGTGCAAATAGCGACAGAGCAGCTGGACACAGTAGAGTTAAAGGAAGTCAACACAGAGGATTTGCCGGGAGGGTCCAGGGTCCTGGCTGATGGGAATGTGCCCGGTTCCTCCAGGCAGGGCTGTCCCATCATCTGCCGTCCCTGAGGGACGGAATAAAAAGCAACTGTGAAAGAACTACCAGCACGCGAACCAAGCCCAGGAGAGGGTCACGCTCTCTCTGCAGCGCTGGTGCACCACATATTCAGCAAGACGGGTTAAATCCGACCCCCATTGGAAAGCCCAGGGTCTTAATCTCCTGCAGACACATCTTTGCCTTTAATTTAGATGGTTCAGAATTAGCAGAGGGAGCAAAGGGCACAGAGTTATTTTGAGGCTTCCACTGAACGTGCTAGTGTTCTTCTGCCAAGAGCTACTTTAGGAACTGAAAATGGCTCCGACCTAGTGTACTTCCCTAGCAGCTAGCTGTACATCCTTCCTTGTCAACGGCATAGGGCAAGAAAGGGCTGCATGGAGAAAACAACATGAATCTACGTCATTAATTAAAGCTACACTGAGAATTACGGGCTGTGCCTTGAAAACCCACCCATTTTATCACTACATGCAAGAAGTAAGGAGCAAAGTGTGGATATTTTTAATGATGTAAGCTGCCAAACATGGGTATTTTATGTAACTGCCTGCCAACTATCCTTAACTTCAGCGTAGCCGCTCCGCAACGTGAGCTGCTTCCCGGGTGGACGCTGATGGCTGAGGTAGCCCCGGCCAGCGCTGGTGCTGGGTCTTCCGCAGGGAGTGCGGCAAGCGGCTCTGTGGGAAGGATGCTGGAGCAGGACGAGGTGCTGTGGACACAGCTGAGGGGAGAGGCTCCTCTCACACAAGAGGTGTGAGGGTCGGCCGTGAGGGTTTGATCTGTTAGGAGGGAAGGAAACTGCTGCTCTGGATGAGCTGGTTAACGCGGTGCTGCTAGGGAAGGGAAGCTGCCTCGAGCTACCTCTCCAAGCACTGCACGCTCCTCTTCACACAGCCAGAGCAGAGAGTATTCTCTATGTATGTGAGCTCTTTCCTTGCTCTGCTTGGTGCTTTGTATAAGGCCTAAGGAAGCGCTTGATGGCCCATTGGAAGGTGTCTTGGGTCATAAACCTGTTCCCTGCTTTGATGGTTTAGTTAAGCCAGATATACCACAACTAATTTTAACCTGGCTTAACTCTAGTGTCCTTATCTGCAAGAAAAGCGCATGTGTGGGCAAGGCTCATTGTGCTGATGGAGTCTGTAAATCTCTGCAATTTATTTCCTCTGCTCTGCTCTGGTTTTCCTACGTGTCCAGTTGCAGAAATTCAAATGCAAAATGGTGGGAAATATATTAGATGTCCCTGGTAAACCACTTTCCGTGTACAACCTTTTAAAGACTAAATAAAATTGCTGAATATGTCATGCCAATGGGAATAGGTGGCAAGCTCTGCACAACTCTGAATCCCTCGTTTTAATGACTTTGTAGATAAGATTCAGAGTTTCTACAGTATCCAGTTTCAGACCCACGCTGTAAAAAGGAAGCCAATAAAAACAATGCACAGTTGTATTGTTCAAACCATAAATAAAGTGAAATAAAATCTTATTTGTTTTCCATTTTAAGAGACTCGAATATTTTGGAATATTCATCAGTGTTCTTTTAATTTATTACAAATGTCAAATGCCTCATTCACCAGCATGTTTCATCAAACATATTGGCATATACAACAAATATATTAGCATAGTTCTCAGCAAACGCTTCAGTGTTGAGGGCTGGAAAGATTATTCAAACATTATTACTCTATTCACCAGCTCTGGTTGAGGGCCAGAAGAGGGCACATTTGCCGAATATATGCAGTTCTAGCACTTTATTTAGGAGAAAATTTCCTAGAGCTTTTGGCTCACAGGGAGCCACAGCCAACCCAGCCCTGTTGGGTAGCCAGCACAGTTTGTGGTCTGCCTGATCTGGAGATTAACAGAGTTCAGCAGACAAGCTATTAATTTCCTGCCTTTCAGGAACATGATATATTTTATGTTTTATACTCGTGAATGTAAAAGCAAGTGCGAAGGGAACAAAAGGAAACCATTAAAACAGAAATAAAAATGACACTGTCAGGAACTCTGATTCCTAATTAGAAACACTGCACGTCTCCTCTAACCGTTTCAGCTCGCAGAGCTTAATTCAAAACAAGATCAAAGGCAGCATGTGCTTATCAGGGCGGATCATGCCAGACCACGCTCCTTTGATGTGCTGGCAGATCGGCACAGGAAACGCAGACCTCATCTCTGTGAAGCTGGGAATAACACGTAATGCCAGTGCACGGGAGCATGGCTGTGAGAGGAATGAGAAAGGAACTCGTAAAAGAACTGATGGTTTTGGCAAAAGAGAAGATAACAGTCNCGGCTGTGAGAGGAATGAGAAAGGAAATCGTAAAAGAACTATAAAAATGACGGTTTTGGCAAAAGAGAAGATAACAGTCAGACTCGTCTGAAAGAGAAGTGACGGTGGTGGAGGGAGGTTGCTGATCCTCAGGGGTTCGCAGGGGCTCCAGGCTCCTCTCGCGCGGTGCTTACCCTCCTCCTGCTCCCCAGCCCCAGAGGCGCCCGCGCTGCAAAGGAGAGGGCTGCAGTGTCAGGCAGCAGGAAAGGAGGACCCTGGTGCCGTGGCGATGAGGTGATGACCGGTACGACCATGTCCCCCAGGTCTAATCTGCTCTGCTGTCTCGCCTCTGGACAGCCGGCTACTGCTGATGCTAAAACCCAGAGGCAGCCTGAGGAGCAACCCAGAATCAAGGAACTTCAGCCAACATTCAGATCCATGGCCTAAGTTCTTTAATAACACAGCATTTTCTGTAAATGGTGCATTTCAGAAAAAGATCTTATAAGAAAGGATCTTATAAGAAAGCTTACGTGGCCCCTTCTGATGAATTATGGAGAATCCAATTCAGATATATTTGCATTTGGGAGGTGAAAAGACCACTGGACACTGTCACAGTGAAGGTCCTCGCTCCCCCTACCCACCAGCTCTGAAACGTGCTGACATGAAATTTTTCTTGGAGATATATCTATCTGTGAAGGATTTTCTAATTAATACTTGGCTTGCTCTATTGCTTCGGAGTGCGTCATTTGATTTTGCATTCTTGGCTGGGGCTGAGGACAAATCGTTACAGTTTTGATTAATTTTCAAGCTACAAAATCTTACGAGTTTTATGTAAACCACAAGATGGCACAGCTGTAGTAGCAATATATAACCAGATATGGCAGTCCAGGTTGAACAGATTAAAAAAATAAAAAATTAACACAGTATTTAACATAAAATAAAAATTAACACAGTAGAGATGCCCTCATCTTTATAGCTGTTAAATAGTGTGTTAATTTTTATCAACAAGAAGGAAAAAAAATACCTCTTTCCATGAAAAAGAAAATCTAACTGAAAGGCAGTTCCTTGGCCCATAAACTTTGAGAATAACCAGTTTATGGTTATGGAGGAGAAGCTGAGGGGGCTGGGGAAGAGAAGGCTGAAGTATCAGTGTATATCAATATGTAAGAGGCTGAAAGATGAGCTAGATTCTTCTCAGTGGTGCCAAGTGACAGGACAAAAGGCAACATGCAGAAACCCAAACACAGGAAATTCTGTTTAAAGATAATAAAAAAGCACTTTTGTGGTTAGGGCAAAGGACCACTGGAACAGGTTATGCACAGAGGTTGCGGAGCCTCTGTCCTTGAAGACATTTGTAGCTTGTCTGGACGTCATCCTGGACAGCCTTGGTAGGTGACCTTGCTTCGGCAGCGTGTGGGACACTGATCTCCGCAGGCCCCTTCCAAATCCGACTGTTCGTGACTGTGAAATGCAAAATCTTTCCTGCTTATATATTGATTGCTTATATATTTACAAAAAATAACATTTAAAAACAGAAAGGACTTTTCAACAGGGAAGCCAGTTTTGTCTGAGATGTAAAAGAATGTTCCCATGCTGGATTATTTTTCACAGAATATTACACTGATTATGCAATAGCTTTGTACCGATATATTTTTTAAGCTGGAAAAATTCTTCAAGATCAATACTCTGTGTATTGCAGACAGCTCCATTTGCAAATATTTCCATTTTTCCACAGCAAAAGAGTTTGAGAGCAATCCCTAAATAGATCTCAGACTCCAACAAACTTGTGAAAGTAGCTTTTTATAATAAAATTCACAATACAATGAATATATTTTATGAGATAATAAGACTACTAATATGAATTTATGGGATTCATATTTATATGAGTATATAATGTCCTGAATGATGCAAGTAATATTAGAGAAATGTGGCCCAGTCGTTATACCAGATATCACAGGGAATAGGTGTTTATTATCTCTAGGATTTGTATTCTTCTTATCCCCCTAACTACCGAGGAGGTAAGGAGAAGGATTGAGGACTGCGCAGGGAGGCTGAATTTCATTATATTTATATTATTCTTTTGCACACTTAATCAGGGGTGACTATCATTCACCAACTAGTTTTGCAGTTTTTCCTGAAGTTGCTCCATATCTAGCATAACAGGGTGATGATCTGTGGTTAAATTTTCTAGGAGTGACTGCAATAAAAATATCAACTTGAGATCCATTTCCTTACTGTCATATTTGTCACTGTCACAAATAGTCATCATTTGGAGATTCCTCATTATGGCAGGATAACCAAAATCTAAATATAAGCTCATATAAATATAGATACATGTCTATTGGATATAGCCATATTTAGTCATATAATCTATATTCAGAAGGGAAAACAATAATTAGTCAGACCCTCTTATAGAAAATCAGAGTTTCTGACTAGCAGCCAGATGAAAAACTGACCCTTCCAAATTTGGTATAATTTCAGCAAGGCAAGCTATTCTCTGGCTTGTAAGGTGAGATGCTTCACCAAATTTTGCATTTTTAAAAATGAGTTATGAAACTTTAATTGGCAAGTTTTGCGTCTGGGTCTTGTTTGCTTTAATTGGAAAATGACTGTTCCTGCAGCCTGCTAAGGTTAGATGAACATTCATAAGGAATATCCTAGCAAGTGAGACAATTCATTACTGACATTTATTGATAATTGTGGACAAGATTTTCGAAGCAACCTGAGGGATGTGAACACATAGCACTCTCCCTTTTGCAAGCCCTCTGTCATGTCTGTTGTTGTCATCTACAGTAATATTATATCTACTTCAGGGCTTAGCTCTGCAAACACAAAATGCAGTTGCAGGGAGTCCATAAGGATGTGGGGGCTTGAGCCTCTAGCTGATATTGGAGTGGTTAAAGTGCCTCATGAGGACCAGGGCCTGCAAACATGAGGCTTCTGCCAGTTGTCTGTCGGAAAGTGCCACCTACTTCTTGATCAGGTGGTCTATGGAAGACACCACAATGTCATCCACGTTGGTCTGAATGCTAAGCCTAACCCCTGGGTTCCCAGCTGCCTCATTGCCATAAAATATTCACACACCTAAAGCAAGACTTAGGTGCCTAAACTATGATTTAGAAGTCCTACCCTCTCCCTCATCTTTTTCACATTTGCTGCGTTAACGCCTAAGGTGTCTCTTACATTGGACTCCCATTGCCACATTGAATCTGGACCTTACACACATCTAATTTTGTGCTGGTCTGCTCAGCTCTGTCCTTAGCTCACAGGTAAATCCAAAAGCGAATCTGGCTTTGCCTGCCTCGCTCCGTGGAGCGGTGACCTCAGAGGACACCACGTGCGGACCAACGGGGCGAGTGGTTCCAGCAGCAAAACCCTGGCTCGGTTCTCCTGTCCCTGGGGGGACTCACATCTCTCTCACCTCTGGGAAACACACCCTGTCAGGTTGAATAATACTCTGAACAGAAGGCACTCTGTCTTTGAAAGTGTTCAGCATAAGCAGGAATAAACCAATAAATACAAAATTACTGGGTCTCAGAGAGCAAGCATGAAAATGTGACTGAGTGTCCTAGTGCGTAGACACCCTCCCAAGTATGAGAAGTTTGCTGGACATTTATTGTGAAGAGTGTGCAGCACTAGTACAGTTACATAAGCCCAATTTCTATCACTTACAAGCTAAAAGTTAGAAGCCAGAAGTTATCAGTAGTTCTGGTTTTCCAAGTGTGTTGCCTTGCTGCCTTTCTTTTTTCCTCCTCCCTGCCAGCCCATCTCCAGCCGCACGGCCCCATGGCCAGCACTTGGAGCACAGGGCTGACGTGGCCAGCAGTGACCACCTGACACGCCGCATCCTGCCACATCCTCGTTTTTCATGGGCTGGATTTTCTCTGTGGATGCAGGCGAGCCAGGCACGCTGTCCGCGGCAGAGCTGTGCTGGGCGGGTTGGGTTCGAGGCCTGCTCCAACCACGCAGCCATCCCCAGAGGGTGCACTCCCCGTTTCGTGCTTTGAATTCAGCAAGAGACTTGCGAGTCCTCTTAAAAAGTCCCTCTGCCTGCTTGAAGCTTTATAAGAAAGTGTTTAATCATTTTATATTGCACAACACTGAAATAAAGACCTCGCTGAACTGCCTCTTGTAGCTACTGCTTACATCTTTGTTTCTGCATATGTATACATATAATATGCATNTCCAACCACACACATCCACAGGGCACCCCGCAGCCATCCCCAGAGGGTGTGCTCCCCCTTTCGTGCTTTGAATTCAGCAAGAGACTTGCGAGTCCTCTTAAAAAGTCCCTCTGCCTGCTTGAAGCTTTATAAGAAAGTGTTTAATCATTTTATATTGCACAACACTGAAATAAAGACCTTGTTGAACTGCCTCTTGTAACTACTGCGGTTTACATCTTTGTTTCTGCATATGTATACATATAATATGCATATATGTATTTGTGAACATATAATAGNTAAAGACCTCGCTGAACTGCCTCTTGTAGCTACTGCTTACATCTTTGTTTCTGCATATGTATACATATAATATGCATATATGTATTTGTGAACATATAATAGTTTACACAGCCCAACCAACCTCAGGCACCTAAATGAATCAACCAGGGTCCTAAAATTGCTCCGTAGTCAAGACTCCTTCAGTCTAGTGCAGGACTCTTAGGGCTGAGCTGAACCCGTTGCTGGAGCCTCACGGTTCTTTACCTACATTTGCAAACAGCCTCTCAGGTTACACTAGTAATCAGTGAGTAAAGCTTTACAGTATAAATAATGCCTTGCCCTGCTTCTGCCTAGAGAGGAGCTAAAGTTCATGGACTGTGCAGGACCACTGCTTATATCTGAGTGTGACTCATATCTTACAATATCTGACTTAGCCATCCAGCCACACAGCAGGTGTTTTCTCAACATGATCCATAATCTCTGTTGGATGCTCTATTACAGTCATTTTTATTACACTGCTTGCTTCCAAAATGCTCCTGCAGGGACAGTTATAAACAGAGTGTGCATAGGCAAGTCAATGCAGTAAATTAATTAAGGTCACACATACCTTGCATTTCAAAAGTATGTCCCTAAAAAGTCATGCAAAAAACTCCCGAATTGTCTGGCTCAATGAGAAAGATCGTGTAAGAAACGTGTGCCACATCTTGCAAGGAGCACCCATATATTCCATGTACAACGACATGCATTTAGTTTATTTAGGCACTTTTAATGCACCCTGAAGAAATATTATTTACTATGTTTACTTTTCTAATACTCACTTTCTGTCCCAGGAGTATTATGTGTCTCCTACTGATGGAAAGGAGGGGCAAAGACAGACTAATGCTCATAGTTACTGGTCTAAGTTAATTTAAACTGTTATATCTCTCATTTCTTACTAGTTGGCAAGAATCTGTCAAATACACCTAACTATGAAGAAAAAAATAGGTTTGAAAACCTATGTAGAAATTAGATTGAATGAGTAGGTCATTAGTCACTTTCTCAAACAGGTATAGGAAGAGCATGCAAATAAAAAAAAAAGAGTAAAATAATGTTCTGATGCAAGTGACTTGGTTCCTCCTGCAGAAGCAACTCAGAAACCAACATCTCTCTTCTAATTCCTCATGAGCAATTACAGGTTTACATTACACCCCTTTTTCCTGTTAAATTAAAGAAAAGCTCCAGTCCACACTAGCTGCATCCAGGTTTACCTGTAGATGTAGGTGCTGGACCTATGGTTTCCCAGCTGTCTGCACTGCGTTCCCATTGGGCCTGCAGGTCCTTCCCACCAAAAAGTGCTGTGGGAGCTGAGGGGAAGGAGAAAGGGAAGCAGGACACGTCGGGGCAGGCTCAGGTTTTGCCACAGGAGAGATGAGGGTGACAGTAACGGGAGCTCCTGGGCCTCTGAGGCACCTGGTGGACTAGCCAGAAAGGTGGCCACTGGCTTCCTTTCTTACTGCTTACATGGCTGCACACATCCCACCTCTGCGATAAATAAATAAATTTTTTTTCTTCAAAGCTTCAGAGCATTCCAGCCACAGTTAGAAGGGAAATATAGAGGGAATTCCTCTAGGAACAACTCCAAATCCATTATGTTCCCAAGTGCCTGTGAGCACTTCCTGGTGCTGGAGAGCAGGAAGACACTGAGAATCTTCTCTTCATCCACCCAGGAAAGCAGCGGGACATGCTGTCCTTTAACTCCCACAGGAGTATTGGGAAGAAGCCAGCGTGGTCGGCAGCCTGGCCTATGCCCATGTTCACCAGAGAGCTGGCCGGGTCAGGCCCCAGCTAGGACACATCCCTTTGTCCTTGGTATCTTGAGCCAACCAGGAGGACACAGTGCTTCTCATGAAAGAAGTGAAGTTTATCTTTGCTGGAAGATTTACACAATGTCAGACCACACAGCACAGACAGGTTCAACCATGTTATGATGGTATGTGGTTCCCAGTCATTTCCCAATGTGCAGTTTCAATAAAACTTAGTTTCAGGTAGTTGAAGTCATCCTAAACACCAGAGAACATAATAAGGACTGTAATGTACAAGCAGGAGCTCTGGAGCAGTAAGTGGCCACCACACTGCACTTGTTGTCACCCAAGGACAAGGTGGGCACGAGGCATCATGACCAGTTGCCCCTGCTCAGCTCCTTCCTCCACCCTTGACCTTCCTGGGAGAGTCGTGATCCAGCTTGGCTCGTGCAGGGCACACATCAAATCACATGTCCATAGGCGCTAAGTCACCCAGCAGGACTGTGGGACTCCCGTTGAGCCCTCCACAGCAAGGAAAGACAACTGGCCCTGCAAAGGTCATCTACGGTAAGAGATGAAAGGAGCTCAGAAATCCTGCCAGATTCATGCAACTCAGAAACGCCACATATGTTTATGACACAGCTCACCTGGGTTTAAACGGGAAATTTTATCAAACAGTCAAAACCTCATTTCAAGGAAGCCATTAACATTTTGTTTCTTTAATTGTTTCACTCCTTTTGCTATTTAAAACAAAATCAAATTAATTAAATTCTTCCCAGAAAGCAAAATCTTGTCCCCAACCACCAAGACGAAGATGTAGAAATATAAAAAACCTAAAACTGCCAAATGCAGTCTTTTCCAACCCAGAAAATTCTTTACCCCCTTGTCTCGCAGCCAACAGTGGTTGTCACACACACGTGTGTGATTGTAGCACCTGTATGTGCTTATCCTCTTGCTCACCTATGATGTAAGGTGTTTCATTTACTTGCTGATACACCAAGAGGGACATGGGGCTCCCCATGAGCCTTGCAACGAGTTGCAGTAAAGTGAAATGGTATCAGTGGTTGATAAAGGTCACCCTGGGGCCCCTCCTGACCCTGTAGCCTTGACCTGCACACTGTTAGGATCGTCTCCTACCATAGTTACCCCTGTCAGCCCAGGAATGGAAACTGAAATGCAGGCAGTCTTGCAGACATCCAGTAGCAAACAATCTGAGTGTCATCATGCAGCAGGAAGAAGGTAGTAACTTCTCAAGGGTACAGGTCTTCACCTTATAAAAGTAGGAACCTGGGCTTGCAAAGCAGGTCTTGGACTTTAAAACCTCCCATAGCACTTTTGTGTGTGCCAATAGCCATCCAGCCAAATTTGGCAGGAAAAGAGAGGATGAGAGAGTCACCTCCTCAGAAGAGAATCCTTTTGCTGTCTGTCTCCTCCACAGTTTTAGAGCTGGTGTTTGGTTATGATTTTGTTTAAAGCTCACAGCCCCCAAACCCTCAGACCAGCTGCAGGCAAGAGTTAGTTGAAAGGGGCAGCTCTAACATGAAAAGTTGTAACAAGATGGTTTGTGTATAGATGTTATCTTTGAAGTGCAAATAGGGATCTGTCTTTATGAAAAAGCAGTCAATATATGTTATATTTCAGGCATTCTTAAATCTCCAAAGAGAAGGATACTTGAAAACACTAGAAATCAGATATGCTATGGCGGATGAAACTTTCTAGAAAAAAAAAAAAAGAAGAAAGAAAACATAACTGTAGGGAGCACAGCAAAGAGTGTGCTGTCAGCAGTCAAGAATGGCTGCAACCAAATGATGAAAAATGAAAAAAATCGACTAAACAGACCAAGACTAAGCTCCAGAGACAGCCCAATCAGAATATCAAATACCCAGCATAGATCATCCACAAATGGTTCTACTGCCGAGACCAATATACTTATTCTTGATTTCATTTACTCTCTGACATTTCAAATAAATAAAAAGTGAAAACTTTCCCTAAAAATATATATTTTTTAATCATTTAACTGAATTGCTCTATAGATCTCTGGGGGTAGCTGATCTGGAAATGAGGACTCCTGTTTATGCTGGCCTCACACAGTATTCCAATGAATTGAGATTTTCTTCTCCTCACTCCATTGCCTTGGCTGCCATCCTGCATGGCTGCATCCCCCTGACATCCTTTCCTGGCTGTTTACCATCTTCTTTGGGGATGGAAACTGCAAATACAGATTACAAACGGTCCTGTTCATTATTTGCTGATGTCTTTTTGCTCCCAGAGGTCATCTTTTAACTCAAAAAGGTGTCTGTATGGCTTTCCTTTGTAAGAGACGCTATTGCCTATCTAAGCAATAAATTACTCCAAGTGTGTCCTGGAGTCTGCTAGTGTTTCTGGTGCTACTCGCTGTCTAACTAGGGGTAGCATTTGTGCTTATTTTGCACATAAAGCCTTGTATACAATAGAGAAGTTAATTTTGTTTAAGTATATTTAAGAAGTTAATTGCAAACTGAAGGAAAACTTTTCTATAAAACATGGTAAATATGTCTCTGAATTTACCAGTGCTAAATCAGGAGATACATTTTATTGTCTATATTTCTGTCTGCCAGTCGGGAAAGTTTTGGCTCCAGGAAGGACAGGAACTGTGCTTCTTTATGAAGAAATCACTTTTATGAAAGACGTTAGAGAAGATAAATAAAAGCAAACAAGGAAGTCCTTCAGTGCCACTGCTATGAGATTGCCAAGGCAAACACTACTAAAATTTAACTTTTCTTTTTTTTATGAGGACTTCAAAGAAGTTTGTTTTCATGAATCATCCTTGGTGTTTTGCCTACACGAAGATGAGAGAGTCTTCACTAGGCCTTTTAGCCCAGCTGCTTTGAAGCACTTGGACTGGACCTTGTTTGTCTGAGAGCTCTGAGGAAGCGAAGTGTGCCACAGAGGAGGCAGAGCTGAAGATACGTCACGTCCTTAAAGACATCAACCAGCCTGGAAACTTGAAAAAAGCCCTGGTTAGGCAAAGGTGTTTTTTATTAAATACGCCAAAGAAAGGTCATTAGGGTCTGAGCTTCATCCAAGCAACAAGGATGTGGCCTGGCTCGCCAGGGGCTGATTACACCAGCAAAACAGTTTCCCTCATGCCAAATGAGAGAAATGCCCAGAATAATGAGACCTTTTCACTAAATATAATTGAATGAAAATTGTACATAACTGTGTAGTTTCGAATCTCCTTAGCTTTTGCCAGCAAATCACATTGTAGCGGGCTAAGGACAGACTTTCCAAAATGTTATTCAGAATAATTAACAATAAAGCCAAAGACATTGTCTGCTCCTGTATGATAAATTATAAAGAAAATAGCATCCGATGCAGTGTTCTGCACTGCAGAACATTGGTTTTCTGGCTGTTGTAAAGCCAATGAATCTAAAGGATAAAGAGAAAGCTTTTTCAAGGTTTCTATCATACTTAGGCTGTTCCTCTATGAGTAAACTCATATGCTTACCCCAGGAAAGCTGCCAGAAATCACTAGTTTCTTGGATATTTTTGTAACTCATGCTAATCACTCTTTTCAGCAAAGGCTAAAGCTGCAGAGGCAGTTTGATTAAATTATTGATTGTAGTTGTATGAGCCAAAGAAAGCATATCTGTACAAAGAAGCTTGTTTTATCACGCTTAGTATTTGGTAGTCATTTTCTCTACCCAATGCCAAATGACAGATGTATTTAGATTCTTAATTAGGTAATTATAACAATTCTGTCAAAGGAAACCATCTACCTTAAACACAATATTGTGCCATCTTGGTTTTTAGCTTTTATTGATTTTGACATTTCGTTTTGATTATAATGATGATGATCTCCAGCTACAATCTGTCTTTGCATATAAAACATTTCAAAATGTTTTTGCTGAAGCACTCGATTTGCCCAATATTGCATCTTCTTGAAGACTTCAGATTTGAAATGGTAAGTAAAAGAGTGAAGAACTCCTCAGCTCTACTCATCATGCCTATACCGCAGTACAGTATATAGTTACCTTTATATTTAGTGTATATATATAGTGTGTGTATATGTGTATACATATATGCAATATATACATATATGCAATATAGTATAGTTATGTAGTATATAGACACAGTTGGATTTTGTTTGCTAATTATCATTCTTGCATTTAAAACTCACTCAGATATGTTAGTCAATGGGGAACAATTGCCTTAGCTTTGCAAATAGAGCTATGGATTTGCCCCAGCCTCAGTCGTGAACTTCTCTTAAAGTCATGACTGTCCAGCTAACAAGATGGGTCACTTCTGCAGCACAGAAGCAGTGTCACCTGCCCTGGCCAAATCTCACACATGTCCATGCCATCAGCTTTCCATTTATAACCACATTTCTCTTGCTTTTTATTTTCATCCTCTCTCTGCACATAGGCATTGTTTTCATTCATTGTCTTCTTCAGTGCAATGCCAGCCCTTGCACATTCCAGTTCATTTTGGCAGTCAGAATTGTTTTACATTTCTTCTTTCAGTTGATTGCTTCTACTCAGCCCTAAATCATATACTTAGGAAAAACTTAGTTCTTGTGCTGATTTTTCTGTGTGGTTTAAATAATAGATGTAACACAGTTAGAGGCCAGAGTTACTAACAGGGCCAAGCATTAGCCTCCCTGAATTCTAGTTTTACTCTTCAAAACAGTCAGTAATCTGAGTCTGCAGCCTCCATCATAGAAGTCCTAGCCTCAGAGTGGATGGGACAGGCTGTCCATGTTGAGGAACATTTCTCCCATTTCTGAAGTTGCAAACCCACTAAAAAAATTATTTACTAAAAAATGTTTTGTAGATCCTCTCTCTGGGATGTTCAGACATGCTTAAGTTATCTGGGGTACAAATATGATTCCTACTTCAGCAAAACACTGTAGTGATGACATAGTCATTAGGAAAGATCCGTTGTTGGGCAGAGTTTAATCCAACAGGCAGAGGGTTGAGTCTCAAAAGGAAGAGCTAAAATCCTGAAAATAACAGCAGAATTAATCTCTGCTTATCACATCTTAGCTCAAGGATTTTGCCTCATGCACTCAAAGACTTGCTATAATTAAAGCTAAATTAAGAAACAGATGAAATAGACTTCACAATCTAATGTCAAAGAGCTTGTAATAGGGAGTCTTTCCTCTTGAATTAAGATGGATCTAATTACTCTACTTCTAAATGTTATCCTATGCTGCCTTCTGTCCCTCCAAGTCCCATTAGTCTGTAGACACTTCCTAGATGCAATAACATATTATTGATGTGTCAAGACCCATGTGGTAATGACTTATTTTCATGCCAAACAAAAGACAACAGCTGATGATTAGACAATAAAAAGTCAAACTCTTCATACCTGGATTTCATTAGATATTACATAGCCAATCCAAATTCTATCTCAAAAAACATTTGCAGGTCTTGACAGACCACTGGTGCGTGCTAAAATCAGTTTTCTTAAGTCTAAATCTGTATTTAATCTTTAGAGAAATTACATGTTTAAATGTACTGTTTTGTATGCTAAACAAGAAAATGAACTGAAAATTCTTTTTTTTTTCTTTTTCTTTGTCGTTGTGGATGCAAAAGTGACTTCCTATTGCACTGAAATAAGAAAGCCAAACATGATTTCGTTCAGTATTTACACAGCAAGCATATAGTTTTTTGAAAAAGAGACATTTTATGAAAAAGTGAGCCTGAAAACACTGCACACCAGTGCAGAGTATTGATTAGCATCCTTAACTAGCCAGGAGAACCAGGTCAAGTCCCTGCTCCTACTAAACTACATGTATGAGTCTCACTGTTGCACAGGGGAGGCAGGGAGCAGGGGTAAGAAAGGGAATGAGAAGGAATAGGAAATGAATTCTCTAGACAGTTGAAGAAATTTTCATTGAACCAACATGTTCCCTCAATAACTAAAATCCTGGGTTGTTTTCTGGCCCTAGCAGGTCAGAAGGTCACCAGTGCTCATGAGGAGGCAGGGAGCAGGGAGAGGCAGCGTGGGGCAGGCTGGGGACAAGCAAGAGTGAGTGGGATCAGGAGAAAGGCAGGATCACACTAATGTCTTTGGCAGACATTTACCAAATCCAAACTGATTTTGTTTGAAAGATGAGAAGGATGAAAAATAACAGTCATTAGAATTATTAGTTCTATTAGTACTAGATTATTAGTTATTAGAAGTAGAAGAATAGAATAGAATAGAATAGAATAGAATAGAATAGAATAGGATAGAATAGAAGCAGAAATAAAGTAAGTAGAAGAGTAGAATGTAAGAAGATTTAACGTCATATTCTTTATGTGTCTTGATCAGAATATGTTTCTACATTTAGATTAATCTGAGGAGTTATTTTTAATAGCTTTCTCCTTTATTACATGAAAAAAAAGAAAAAGCACAAATGAAACTAAGGCAATTTCCATTTCTTCAATGTTTCAGATGATGGCAAATTTTCCTTCGATGAATTCAGAGCTTACTTTGCTGACGGAGTTCTGAGTGAAGAACTGCATGAATTTTTTCATGCCATCAATATGCACAAGACAAGTGTCCCCTTTTACAACCAAAGTGCTACATCCTTTAGCTGAGCAGGCAAGCAAGGCATTGATCTGTTTTTAGAAAACAAGTTTAAGAAGGCATCTGCTCCAAGGAAGTTAAACTGTGCCATGCTGTATGATTGCAGGGCTTCTAAACCTTATGTGCATGTCCTATTGAATGGGATTTAGGCATTGAGAACATTACAGTAAGGATGAGTAGCTATTGCCCTACTCCAGCCCTTAAATATAAGCTCCTCCTCTTGACTGTTCTTCACTGACCAGGTGTTGAGCAGGAAAAAATAGCTGAAGCTACCACAGAGAGCGAAGAACAGAAAGAGTCACCTGTCCTGATGCTGTCAAGGGAACTGAGTTGGTGTTGTCACTTGGGCGGTTTGGATGTCCCCTCACAGTTGGGCGTAATGAGGCCACGGGATGTTGGTGCTAAAGTGCTCATTGTCTTTCAGCAGAGCCAAATATGTGCCACTGACTCCTCTCCTTAAGATGTGCTTCTCCTTATCGACAGTGACTGAAGATAACAAATTTCCTTTTATTTGCTTTCTATCCATCAACAATTATTCACAGCAGTTCTGCCACTTACTATTAATTAGGGAACTCTTACTAATCCACTGCCTTTTAAACTGGACCACTTCCATGCTATAAAAACTCCCAAGGAGACATCATTTATTGCTAAGACGCTATGAAGGTATCATGTAGCAATCGTGGTTTGGATTGAGGTTCAGGTTTAAAGCAGTGAAAATGCTGTAAATCACTTCTGTTTTTCTCAGCTACATACAGTGGAGAAATGTATGTTAAAATGCTATTACAGCCCTGCTTCCTATGTTTGCTATGCAGAAAACTTAAGAGTAGGTTAGCAGGACCTGGCTTTGTTTTATTCAATGCCAGCTTCCTGCATCCTAGTTTCCTCCTTCTTCCACAGAGAAATAAAACTAACACATTGATATTGCAACTGAAAAGCATTCTACACCTGACAAATGTCACATGGATATAGCAAAGAGAGACAACTTGGACAGTATAATATAAATTATTTGCTTTCCAGCAAAGATCACATGAAGCAGATATAATAAGCAGGCCAAAACTTGACTCACTGGCATTTGCTGAAAAGGGCAGATTGTGTAAAAGGCCTGCAATTAACTAGCTGACTAAGAAATGGAACAAAACATCTCCACACAAGGAGAAACTTCTTTCCTGTGAGGGTGACAGAGCCCTGGAACAGGCTGCCCAGAGAGGCTGTGGAGTCTCCTTTTCTGGAGATCTTCAAACCCGCCTGGATGCCACCCTGTGCCCTGTGCTCTGGGTGTCCCTGCTGGAGCAGGGGGCTGGACTAGATGATCTCTAGAGGCTGCCATCCAGAGGGACCTGGTCAGACTGCACAACTGGGTGGAGAGAAACCTCATGAAATCCAACAAGGGCAAGTGCAAGGCCTTGCACCTGAGGAGGAATAACCCCAGAAACCAGTACAGGCTGGGGACTGACCTGCAGAGAAGGACCTGGGCGTCATGGTGGACGACAGGTTGACCATGAGGCAGCAGTGTGCCCTCCTGGCCAAGAAGGCCAATGGCATCCTGGGGTGCATTAAGAGGAGCGTCTCCAGCAGGTCGAGGGAGGGGATCCTGCCCCTCTTCTCAGCCCTGGTGAGGCCACATCTGGAGTACTGTGTCCAGTTCTGGGCCCCACAGTACAAGAGGGATGTGGAGCTGCTGGAGAGAGTCCAGTGCAGGGCGACTAGGATGATCAGGGGCCTGGAACATCTGCCCTGTGAGGAGAGGCTGAGGGAGCTGGGCCTGTTCAGCCTGGAGAAGAGAAGGCTGAGAGGGGACCTGATCTGTGTGTATAAGTGCCTCAAGGGAGGCAATGAGGAGGATGGGGCTGGCCTCTTTTCACTGGTGGCCATTGACAGAACAAGAGGAAATGGCCACAAACTGAAACACCAAAAGTTCCACGGGTACTTAAGGAAAAATTTCTTAGCAATTTCTTCAAAACCCGCCTGGATGCCACCCTGTGCCACGTGCTCTAGGAAACCCTGCGTGTGCAGAGGGCTTGGACTAGATGACCTCTCTAGGTCCCTTCCAACCTTAACGATTCTGTGATTCTATGATTCTGTGACTGTTTTATTTTAGGGAAGGATAAGAAATTCTACTTAATTGGGTGTCTAGCAGGAGGAAATTTTCACAGGTTATTCTGCCTGTTATATCTGGTTAAATACAGGCTCTGATAAACTGTGGGCCCATCCTGAATCTGCTCCGTGCTTCAGCCCCCTGCTTGCAAAGTGCGGACTGTGGTTCCCTGTCTCGCAGACGTGCTGTCAGCACTGGAATTAGGCAGCATCCAAACACTGCAGTGATCCACCCTCCCTGTGAATGCCTGGGGTAGCTCGTTGAGGACTAAGTATGCCATGATCAGCCCCATCACCTCAGGAGGATCTCCAGCTTTCATAGCCAGTTTGTCACAAGAGCAGGCTTTGGGTTGTTTCCACTTGCTTTAAATATTTTAACTCTGCCAGTTTTCAAACCCCTGCTTTGCATGTGTGTGAGTCTCTGTACTTCAAAGCCAGGAAGATAAAAAAGAGTGGTGGCCTCAGGTGATCTCTGTGGACCACAGGCTTGGGAAATCTGTGTTCCATTCCCAGCTGTGCTACAGCAAGCTTTCTAAAAAGGATTTGAAGCATAAAAGTCTGCCCTTGGCTTCATACATTTCAGTGAACTAAATCAACCAGGTATGAAAAAAAACCCACCCTGTTACACAGGTCATAATGTCAGTCTTGTTAAAGAAGGGAATTAGCAGATTTTTAACTTTTACAAAGATCAAGCCAAGCCCAGTTTATATATCTGCTACAAAGCATACAGGCTATGGCAAACTGTTAAAATGAGTAATCACCTTTTTCAATGTGACAGCAAAGCAAATCATAGGAAATTTAACTTTCCAGTAATTGAGGTCTTTTCTGCCTAGCTGACTGATTTCTGCACCTGCCTACCTGGTGCAGATCCGACCTTCTCACAAAACACAGGGGACGCAGTTACTACTGCAGTGACAATAATTGCCAGGATAAAAGTTGCGTAGGAATTAGATACCACTGCACATTGCTTCCAAATCATCAGGTGGAAATGGAGGTCATGATGGTGGGAAAAACTGATTCTTGCTCAAATACTCAAAAAGGATGAATTTAGATTTTACAACTCATCCAGACCCTGAAATATGGATCATTAAGTCAGAGCAGATCATTGCTTTTATTGGCAATTTATATTAGTTAAAGATCTTTAATCAGAACATCATTTGGACATATATCTTTTGGTTTATGAGTGTGCTTATATATAGACTGGCTTCTTTTTCTCTCTCTTTCTGTTGCATAAAATGAACATTACATTTTTGTATTTTTTAATTTCCATAAATTCCAGTAGAACACAATATACAAGATAATTGCTTGATGGTTTCATCTTCTGTTACTAGTACTGTTACTACTGACTGAATCAGAAAAATGTAAGCGAATATATACCAGCTACAAAGATTAATAAAGGTGGATCCTGTAGAGGAAATTCTCTACAGGAAATCAGATTAGGTGAAATAGTATGTCCATTTAAAGAAAGAGTGATTTTTTCCCCACATTTTAGCATTACTACAATTTTTACAGTGTTTTACAATATGTAAGTATTATACTGTTAAAAGCTGAGATTAAAAAGATAAATTGTAAACAAATTGTAGAAGAGTCTACTATCCTCTGAACCATAGCACTTTATAGCAAGTAGTTTGTAGGCCAAACTAGGCAGTGCAGAGTTACATGGAAATGCCCTCCACAGGCAAACTGATTTATATTTTTTTGCAGCAGCCTGACATAGCTTTTTCAGAAACCCTCCTAGGACCATGGAGAGACAAGAGGCGACTCTACCAGTGGGTCTCTGCCATGACCAGGCACATCTCAGTCTCCTGTTTGATAATCAAGTCAGGAGAGACAGTAAGGAAAATTATTATATGTAAATTTAATTTGAACAGTCCAGTAAAACAGGCAACTTCAGATTATTCATATTACTGTGTTTCAAAGGAATTTAAAGGTGCATAGACAGCAATACATTGCCAGGGTGTACGTAGCTACAGGTGTGCAGCTATGGGTGTACGTAGCTACGCATGTATGTAGCTACGGGTGCATGTAGCTAAGGGTGTCCCAGCTTCCCTAATGTAGCATTTACATCAACTACGGAGCACGCGTGAGAGCAGCACGAGTGCACGGCGGGGAAGATGCCAGAGCAGGAGCTCTCCTTGACAATGACACCTATTTGACAAGTTCAAAGCAGGAGAGCAAAAGGCAGTGGAGTTGCCTTGCAGCCTTAGGCACTGTCTCTTACACGTGTTTCTTCACCTGAGTGCTGTTTTCAGGAGTAGCTTGGAGCACAAAACTGTTCTGGGGATTAAAAAGGGACAGTCTTCGAACATGAGTGGTTTTTGCTTGCTTTCAACTTTAGCAACATTGAAGAATGTCTTTGGTGTTGTTTCAGTTGCTATTTCAATTCCTGGTCTTTGTGAACCAGTAAATCAAATTGCACAACCACTCCCCAAATGTGAAGAGCTGCTTCTTCCCAAATTTATGTTTTATAAGAAATGAAGTAACATTTTTTATTGTAAACTTGACATTTAAGTACTTTCATAAAGTGTGCATCATTTTTACTATCTGGTTTATATCTTGATCTTTCTGTGAGCATTATGAGTTCGCTATGTCTTATGAGCATCTACTTTCTAAAACCAATGTGTATGTGTGTGTGTATGTTCAGGGCAGCTGCCTGGAGGCTGTACTACTGCTGAAGAAGCTCATTAAACTCACAGCTATCCCAAGTCAGAAGAGCACTAACCTCTGAGTTTATCCCGGTCTAAACAATTAATAGATTGCATTAGCTGTACATCTGCTCTTACCTAACGCTAGACGGCGTGTATGCAAGGCAGTATTGCAGCACAGTTCAGCTTCAGAGGGAACAGTTCTGCAGAAATACAGTCTTGTTTGCCTGTGTTATTGCCTGAATAATAATGGAAAACATATTAGCAACACAGGTCTTTTTATACACAGAGACATTGTTGGAAGTAGCAGGAACCATTTGAAATTGGTGGTTTGTGAGGTGAATCCTTTTACCTCTAATTCCCACGTTAAATCTGCCTTAGCTTAATTTTTATGTCATCTGTGATGAGTCTGTGTTTCAGCAGAGTGAGAAGCCTTGGAATAAGGAATGGCTCAGTGAGTAGGTTTTTGCAGGCATTGCAAATGTAAATCTCCCCTTTTCTCTTACCCTTCTCTCTTTTCCTCCCTGCCACTTAAAACTCTTGTGGAAATTGTTTTTATATAATGGCATCTCCAGAGAAAAGTTGTCAGAAGATAATATTTGGCAAAGTTACAAACTATGAGATATGCTGAGGCTCTCAAGGGAATTCAGTCTGCAGCACTTTGAGAGGGAGTGTGATAAATGCAGCACTCGTGAGTCAAGTGGGAAGACAGACCTGTTTTTCTCATTTTCCTTATTGGTAAAATGAAATTATCAGCCAGAAGCTTCATTATATGGTGGGAAAGATGCTAGGAGCCTTCAGATCCGCGGCCCAGGCAAGCGCCCAAAGGCAGGTGTCTGACTGAACCTCCGCGTGAGGCATAGGTTAAAGCTGATGGTCTGTGCAGAGCCAGAGGGGAGCTCGGTGGAGCCCAGCGAGGCCTGGCAGCTCGCGGCACCTGCGGCCTGCGCAGGGACTGGGCACCTGGGTCTGTGCGCTCAGTGCAGCGCCCGGGCTGAGCGGCTCTTGGCTCTGCAGAGAGCTCTGTGCTTTCCGACGTGCCAGTTTGGTGCCCGAGTCTCACGCACAGCCTCAAAGTCAGTGGCACTCGGCAAGCAGTGCTGCTCCCCCAGGCACTGGCGGCGTCGCCCTTGGATAAGACAGCGGAGAGGTTCCCACCGGAGACTTGTGCAGAGGGCGGACAGGTCTGATGCCGGAGAAGCAGTTGGACTCGTGTTGGGGGAGACCCCAGAGCACATTTTTTGGTCCCTTCGCTGGTTTGCTTTTGTGTCAGTCTCAGAGCACATTTTAGTCATTTTAGTCTCGTACTGCTTCTGATTTATCACTGCCCAGCGCAACTAGGAAAAAAAAAAATTGGATTCCAATCACAAAGAAGAAATAAGAAAGGTTTATTAAAAAAAGAGCATGGGAAACAGGCAAGGTCTGTAATTAAGTAAACTGCAAGTGAGTAAAAAGTATTTTTCTTTAAGGAATTACTCAGTATCCTCCCATCTCCCCCTCTTCACCAAAAACAGAAGGGAAATGATACATTAGACTTTAATCATCTTCAAAAACTAGATTTTTAGGATTAAATGACAGTCTTACGTACACACAGGGCTGACACCAGAAAGGAGTGTTTATTGTTACTTAGAGAAACAGTTGCAATATTTGCTCTAACTCTCTCACTTTCCAGGAAAGTAACTGCAGAATTCAGTCTGGGAATGAAGCACAGGGGAAAAGGCAAGATGCCAGAATGAGCCGACTGCAAGGTTTACTCTTTCACAACTGCACAGGACAAGTTTACTGAGAGTGATTTACACTGGATGCTAACACAGACCCTCTGCTCGGACAGACAAACTGCAAATAGACTTGCTTGAGTTGATTTTCCATATCAATGCTTATTTTAATGGGAAGTTCAATTTCCTTCTGACAAAATAAGAATCATTGACACTGGGAAAATCAAAATGAAATGAGCATTTCAACCACATTGACCTAACTGGAGCTGACCTCGAATGTTTTATTTCAGATCATTTCTTCGGAAGATTACATTGGTTTCTCTGCAGTGAGCTTATGGCTAAATGTTGGCTGTAGTTTGGAATTTTCTTCCATATGTTGAGTTTCCCAGAGAACTGCAGCAGCATCTCTACTAACATGTTGCCAAAGACTCTAACAAGCCAAAATAAAACTATTTGTTTTGGTTGACAATTAAACATTCAATTTCTCTTTAAGAAATAATTTTTGAACAAAAACATATTACCATCTCTGTAATTTGCTCAGCCTGTGAAGAAAGTTTGCTCTTATCTCCTCCTGGTTTAAGTTGGTGTGATTCAGACTGTACTAATAAATCACAGCTCTGCAGCCCAGGAACAGCTCTTTACAGGCATTAGCAATACAACCCTTAAAAATGTGATGGTTATGATGCCCAACGCCTTGTGTTGTGTGTGTGAGAGAAGTGTGGGAGCTGGGGCACCAATCTTCTGGCAAATATTGCAAAAAACATGTTTCATGTCTTTCAGTTATAGATGTAAGCCAAAGCATCTCTCTGGCATATAACCTACTGAAGTGATGAACACCATAAAGCTGAGTACTGGGTTGCAAAAGCAGCCCCCGGTGCACAGGTTGCCCTTCTACAATTAAATACATTCAGATCTTCTTTAATTGCTTCTGTAGAATCCAGGAGGTAGCTCAGAAGTTTGTGTGTGTGGCAAAAGAATTTCTAGGTTTATTTGTGACTTTTTTGTTTGAAAGAAGCATGTTATTATTTCTGAGAGAATGATATAATCAGTGACACACAAAATTGCAGTGTTTCTGCCTAGGGCAGCAAAGAAAATGCTCAGGACAGGAGATTCTCAAGGGGAAGTTGCAACAGTAAAGGCAGGCTGACAGAAAGCCCTGCTCCTGATGTCACTCCACATTCTGTCACGGGCTTCTGAAAGCTGTGGTGCAGATCGCTCTGGACAAGAGTCTTCTAATTATTCAGGTAGCCAGTTCTAACTGAAAATTAGTTTGGCACCGGAATCATTTTTACTCGCAGTTTATTTGCACAGCGTCGCTGATGGTGATCGTCTGACGACCTCCTACTCCGAGAGCCACTGAGACGCGCTGGGCGCCTGCTGCACCGCTGAGGACAGCGTGGAGCGGGGGTCAGAGTGGAGAAACAGATTTTAAGATGAAATTTGCAGCAGAGTAAATCTGACTTGCTAGCAGTGTTAAGGGCTACACAGTTGTCAAGATGTATGTTAAGGAATATAGAAGTGTCTTCTACAAAGAGAAGGAATGAGGGCAGATGATGTGCGGTGGTAAGAAACATAGGGCCAACGAACACCGAGAAGGGGTCAAACTCCTGTCTTTCTTTTAATGTCATACTAGTCTGTGTCTTTATTTTGACTCAGGCAATTCTACAACTTTCCAGGTTCATCCTGAATTTGAGGAGTGAAAGTCAGGACCTGAAAATTTACCAGAGGTGACGGCCAAGAGCTCAGGAGGGTTTGGTTGGTGATGCCGAGGTGACCCGAGCTGAACGGCCCTAGGACCTTGAGACGCTGCTGTTCCTGTCAGATGGCTTGCTGGCCTGTGGGTTAAGTTTCTCGGTGTCAGCACTGCAACCTACAGACTATGGATTTCACTGTACCTACCACCAAGGTGCCTAGAAAACTCAGATGTAATACCTGTTTGAAGCCTTGGTCCACCCAAGTGCAAATCAGGTCACCTTTACTTAGTGAAAGTTTGGGGAAAACTGGTTTACATCATCAGTTTAAAATATTCAGAAGTTTTTATAGCACTGAGGATGCAAGTTTGTGTCAACCCCTGATCCTGTAATTTCTGCCCCTCTCTCTCTCTCTCTCTCTCATATACACACACACATCAACAAAATAAGAGCCAGATATAAGAAAATCAGCACTGTCATTTTGTGAGTGTCATTAAAATAATAATGTAAAAGGTAAATGCATGCAGGATTTCTTATCTTTTTTATGGCATTTTTAAATTTACCTTTTACATTTTACATACCTTTTACATCAGTCGTTCAGTATTTACTCATTAGCAAAGTTCAACATTGATACACAAGCTTTAATTTTCTTTCATCATCAGTTTCTCCGCTTTCTTGGGAGAAGAAAGAGGAAGACTTTTTTGGGAAAAAAGAAAGAAAAAGAAAAACACTGACTTTCTTGGGAAGTCAGTATGGCAACTTTGAGAACTGAGCTGGAGATCAACTCTTTTATGTTTTGACTATCAAAACCTTATGAGAAAATATTGCTTGAAAGTTGATCAAGCTGAAGGCTGTATGAAATGAATATTTTGGACCTTTCATACTTATATAAATATTTGTAAATCATTGGCATGGCAATAAGAACTATGTTTCTCATATCACCAGTTCTGTGGTTGCCTTGTGCTAGTGCTGCTAGTGGTGAAACTGTTCCACGTGGCCAGAGCTGCAGGAGAAGATGGTGGTGACAAACCCGGTGCTCTCACCTGCCCGATTGCTGTGTGTTTTCCAGTCTATCCGGGGAAGCTGTGCCCGGTTCCACCTTGTAGCCATGGGAGACTGTGAGACTCTGTGTCTTTTTTCGGGAATTGCTAGGAATTTGGTGATCCATGAATGAATCTAGAGCCTGAATCTCTTGCCATCCCTGACTCCATTGGTTCCTGCTTGGTGAAAGTAAGAAAACCTCCCTCCTCAATCTTGTCTGTACAAAAAGTCTAATTTTTAAGCCCTACTGTTTGCTAGTCTGACACAGATTGTTACTAACCTCACTAACCTTCTGTCTTCTTCCCTTTCCAGCAATCTTGACACAGAAGAGCTCTGTGGTAAGCTCCTTTTTGAACAAGAACATAAACTATGCCTGCAACAGCCCTAGGCAAGCGATCATAACGTGTGCTAAGACTTTTTTCTGTTTAACTAACTTGCATGGTTGAAAGAGAAAAAAATGAAGTTACCTGGAAAGAATTCCTGGGAGAATGTAGATTCAGGCTCATAATCTTTCTGATTCTGGTGTAGAAATTACTGTGGAAATATTTTCCTATATTAATTGTTCCTCATTGCTTGAGATTTAAGATCTGCCTTTTCTCTGAATCAATGTTTTTCTTTTATCTTATTTCACAATCATGCAAAATATTCTTTTCTAGCTAGTGCATTACTTTCAAAGGTATATATATGGTTTTGGCAATTTTGAAAAAAAATTGTTATATTAGTATTTTGCTGGCATACATTACTCTCCCAGCTTGCTTCAGTAAGAACAGCAGTTTGACAAGTTCTGTCATCTTTCATCAAGAAAAACTCCTCATAGGCCTAGAAATTGCCCAGTGACCTGTTTCTGTGTCCCATTCTAGGCTGTGAATCATGGTATAGGTTCCCTGAAATACTTTTTTTGTCTCTAGCTAATTTTCTAGCACCTAATTTAGGAGTGCTGCATACAATGGAAAAGAATTTACAGAAATTCTCAGAATTTACAGAAAAGAACTTATAGAAATTTTGGGGAGCAAGTGCCAAAACGTCCTCCCAAAAAGGACAAAAATCAGTTATGCTTGTCAAAGACAGCATATTTCCTGGGAAAAAGATGTCAGAAAAGATGTGGCCTGTTGAATTATCCCAGGTTCAGCAATGTGGAAAACTTTTAAGATCTCAAAACACTCCCAATGTGAATGCCAAGTCATTTACTTGTTCACAAGGCGACTCTATCCACAGCCAGGAACCCATGGAAGCATCTCCGTGTGTGCCTTAGAAATATATGATGATGCAGCTGACATTAACTTTGAAGATAACAGTGGTGACTTTTACTAGCGGAGAATTTGCTCCAAACTAAGCAAATGTGGCAAAGAAAGAAAGAGGTTTTGTCACACAAGTGATTTACTGCTACTGGCGCATATTTTACAGCAGAGGCTCATGTGTCTCCTTAGCACCCGCTCTGCGATGTGGGCAGAGCAGGCAGACCCAAGCAGACTAAAGGACACGTGCAGGGTCCGAATCTGACATCTACATTTTTTTCCCGCCTGTTTCAATGAAATAAGGGCAGATTGAGCAGTTCTCATAATCCCCGAGCTCTCCAGCCTCCTTGTAAATCTTTCATAAGTTGCTGCTAGGGCGTTCCTTTTTTCTGAGTCTGGTACTGAATCCACGTGAGGCAGTTGCCCTGAAGACCAGAACTGAGACACATGCATTTGAGTTCTCTCGTATTTATTTCCGTCTTTTCCAGTAAAATGAAGCCTCCTTTCCAGGTTATTAATTCATAACACATTTTGTTTCTAAAACATTTAATTCAAGATCTGAAGAATATCAGGTTTTGCAGCCAATGGTCCTGAAATCTTGTGCCTTCATGGTTCCCCTGGGAAGCTTGCTCTGACCGCTTACAAGCCTCAAAGTATTGCTATTTATTATCTCAGAAGGCTCTGTTCTGCCTGCCATTTAGATGTTATTTTTTCACATTCTTCTAGATAATCTGATGCCTTTTCTAACATGGTTTCTAGCTTTAACACTGTTTTCTGTGTTATTTAACCCTTTGCATCCCTGTGCTTCGCTGTTGTGTTGCACTCCCTGAGCTCCATATTCACAAACCTAGTTTTACACGGTGCTTTCCTGCACTCACCTCCTCTGATAACCCTAGCAGCGTGACGTGGCTGCTCCTCTGTCCCGTGGTGCGTTGGGTCCCTCTCTGCAGCAGGAGCCAAGCCCGCTGGTTGATGCAGACCTCAGCATAGGCAGGTAGTGATAACTAGAGTGTCGTATCAGGAAGAGAAGTGACTGTAAAGGAAAAATATGTGGATCATTTTAGCACTGCTTTGTCAATGGATCCTGCTTTATCTGGCAGTAACTCTGAGGTATGTCTACAGCTACTCACCCTTCTCAGTCTTACGCAGCTCTGCTTCATCTCAGAACTATCTTCGTACGTGAAACCTCCCACACTGCCTCCCTGATCCCGTTCCAGCCTTCTTCCTCTGTCAGGTTTTGCTGACTTAATATCTACTGTGTTTACAGTCGGTGTTACTCTTCTCCCCTGATTAGTATATTCTCTGTTCTATTATATTTCTGTATTAACCTTCTGACAATGTGTATCTGATTTTGTCTATGTGATCCACTCCATGGGCATCTATCAGTTATACTTTGCCTTTATTTTCTTTTTTTAACAATATTTGCAGCACTTACATAGCAGGATCCCTAAAGTCTGCTGATTCAATAGCAACTGTACTTGCTTTTATACTATTCTAGTCAGACCCAAATATAAGTAGGATTTGAGTTAATACAATTTTCACACAAAGACTTAATTCACTTTTATTCTTGACCTACCTTGATCTATGCCTTTGGCCTTGACATCAGCTCTTTCTGTAATACCTAGTAATAGTAATACCTATGTATCAGAGCACATACCACATGTATAACCGGCCAGCTCACGGTCCCTCTCACTTCTCAGAGGCCCTGGGAGAAACTGTTGGTCTCAGCTAGCCCCAGCTCAGAGGGGTCCTCCCTCTGATCTCCTCTCTTTCAACTCTATGGGCACTAGTAGAGTTATTTGTAAATATTATTAGATTTATCACATAGTTGCGAAAAAATTAAATTGATATTTAATAAAATATAACTTTGACAGGTCATAAATAGGTGAATTGGGTTTTCTCCTGTTTCTAGATTATTTTTTCCCAGCACTTAGGAGAGTATGGAAATATTCTGTCTGTCTTGGAAGACTTAAACATCACCATACTGAAGGCAATAGACAAAACAAAGAAAGTAAGTAAAAGTTGTGGGGTTTTCTTTACATGTTATTTTGTTAATTTGAAGATGCATCCAGTATCTTGTTATCTAGACATAGCTGCCACAGATCTAGTTGCTAGTTCATGTTTAAATTCTTTCACACATATACATGGCTTGGTAGAAAAAGCACAGGAGGAAGAGACTTGTCAAAATGTCAAGCAGCACCACGGTAAAGCTCTGCCTGCAAAGTATTAGAGTTTGCAGATAATCCAAGCTACTTTGTGAAGGGTCAGAAAGATGTTCTTCATATTGTAGCAGCCCAGAAAGGCCTCCATGTACCGCTCTGAATGCAGTGGGTGTTATCAACATTTATAATAGTCCAAAGTTGAAAAACTAACTCCAAAGTTTTGAGGTAGTAAACATGCTGGTAAAAAGCTATGTAAATGACCAACAATAGTCAGTAATAGTCAGCCTACCGCTAAATTAGGTAAGAAGGAGTTCTTTGGAAACATAGTAGGGAATCACATTTATGTTACCGCTAAATGTAGATTCCAGGAAATTCTTAAAAGAATAAAAAGAACCCTCTTCCCCATATTCTCTGCCACCTACCAAATCCCAGTACTCGCATGGATGCAAAACGTTCCTGGCTGTGGATGTGTAACTGTTGGGGAGTTTGTCCCTAATAACTCCATAAATACATTATGTCTGTAAAACATCTCTGACAATAACAGCACTAGCTGTCACTGAAAGGCAAACCATAAACACTGGCATTATTTGATTCCAGTCGTGAAAATAAATTTGAACCAGAACTATTTAGTAAGATCCTACAGGGACAATAAAACCTGTGTTCATCAGGCAGGCAGTGCTCAGTAGGGAGAAAACTGCCCTTTTCCAGTGAAGTTGCTATCTCCGACGTTGAGGCATTTGCAGAAGTACGGCATCCATACATTTTTCATGAAGTGACAAAACAAAATCCCGACGGGGGTCTATCCTATCCATTCAGAACTCGAGCCAGCGAGTTGCACGTGCCTCCGTTCGTGCTGCGCCTCCTCCACTCCTGAGGAAGGGAGCGCGGGCTGGGCCGTGGGCTGGCGCGCTGCCCCGTGGCCTGGCCACCCACACGGAGCAGAGTCGTCTGTTCTGCCCGCACGTTACTTACTCTGGATTTCATCAGCTGCTGGATTAGCTGCACGTGTGCAGTGCAGCGAACGGGCACAGCATATCGTCTGGTAACTACTGTGTAGACATAGGGAGGGATTTAAGAAAAACTTCAGAAGTTAATGATAGAGGACGAGTCTCAGTCCTTAACGAGAAGTAAGGACTGAACTGGCTATAAGGTGAACAAGAAAATCTGTAACACTTGATAAGTTGAATATGTCTACTTGAGGTTCCAATCTAAATAAAAAGAAAAAAAAATACATTTAAATTTACCTCCATGTGTGAATATTCAAACTTAGTGTTCCCCTTCTTGCAAGAATATCCCAATTGATGATGCTCTTTCAAGGTGGTAAGAGTAGAGCAAAGGTAATGTTGAACATTTTTTCAGTTGCAGTCAGCAGAAAAAGTGTGAATACAGTCAATCAACACAAACATGTGTCCGCAAGGATCATAACAGAGTTTCCCATCAAGGCTATTCCCAGCAACTCTGGTTTTGTAAAGAAATCAAATTCTAAATTCAGCCTTTGGGAGAAAAAAGGAGCAATTTGGTACTCCATTTTACTTATCCAGCTTAGAATAACGTAATCCATCTCCTGTGTGTCCTTCATACAGAAAAGCTCTGCTTTCCTACGAGTGTGACAGGCGCCTCGCCCAAGAGGCAGCTGCAGAGCTGGACTTTTAGCTGGATCCTTCACCTTGGTTTCCAAGGCAACACAGCGGTGTCAGGTTTAGTAGAAAACTCGGAACGTGCAGCAGCGTCTCCGGGATTCTCAAAAGCCGCAGCCCTTCCTTATTCCAGAGAGGAGTAAGGAGCTATTTTAACTAAAAGGTTTTTTTTTTAAATAAAAGATGAATATACTTTTATTTACTTCCTTGCATGTATTAATATATATATGAAAACACAAAAAAGAAAACACCCTGATTTATATTCATAAAGATAGTACAAAAGCGTACATCAAATAGCTTTTGCACATTCACTGGTTTGACTCATTATATTGTCTTTTTTTATTATTATTTTAATTGACCATAAGTCTTGGAAACCACATGCATTAACTAAAAAAACACAAGTTTTGTTTAATATTTCCTACATGTGAGTCCTGCAGCCTTTAGTGAGACAGAGCTCTCACCAAGAGCAGTTTGAATTTGGCTTCGCTATGGACTTACGATGAACCAAATGGCCCGTATCATCCCAAATGATTTCCTTGTGCCTAGTTTTGTCTGTCTGTTTTTTCACCTGTCAGATTAGCAGATAGCTGATTACAGCAGGCTGGTTACAGGGTAATTTCAATATACTTTATCTACCTCCATGGCATTTACAAAAAGACATTTACAAAGAGGTTAAAGCAAAAGGCCTGAGGAGGTAACGTGCCTTCCCTCCAAACCCCTTGGGATTTAGTTGGCCTCCTTGGGAACCTCTCTGCTTTTCTCAGCTTGCTTGCTTCTCTGGGCGCCTTTCTGGGGATGTATCTCACATGCATTAAAATTCCCAGCAGCAAGATTCCTTCCTCGTAGCCACTCTCAGAGTGATTTAAAACCAGAGCAGCAAGATGGGACGGTGTTTGCTGGGCTCTGGAGAGGTCTCGGTGCAGCTTTTCTGATCTGAGCATCTCTCCACACTGCCCTTCCTGCACCAGCTGAAGGTGAAAAGGGGCTCATCGATGGGAGAAAATGTTCCAGTCTTTTTCCAAGAGAATTGGGATCCAGACTCCCCATCCAGACTCCTTTCTTTCACTCCTTTGGAACCAGATCCTTCCCATCTAACCACTCACTCGTTCAGTGCTCTCGTTCCAAAGGGAACTGGTGTCTGCAGGTCTCGATGCTGCACCCTGATAACGAGGGCAGTAAAATCCCACTTTCACACTTCCTTCCTAAACTAGAGCCAGCATTTCCAGGGCAGCGCATCAGGTAACCTGCACCTGCGAAGTAGAAGAAAGCGCTGCCAAAGGAATGCAGGGAACAGTCAACATGCTTTAAACGCAAAAGTTATCCTACCCAAGGATACTGGGGGAGCCACAGCCCTTCCATGTGCTCCAGGTGCTTCCGTGATCTCCAGGTGTTTTCTCCTTGCACAAGGAAGGGAAACATATATCTGAGGATTGGTGGGGAGCCTGGTGGTGTTCGATATTTACTTCTCTCTGCAGGGTGGAAAGAATGTCTGAGCTGCATTTGTAGCTAGGGACAGCAATGGAGAAGGAGACATTAATCACTGGTGCCAAGTATTTTGCTTGTAGCTGGCAGGTTGCAGTTCTCCTGATCAAAGCGCAAGCTGGGGTAGCTGTGCTGATCTATCTCCTTCCCTCTTCGCCTTGTAAACGGGAAGCATTAAACATTAAAGACTCAGCAAGAGTCTTGCAGAGGCACTGGAAATCTTGTCTTTATACCTTTTTTTTCTGATATCTTTTACAACAATGTTCAGAAACCTATTAATTAAAATATTAATTATTATTTAAAATATTTAGTATCAACTCTTTTTATTAACCAAATGTACAAAACACTTCTGGGAAGCTACATGTTATTCCATTTCATAGCTTGCATTCACATACAAATACAATGAAGAGAAATTTTGCAACTCAGAGCACACAGAAGGATATCTAGCACTGAGTAATTAGGTATGTAGATACAAATGGTCTGTTATGGATTGTTTTTTCTTTGTTGTTATGTTTCAATTGTTTGTTTTTAAGGTGCTTGGCATTTTGTTTCTATTAACCTTAATAGTCAGCTTGTGAATACTGGAAACCAGGAAGCTTAACAGACCAAGGAACCCGAGGAGCCCTCCTTAAGTTATCAAGCTATAAAATTGTTGCCATTTATCAGTAGGAATATTGCTATTTATTCAGTAAGAATAGCGAGACCTTTCTTCCAGGAAAGGGGAAAGCTCTGGCCAGAACAGGGGCACTTTTCCAAAGTGAATCAGGAGCGAGGTGACCCCGAGTGCCCACAGCTCGTGCCAATAGAAATGAGCTGTTTTTCAGATGAAGGGACTAAAAACTGCACAATTTATTTTTCCTTTTTCAGAATCTGACAGTTGCACAGCCTTCATTTTGGAGGGTTTTTTTCCTGCCTCCTTTTCAACTATTTTATCAAAGAGATGTCCAGATCAGTCTCTGATAGCTGGGGACAAGATGCAAAGAAACCACGAGACTCCATCTATACAGTAGTAACCACGGCTGGTTTATAGCCACTACTTAAATATGAAAAACGTAAATCATCCTTGAATAAGTTTAGGATGGAAAGATAATTCCTATTCACTACAAGTGAAAAGTTCTGCAGCAGCCTCCTAAATTCAGCATTTAGGGGAAATAATAGGAGCAAGCCAAGATATAAGACTGTATGAGCAGAAAGTGTAACACAGGAACACACAAGATGGGTGGCATTTGTGGTAGCTATGTGGAATACTGCACTCTGGTGGCTTGATACTCACTATAAACCAGAATATCTAGATTTTTAATCACATATTTGAGTAATAGCAACTTGATCTCATTATAACTGCACTTTTCACATATACTTCTTTTGCAGAAATGAAGTGCCCTGGTGTGTCCCACACCACTGTGACAGGTTAGCCAGGCTATTCACTCACAAAAATTGATTTTGAATGCAGGTCATCTATGATTATTTAGTCAGCACCAGTCTAGCACCATTGCTATCTATTATCTTTATGTTTTAAAATGGACAAAATGGCCCAATTCAGTGGAAATGAAAAAACAGAACTAAAAGAGGTTATTCCTTTTAGTATTCCCTATATAAAATGAGAAGTCTCTTCAGGATGAAGATCATATAAAATGCTGGGTCAAAGTGTGAATTTTAAAACATAAAGAGCGGCAGTGATGCATACAGCAGCTTGCAATAATTATTTTTAATGCTTTCAGCCAGCTGATCAAAATCAATATTTTATCCTATTAAATAAATAAATACATAGAGTCACAAAATGCTTTTCTGTAATGAAAGTAGCTATAATGTATATATATTCATGTATCACTGCAATCTGATATATTTTTACTACATATAATTAATTCTGCCTGTTTGTTTGATGGCTTCAGGCTACCATTTAGTAATAGTTTGCACTATTGCACTAGCTAAACTGGTCGTATCTTGTGTAGCTCTTTTTGTAATTTCATGTACACGGTTTCTTCAAAGAAAGGAGAAATGCCATGTGGATCCCAGCTCCGCTTCTCGCACAGACTTTTCATTCAGCTCTAGGATCAGACCAAAGTTACCCCTTTCCACTATCAGCAGTGTTCACAGCTGCATCTGTGAAACGAGACAAGATCCTGAAGCTACTGCTGATAAGAAACTGTAAATCCTAATGGCAATCTCCTTTTAATGGATCCCTGAAAAACAACTTCCGGTGGTTTTACCGGTTTAATTTTCGGTAAAAAAGAAAAAAGTCAAATAAATGCTTTTCAAACTGTTTGTGTATGTGTGTGCGTATATGTGTGTTGCTTAAATTGCAAAGCTCTGTCAAATAAGATTTTGGTGAGAATTTTTCAATCAGTCTTTTTTAAGCAATCAGTCCTTTTTAAGCAATCAGAACTCAATTAAGCAATAACAATAACATCAAAATATCAGATTAATAAATTGTCAGTAAATCCCAGCCCTACTAGGCTTTAAAGGAATGTTCCCATCTGCAGATACAGTTGTTCCTGTATTCTACTTTTTCCATTGTTATAAAACTGATTAAATGCAGTCTGCAAATTCCTAACAGTCTTTTCTTCTCACCTTTTCTTCCCCTAATTTTTAATGAAACACAATTGCCAATAGTTGGAATTGGAGACTGGAGCTTTTCGTGTAAATCCACGTACGCAACTGCTCATCAGGTGCCTGCCAAAAGTTCATGTGAAGACAGGGACACTGGAGACAGTGCTGGTGACGGAGCTAAATATATCACTAGTGGTACCTCTGCTGCAAGGCAGAAAGCATCCTATGATTGAGCAACTATTTCTTCCTCAGGACATTACAAATGCTATGAGAAATTCTGGAATTTTTGTCACATAGGATTTTTGATTCCTACGATGCCCCATTATTGCAGATTTTATTTGAGTCTTCTTGAACGGGAGCATTGCAGGTAGTTACTATAGATTGTCACGCTTCCAGATCTGTAACCAGAATTTAAACATGTAGTTTATTCCAAACATAATATTTCAGGAAACTTGGAACATTTGTGACAAACTTTTAAATGAATTTGGATCTGGTTTTAGTAACCTTTCATAACAGTGCGGGATATTGTGCACTGCTATTCTGAGTAATTTTATAGGCTGAACTTCAAGTGTTAAACCTAGGGCAATGTTCCCGTGATCCACAGTTAGGTGCAGTTTAAAGAAATTATTCTTTGCTGAGTTGGACTCAATAGTAACTAATTTTCCATTGCTTTGGATGTTTTCTGTAAAGATAAGCTACTTTATTTTATTTATATTTTGATACAATATAAAATAGGAAACAGAGAATTTCAAAGTAATATAATGATTGTAAATAGTTGTTATAAACATCATCTAGGCCACTCAGTTGCCATGCAAAAATAAAAATAATAATAAAACGATCTCGAGCCTTGTAGCCTAATGATTTGGGATCTTAGTCTTTCTGTATTTTTGTACAAACTTCATGGTTGAATCCTATCACACATCTTGAAAAAGCCTTTGCACATCCTGAAAAGCATCTTGGCAACAGGCAGCTTAGGTAACTTGTTAGGCAACTTTTTATAATTGAAAGAAAAGGATAATTATAAATTAGTTTTCTGTCATGCATTATGATGCTCCTTGCAGATATGAAATTATATAGCTAACGTATGTAAAATGGAACTTGAGAAATAGGCTTCCTTCATAACTAAGGTTACTAGTCCGGATAGGAAATACTTGCACAGCCACAGACATAAGGAGGAGCCATCAGCAGATCAGCCTTTGGCTTAGACCACAGTTACTCTGTTCTGTCTCTTAAAAGCACCTGCTCGAACTCCACAAGTTCTTATGTAACTACCCACAGTCATCTCTTCTGGATTTGAGTTTTCCATATCAGATAAATTGGTTCTCCCTGTTAAACGTGAAGGGTTTTGTTTGTTTTTCTAAACTTGCCCCCTCTTATTCCATGATTTTTGGGCCATTCCCGTTGATGCCTTGACTGACCCTCCATCCATTGGGTCCTTCCTCCTCCTCCTGGAGAGGCTTCATCCTTGTAGCCTGCAGGGCTCTTGGCCTTTCTGAAAGAGTTCAGACTTCTGCCCCAGGGAGTGTAAGTTTTCTGGCCCCAAAGAAACCAACACAGTTATCTTCAGCCTTTGCCATTTCAAGGAACATTTTTTTCCAAAAATTGATTTTTTCAAAAAAATGCTGTGTCAGGTCACCCAGAGGGAAGAGAACTGGAACTGGAGTCAGGTATCAAGGGGATCAAAAGAGTCACTGAATATGAAATGTGGCCTCCCCTAGAAGATGTCTGAACCTTTCCTACTCCAGCTTTACAAAAGTTGAGCCTCTTCTGCACCTTTGAAGGGAGCTACAAGCCGACTTTAAAGATCACTTTGACCTTTTTCAGGGGAAAATCTGTAATTATATCTATTTTCAGTTGTATAATGGGAGCTCAAATCAAATTCTCACAAAGGTCGTAGTTGTCTCTTGATGAAGGGACATGTGGAAAATTACTCTCACTCACTCACAGTCGATAAAAGTAACAGCAGGTGTGATATGATAACACAGGCTTATTTTATGTGGACTGCCCAAAGTGCTGTGCAGCACAATGAACTGCAACTTGTAGTTAATAAAATTGAGGATATAGGTCAAAGAATCCTACAAGGAAGAATAAAACAGATATCTTTTTTAACAGGCAGTAATTGTGACACTCAGCAAGGTGGTCAGAATTGTCCAATGTCACTTTAAGGTCAGAATTTTCAACCTTAGACCTAAATTTCTCCTTCCTAATCCATCTTACAGGCCACTGAGCCATATTAATTCCCAAGAGAAGGGATGTGGCCTATTTAACCCTTTGATTAGGTTGTATAGGGAGACCTCATTTGATGTCCATTAGAATCACTGGAAATATTCGCATTAACTTCAATCCATAGGTAACAGCGTTTGCAAATATGGTGAAATTTAAGTGATATCTGTGCAGAGAATTTTTATTGAATTCTCCAACTAGATAGAGAAAAATATTGAATAGCCCCTTGATCTATAGTATGCAATAAGTGAGTTAAGTATTTCTGCATACAAGAGTTGCAAACACCAATACTTCTGTAAAATACATATAAGGAAAGAGATTTTGATAAATCTGATCTTTCAGAGAAGATGTCAGAATCCTGCCTATCCCATTTTTACCAAAAGACTCTGTGCAACTGATAAGGCAGCCCCAGACTATTTTCAAATAAACCTTTAAATATCTTAGGGGAAAAATGGAAGAGAACAATGGCTAAATCCAGCTACATGCACAAACCTGGAGTGCTTCTGATGAAAAAGTTAATAACTTTCAGATGCAGAGAGGCACTTCGGAAGGAGTGAAGGAGCTGTGGACAGTTGCAGGAAAGCATCACACAGCTGTCGTCTAGCCCACCCCACAGGCTACAAGAAATAAACACTTTGATAGATTTGTTAGCTTTCAATTCAGAAAGCTGGTAACAGATTTAGCCTGGCAATGAGCAGAAGATATACAGAGGTATCTGTAGCATTTACACTCATTATCCCACTTTGGTGAGGATGTTTTGACATTTAAAAACTTGCAAGAAACAGTCAGTTCTATCCCTTCTATTCATCTATGTTTTGCTTACTTGTTCCCAAACACATTGATAAAAAACATAGGGCCAAACTCTTCTCCGTAGTGGCTAGTGATAGGACAAGAAGTAATGGATATAAATTAAAACACATGTGAGGAAGAACTTCTTTCCTGTGAGGGTGCCAGAGCCCAGGAACAGGCTGCCCAGAGAGGTTGTGGAGTCTCCTTTTCTGGAGATCTTCAAACCCGCCTGGATGCCACCATGTGCCCCATGCTCTGGGTGTCCCTGCTGGAGCAGGGGGGTTGGACTAGATGATCACTAGAGGTCCCTTCCAACCTCAACCATTCTGTGACTCTGTGGAACTAAGAAATTAAAGCATACCCTTGATTTCTATCATAGGGTTTTATTTATCTGCCCATGCTACACCAATTCTCACATGTTATTCTAACACATCACAGAGAATCAAAAAAGAGGTTGTAACAAATGTCATTTACAGGGCTGATGCTTGGTTCAGGTATTTGCTCAAACAATTCCCTCTTATAAACTTATTTGTAAGTTATTTGGTTAGAGAGAACCCCACACCTGATGAATTTGATGACAGAAGAAACAGATGTGAGGAACTTTTATGCTGCTTCCTCTTTGATTTAAGTCTGAGCCTCCCTTCATGTATTTCTAACATATTATGTAAACTCTCATTGATTTTTAATGTACTTTTAGGACTTTCAGGAAGCTTCCAGCTTGGAGCAGTTTGTGACTCGCTTTCTCTTGAAGGAAATGCTGAACCAGCCTCAGTCCCTGCAGAGCTCGCTGGAGTGTGTGATGGAGACCATGGAGGAGCTGGCACGCAGAAGTGGTGAGGGCCTCCGCGCCGCTCGCGCAAGGCAGCACGGGCTGTGGAGCCGCGCTCCAGGCCTGCTGCTACGAATGGGAAGGCTGCACATGGTGCAGACTCTACCGAGAAGCTGTCCTTGGGCACTGCTGATGAGCCTCAATAAGGCTTAAGAGTTCTCACCCTGGGGAAGTGCCAGAATTTGGCTTACTGTTACAGGATTTTATCCTGCTCCTATGCTGCAGAAAATAACATCCTGAACCTCAAGATATTTTGTGAGGTTTTGATGAGCTTTGGCTTCATTCTGTGCTTCAGGTGACAGGACAGCCTTCCAAAGCCGTGACCTGCAAGCTATTTATTGAGCTGTTTAGACTCCTACTTAATACACTTTGCAACTAATAGTTCAACCAAATATTCAAAATGTAGTCCTGGTCCTCACTATTCCTGACTTGAATCATGAAGAAGAAACCACTAGAGACAGTTCCAGTACACATAGAAACTCTGCAGTACTCGTGATAGTATACAAGTAATTTCTTAATCTGTTATGTCTCAGTATTGGACCCAGAAAAGCATTTATCATCTATCCAGAAATAATTAATTCTCACCCTTGTTGCTTTCTTATTAACAGATATATGTTGTTGTTAATCTTTTTTACCTTTAAGATGAAGGCCTAACTGTGTATATATATATAAATATATATATATATGTAGTATATGATTTTCTCAATAACAAGTTCAAGTTTGGGGCCTTGATTGTTTGCTTATGTGACCCCAGTTCTACCAGAGAGACTGTATGAAACCATGAACCACACAAATAGGCTGGTGAATGATGACTTAACAACTTATTTCTCTTTCCTCCTTTAATGACTAGTAAACTAGGTATATCTAATTAATAATAGTGAAGATCTAGAAAATAATTTGAAAATCTCAAAAGGTACTTCTCCTAATTCAGGGAGGAACATGCTAACATATTTTGTGAAAACAGAAAGAAGAGAGCAACTCGCTCACCTTTATTACCTTCTGAGCTGTCCTCTGTTTCACTATAGACACAACCAGAAGTGCTCTCGGTTCAATGGCTGGGAAAACATTCAGTTTGAAGGCTTCTAAGATACAACAGCCTGTCGCTAAACAGCCCTCATTTTAACACAGGTATGGTATTTCACATTTCAAGTGCACTTAAAACATACATGCACACAAACATACAGAAATATATCACCACAGCAAGAGCCCATTTCTTGACCTGTCATGTAGACCTCACTGTTGGCAGCGGTGTAGCTTGCCTCTTCCTTTTTAATCCTCTTTCAGAGATCTTTCTGTCACACGCTCTTGTGCCCACTTTCTTCCACTTGGTGAAATGATGCCCTTCGTTCAATGTAATGCTAATGTTTGGTCTCTGGCCATGACCCGTTCGTGTCCATAAGGAGGAAGGTCTCCTAGCGTTGTTACTGAATTCCTAACCCATAGAGCACAGAGGGACCCAAACCTTTCTCCAGACCATGTCCAGCTACTGTGTTATCTTAATGAGTAAACAGTTTTCTCAAAAGCTCCTCTAATTGACTTGGCTAGATAAACCTCTTTCATCTCTAGATTTGTTTGAATTTTGTCTTCCTGCTTGCTGTCCATAGGCACAGTTGCACCACAGGTGCGCATACCTGTCCAATGCACAAGTCAGCATGGCTTTAGTCCTCTTACCTGCTGCAGTGAAGCTATTCTCTGCCTCCCCTATGAATCACCCCTGTGGTGTGCCCTTAGTGTTAGGATTTGTTTGATAGAAATATATTCCAAATGTTACAAGAGATCTGAGCTGGAAAATGAGTGGATTATGAAGATGTGTATCAAGGCCGCACGCTGAAAAATCTTTTTATAAAATGAGCAATCACACACCCGCTTTCCAGAGCATTACCCATTCCATCTGCAAGGCTTGGGTATGGCAGACCAGCAACTTTTCTAGAGTCTTTAGGGAGGCTCACAGATACTTGTGGCTTCATAGAACTATATTTATTAGCTTCACCTTTGCTATATGATAGTACGTATCACTACAGGAGAGCTGGAGAGCTAAAAAGTCTTCCAAAATGGTCATGTCCTGCTGCTGACTTCTGTGACTTAGGAAAAAAAAACTAACCTAGAAAAGCTATTATAATGAAATCCAATCAAGCTGATAAAATATTTTTCTGCTTTCCACGATGATGCTTCTTATTGGGAAGGAACAGGCACATTCTTGAACTCCCAATAGGCTGGGAATGATGCTGAGAACAGCACTAGGTTGGGGCACTGAGAGCACAAAGAGGCTCATCACTGGCTTCACAGCGACTTTGCTGGGTTCAGGGTCCTAACGCGGGTCTGTGTAAGAAAGATCCACTGGCCTAAGCTACACTGGCCGTGCTGAGGTGATTAGACACAGTCTTGATGGCACTTCTTTCACTTTTCCTTCCGTGCTCTCAGGGAAAAGACTTATTACATGATCCATTCATGGGATGTATTTGGAAGGCATCACAGAGACAGGTTTGCTATGGAACAGAAAAATGCTAGATCAGGGTTAGATAAGGATTGTTAAATCAAGGTTAAAAATCAAGGTTGTTAAATCAGTCTCCCTTCTTCAAACTGCTACAAGAAACCTTCAGGAGATGACAGAACATCTAGTATTAAGAGACAATGACTCCAATTCAAAATCATATCCAGAAATAAACTTAAAATTGTGTCTACATCCCAAGCTTCAACTATATTTTTTAAATGCCCTAGTATTCCTAAATTTAGTTAGGTAGACTTTGAACCTAACAACAAAATGAAAGATCAAATACATATATAAAAAAAAAAAGACCTCAAAATATGTTTATCAAATTGCTAGAGAATTACATTTGACTTTTTTTTTTTTTGAGATTAACCTTTACGAGGGGGTGTCAAACCTGCGCTACAGGTGCAACTGTATAGGGCAGGTGTTTCTTTAAATATTTAATCAGGAAAATTGGCACATTTCAATGGATAGTCAATACGGAAGCTACTCAAAGGGATGAACCTGAGAGATAAGCATAGTAACTAGATAAACAGGGCTTCTCTAGTACAAAGTGGTCCTATAGTTATTACTGTTCATCGAGTTTATTTTATTTATTTTTTTTTAAGAAATGTGGAGCAGAAGCTCTTATTCATTATTTGAAATGGGCTGCCTTGGACATCTGCCTCAAGTATGAGTCAGACCTCTGAAAGGTTAAAAAAAAAAAATGCATTTCCTCACCAGGCAGAAAAGGAGATAAGAGCACCTCAATGAAATGCCATGCTGCATCTAATTCAAATCCTGTGAATGCTTTCTTATCTCAGATTTCACTCTCACCTGTGTACATGTTCACCCATGGAAATACCTTGACTTTATTATGAAGTTTTTCAAAGATAATGCTTGCTTTGCACTTTTCCAAAAAGACTCTCTCATCCAGCTTTGGGACAACTCTCTGCTTTTTCCTGAAGCAGAGACTCATTTGGGGCATTTTCCTTTTTAGAATTTCATCTTATGCAGTAGCTCCCAAGATACAGAAGTCTCATCCATAAGCTATTCTAATTCACCACTTCAGAGCACCAAAACGGGCACTGCAAATTTTTAAGGGAAACTGTGTTTTTTTTTCTTCATTGATTCACTTTTTAAAAATCATTTTATGACAGATTTTCTTACCTTTAAGTACAGGAATTCATAGCACCATATGGCAATAATAATGTCACTTTTATCAGCACATACTGATTGTTCAACGCCAAATGCCTGTGCTGGCAGAAGAAACGGAGGCGTTCAGCTCGCTCTGAAGTGATAGGTGGAATGCGCTCGTGCCCAGGGTGGCTGTTTGCAATAAGTACAGAGTTATTACCTGGGCCGAAAGAAGAATGTAATAGATTCCCTTGGACCACCTCTGATTTGCAGTGGGCGGTTTATGAAGAGAGAATCTGCAGTATCTTCTTTCCTGGATGGATTATGCATATGTATTAAGATAGAGTAGGTACAAGACAACTAAAGGCACAAAGAGATGCCAAAAGCATATGCAAGTACTCTCAGCAATATGACTAAAATATAGCAAGCTAAAAAATTGAAAAAAAAAAATACACAGCATATTGCAAAGGCAGCACACGCTCTTTCAAGGCTTCTCGACTGTGGAGATCACCAGTTCAGAGCTTGCTGAGGCCCCTGGGCCGACAGGGGAACCTCCTCTGCCCTTGGCCAGCATCTAGCAGTATCACCCTTGTGAGAGGGCAACTCGTTAGCTTGGCTGCCAGCTCTTTGCTTGAAAGTTCTCAAAATCATCCATTTGGCTTATTCCAAGCATGGAATCTTCTCGTACCTTTGAAGCCTACCTCGTACTTTTGAAGCCGTGTTGCTTTCTTATCGGGAGAGAGGGGAAAAAGTGACTGTTCACTGGTTCACTTGTAATGGTGGGCTTACAAAGAAAATAAAATCCTTGCATGAGCCAAGAGATGGCAAAGGTTTCCTTCTGAAGGATCGCATCCATCAGAGTGAAAACCTGAGCCTACGCTGCTGCAGAACACAGCTTAAGCAAAAGACAACAAAAATTGCTTTTTGTCCCCTCGAGTTTGCAAACATTTGGTGTGTCAGTGGTGCCACCTACGGACTGCTCTGAGTTTATTCATGTTTCGGTGCCACCACATTTACAGCTCTTGGTCACTAAGTATTTTGCAATGTACTTCCTCACCCAGCAGGAGATTGTAAAATGGAAAGAAATCACATGATTCATTACTATTGCATTTCATGCTGAAACAAAATAATCTGAAAGCAGTTTTCAAGCACATGACCTGTAAGACCAGCGATGTCCTGCTTGGGCACTCAGGAACAGGGAGCTCTACTTTTTGTGCTAAATCGTCCCTCACAACATCCTCCTAGATGAGCTCTGGAAGCGTGAGATAGATGACTGGTCAGTGAGGTGGATTGGGCATTGGCTAGATGGCAGAGCTCAGAGGGTGATAATCAACGGTGTGCAGTCTAGTTGGAGGCCTGTGGTTGGTGGTGTCCCCCAGAGGTCAGTCCTTGGCCCAGTCCTATTCAATTTATTCATCAGTGACCAGGATGAAGGCACAGAGTGCTCCCTCAGCAAGTTTGCAGATGATACGAAGCTGGGAGGAGTAGCTGACACCCCAGAGGGCTGCGCTGCCATCCAGAGGGACCTGGACAGACTGGACAACTGGGCGGTGAAAAAACTCAAAATTCAACAAGGGCAAGTGCACGGTCGTGCACCTGGGGAGAAATAACCCCAGACATCAGTACAGGCTGGGGACTGACCTGCTGGAGAGCAGCTCTGCTGAGAAGGACCTAGGTGTCAGTGTGCCCTCATGCCCAAGAAGACCAATGGGATCCTGGGGTGCGTTAAGAAGAGCGTTTCTAGCAGGTCGAGGGAGGTGATCCTGCCCCTCTACTCAGCCCTGGTGAGGCCACATCTGGAGTACTGTGTCCAGTTCTGGGCCCCACAGTCCAAGAGGGATGTGGAGCTGCTGGAGACAGTCCAGTGCAGGGCCACGAGGATGATCAGGGGCCTGGAACATCTGCCCTGTGAGGAGAGGCTGAGGGAGCTGGGCCTGTTCAGCCTGGAGAAGAGAAGGCTGAGAGGGGATCTAATCAGTGTGTACAAGTACCTCAAGGGAGGCAGTGAGGAGGATGGGGCTGCCTCTTTTCAGTGGTGGCCATTGACAGAACACGAGGAAATGGCCACAAACTTAAACATCAAAAGTTCCACAGGAACTTAAGGAAAAATTTTCTGGGTGACAGAGCCCTGGAACAGGCTGCCCAGAGAGGTTGTGGAGTCTCCTTCTCTGGAGATCTTCAAGACCCGCTTGGATGCAGTTGTGTGCCACACCCTCTAGGTGGCCCTGCGTGTGCAGGGGGTTTGGACTAGATGACCTCTCTAGGTCCCTTCCAACCTTAGGCATTCTATGAACATCCAACCACCGACTCGGGCAGGCAGATGCAGAAGCTCCTCAGCATATCGGCTCTCTAGCAGATAACGAGCAGGATGATTTTGTGTGAAGCATCAGATAATCGTGAAGCATCTTTTTACTCATCATAAATTGATAGCTGAGTGGTATGAGAGCAACTATGGATGATGGTATCTGGAAAACGCACCTGCAGCCGGCATCACGATACTTTCTTTACACTACCCTGCTCTTTGCTTCCAAAGCACTAAAGGCTCTGCCACTTTCACGCATTTCTCACACATGCAGACTTTCCACAAAGCGCCACTTCAATGAAACTGCCTGAGTGACTCTCCAGCTCACTTGAGCTCATCCCCACGGACAATACGCTGCATTGCCCTGAACCACGGACGGATTAACTTTCTGTATTGTTGACATTTCGTTATGTAAATTATCCTAGTTAGTGGAAGAATATGAAAAATGATCTTCATAAATAAACTGTACAAATATTACTACTGAAAAAAGCCAAGAAAATACTCATTATCTCATAGACAAAAGTTGAAAAAAATTGGAATTGGAAAAAATGCAAATTCACTCATTTTTTCAATGTATGTCTCTCAAAATGTACTTCTTTAAAGTTACTATTTTATTCACATTATTTTATGCACATCTGGTAGTTTTGCTACATTTGATTATATTAGCTGTATCCTATAATTCTTAGTGTTTCCATATAGAAGCTTTCAAATGACTCCTGCTTCGTCGTGTACGAGTTCTGGAAGAGCAGCAGCACCTGGAATAGGTCAGTCTTATCTCTTGCATTACAGAAAATTTTGCAGGTTAGCGAGCAATTGTGCAGAAGTGCTGAATATAAATTACTCTAAATATCACTAATTGATCTCTTGCTACATGCACCACCATTAATATTGCACAACAGTAGTTCAATCACTTAAAACTAAAATATATTGAAATATATTTTAAAATATATTTTAGTTTTATATTATACCAGAAAGTCACAGCTAGTCTTGAGAGTGCAGGGAAAAAAAAAAAAAAAGAGGCCAAGGGTGACAGCAAAGACACAGCATCAAGTGGAGAGTAGTTGATTGCAGACTGAAGAACTAGGAAACATAGTTCAGTGATGAGAACAAAGGATTAAAAACAAATTTTAAAAAATCATCCAGCAACATATTTAAGCATGCAAGGAGGAATAAGGAGCCCGAATTTTCCCAAATCCATATCACAAAACCTATCAGACTGATTCCCAAAGTGTCTCTTTGGGCCCAAAACAAAAATTACAGTGATAAAAAGTCCTAGAATCTAGGATCTAGGCAGAAATCTAAAGGAAGATGGAGAACTCTTGAAGCACAGTGTTTGTGGTTTTGAATAAAGTCCAGTTCTAAGCAGGTAAATTTATTTTCAAAAGATTAAAGAAAACCAGTAACACACATCAACACCTTAGGAACACAAAGAACTACTATACAGGGCTACAACCAAGAGATGAGTATCAGACTGATAAAGTCCACTGTACTAAATTAAAAGTGCATTTCTATAAGGAACTTCACAGCTAAGCTGCTAGTATCATCCTCTGTTTTGAAGCACAAAATCTCTTACAGAATTACTAACTGTAACAAATCTGTATATTCCTCATATATATATATATTTACTGCCTTTAAAAACTTATTACATTCTTATTTTTATAACTATTTACCCACCTTCAAACGAATTACAGTAAAACATTCTTTAGAAATAACATGGACTTTTTGGAAGCTCCAGAGCTCACAACAACGCTTCTCCCTGGTAAATACCATTTCATAAAGCTTTTTCTGTTCCATGCAAAGAGCTCTGCTATATGAGCATGTTCTTTATGCAGACCACCACCCTTGGACAGATCTTCTTGTGTGTATGTATGGAGGGCAAAGGAAAGCCAACATCTGTATTTTAAACACCAGAATGTAAAATGTATCGGCCAGAGTAAGGCCTGCAGTGCTTGATTTTATGTGGTACAAAATATTATGCCAGCCTATACTGTTCAAGAAAACGTCTAGAAGATGGAATACTTATTTGTGAATAGCTAAGTGGATCCAATTAAAGATTTGCAGGGGAAAAAAAAATCTTTCCGATGAAGACTTCATTTTAATTATTTGTACTGATTGGAGTGTTAAATTACCAATAACTGTTATTTACCAACCAATGTACATGCTTCCTGCTACATAAAGGCAAAACAGGAAGAAACCCTACTCAGAAATGTGAGATATTCCAAGTTACAATTTCCAATGCAAGGCAAGGAGCATGCAGCTTCCAGGAAGCATCAGCTCCCTCAAAGAAACAGGAGTGAGAGGCTGTTGGGGACAGAGCTAATCAAGGCTCAGTCCCTCTTTGCAGGGAAAGGACGGTAAACTTGAGTGTTTTATCTTGGACAGCAAAAAGCTCTTACAATGAAACCATGGTTTCCCATAACTTTACTGTCTATGTGAGAAGGGGAAAAAAAAAAAGGGGGGGAAAAAAATTTAAAAAAAAAAAAGAAAAAAAAAAATTACCTTGTTCTAAGTGACCTGAGCGCTCTCCTTAAAATAAAGCAGCCAAAAATTTTTCAAACTTGATAAACCTGATATGAACACAAAAATATATGCCAACGATGATTCCTGCAGTGTCAGGAGATTACAGTCAATGATCGTAGAATCCCTTTAAATCAAATTCCTTATGGGGAAATTCTAGCCGTCAAGACAAGGTGGTGGTTGTGAGGAGCAAAGCAGCCGAACCGTTCTGCGCCCAGGGGACAGCGCGAGTAGGAGCCAGGACCGTCCTCCAGCCGCTGTGCTCATGGCTAGGGAAAGCGCAGTTAGCAAAATGAGACGGGAACCCTGCTCCGCAGGGCCCGCGCACCAACGGCTCTGCGGCGGCCGTTACAGCGGCGGCCGTTACAGCGGCGGCCGCCCCGGCGCAGCGCGCGCCAGGCGCAGCAGGCGTTGCCGTGGAAACGCTCCCATCCCGGCTCGCTGCGGGCGGGCGGGCAGGGCAGGCGGCGCCCTCAGGCGTCTCCGCCGCTCACAGATCCCCCGTGCTAGAAACGCGCGTGCATGCGCGGGAACGGCTTTAACGGCGAGTACTTCACATATCTATTACACACCTGTAAATAAAAGCCGTGTGTGTTACACTCATATCCGAAAGGCAGAAAATGTTCGTGCTCATCAGGAGGAAAAACAAAACAAAAGATGTCTGCAATGCTATCACTATACTTTATGAAAGAATTTTAGACAGTGTGTAAAAAAGATATTGCTGTAAAAATTAGGAAGAACCACAACCTGCTTATAATTAATATACAGTCTGTACTTTAAAAACAAATTTACCTCAGCTCAAAAGCAACTCCTCCTTATGACACATCCAGGTAACTAAGAATAATCTTAAACAATTCTAAGCCATATTCTGAATCTGACTCAACATGAGATTACAACCTTAGAGACTTTATACAGATAAGCCATTAAAATGAAGAAAAATGCACTTACCTGGCTCAGGATGATTCAGGAAGATGGGGGTTTTCAGGACTGTCAGATCCAATACTACCCTAAAGCAGTAACCACTGGAGATACCAAATTCAATTCCTATTGGTTAGTGGGAACCAGGATCAGTTACTGTCCCTTGCTCTTACCTGACCAAAGTTGCTTCAGGTCAGGCTTCAAGAGTGGCAAGAACGATTCTGTTCCCTCTGCAACTGAAAGCCTAATCTTTATACAAAGATTTGAGCCTCAATGATACTAAAGAATCTTTTGGCAAAGAAAACAAAGGATAGAGGAAAAGTGTTTTAACATTTATGGCACTGTGACATTAACTAATAAATTGACATTCATTTTACCAAAGCTTACTAATACACTGACGTGTCAGAGTAATACTTTTATAGCCTATAGTTAGGTAGGATTCCGGAGAATCTTAAGATTCTTCTTCAAGAATAAAATTTTTCAGAAAAAAATTGTCCAAAACTGAAGGATTTATGAACACATCTAGAGAGACAAATCCTATTAATGAATCTAATCCCCAAAACAAAAAGCCCAGTCCCTGAGCTCTTAGCACCCCTTCACTAAAGGGACTTAGCACCTACGCTTCCTCTTTGCTTTCTCTCTCTCCACAAATCTTGCGGTTCCTTCCTGCAAAAAGGGCTCAATTCCAAAAGGCCAAAGAGGAAGGAGTGAAATATACCCATGTGTTTTATTCTGCTCCCATTTATAATCTGGTGATTACAGCTTTGCTTTTCTGCAAATGACCTTCAATAAATCCATCACATCTCCTGCTTTTAGGGCAAACCACTCAATTCCCAGAATCGCGCAAAGGCTAACAGCAGGTTTGGGTGATGTCATGGGGAAGAACAGTCAGGACAGGCAGCACAGTCCCTCCGGGACACGCTGTTCTGCTGAAACCCTGACCCGTGCAGTGCACAGCCTCCCTAAGAGGCTTTCTGCAGTTTGCCCTCTGGCACTCGCCTGCTGAATTCCACGCAGCCCAGTCCAAGGCACCTTACGAGACTGATCAAAGCAGCGCTACAGGAATGTAAACTCTTTTCCTCAAGCCTTCCCCCGCCAAATGTGCTACCTCTCCTACCATTTGAAGGGCTTTCCTTGTACATGGAGTGGTTTGTTCTTGAAACTATGCAGCTTTCAGAAGAAAACAGTATTAGCTGCACATATAAGTGTCTTTTTTTTTTCCCCCTCCCCTCTTCATACTAGTGGTTACATATGCACTAAAGAGGTTTCATTTAGCATTTTACAAGAGACATAAAAAAAGAGAAATATTGCTCAAGGAAAAATAAAAAAATAAATAATTTCTCTTCTCTTTCAGCATCATGGTCGGTTCTCAACAGCAACTAGAAGCCGTGGTTCCAAGTATTGCTAATGGCATAACATCACTGAATGTTTTTCATTACAACAGTATATATTATATATGCATATATTATATATATTATACAGCTGTATATGGGTATCCTGGGTAAGAGAGTAGGATGTGATAGTTCACTACAGGTGTGAGCCTTCCCTTTTACTCATGAAACATTACACGTTCCCCTTTTGCGAGTGGCTCAGCAGAACCCTGCACTCCAAAGAGAAAGCAGGACAACTGTGCTGAGCTGTTTGCTGTGTACACTCATAATGATCAGAGGTACACTGTGCTGGATTTGACTAAGTATTTGTGCATAGTCTGAGTTTCCATTAATAAACAGTCGTTACTTCATGCTGTTTTCTCCTCTCTCCAGAGAAATGGGTATGAAGTTGAACACATGTATTATCATAAACTTGTTATCTTAAAGAAAGTCATCACTGACGACTTTCAGAAGGAGAAATAAACATGGAGACACCTTTTTATGCTAAAACAGAACTTCACCTGGAGAGGAGGTACTGCCCAGGAAAGGACGAGGCAGAACCATCTTCTCTTCCCAGCATCTGCCTTCCCCTTCCCCAACCTTCTCCCCTGAAACCTGCCTGGCTGCGTTGGCGCCCCCACAAGCAGGGAGCTTTGGGGTCCACATCCTCAATACATGGGAATTAATTTTCACTATATCAGCTCCCCAATACTGTTCTCGTAAGAGACACCACTGTTAAATCACAAAGACCCGTAAAGTGAGAAGCAGAAATAACATCTTCCCGGAGAAGTCACCCTGCTGTCCCATTAGCATCTAAGCAACAGGCGGGCCCTTCAGCCCAGAAATTGCACTTGTAATTATGCTTGCCGCTCAATTAATAATAAATAAAATAGGCAGGAAAGACTAGTGTAACCTCACAGCTCCATGACAGGTTCACAAGTTCTAAGTATCAAGCTCTCTCTACACATCCAACACAGCAGATAAATATGAAATAAACAATGAAATGAGAAATCTGGGACAGGACACATAGCGAGCTACTTCTCTACCTAGTTATGGAGCTGGGGAGAACAACCCCTCTAGCAAGAAGCCCTGCATGTCAGGAAGTTTAATGCCTCCAGCAACTTCTGAACCCAGGAAGGCCCAGGACAGTGTTCTGCAGAAGTCTGGTCCATCCATCAACTGCCTGGAAAGGTCACCAGACTGCCCTCACATCTGCAACAAACCATGCTCTTCTAGAGACAGAAGCAGATTTTACCTGCCAGGTCATGAAACAAGTAACACTCAGGGTATTTCCTATCATGCCAAAAGGTATCTTACAGTGGCAGTTACTCGTTATGTAAAAATCCAAAAGGAGTCTGTTCCAGAAAACACTGCAGGAGTCAGCAGCGCAGCCCCCACAGCGTGCTGCCCTCTAAACGGAGCATAAACCCATGGCTCAGAGCTTGGCACACAAGGAATCTTCCCTGGATATGCACTGTGCTGCAACAGCCAGAACAAACAGTGCCCCAGACACCTCCCCCTGCCCTGCACACATCCCGGCAAACTGATCTGCGCTAGACTTCAAATGCAGGGATTTAGATACTTACATGTTCAAAAAACAGGGATTCACTCGGTACACACTGGACCATTTTACTTCTCAGGGTCAGTATGTTACACAACCAAGAACACATCTGATGCCCTCTGCAACCTTTACACACACACAAATAGAAATATGAGTCCACAGAAGTTGAAGATCAGGTGAAAAAGGTATAGAGAGAAAATGAAATCTTAGCTAAGAATGAAAAAGACAAAAATAGAGGCTGCTTTATAATATATACTTAGACATAAACAAACTTATCTTTGAAGGTCTTTCTGGGAGAAGAATTTAATTAAAACATGCTGGGAAAAAAGGTTTGAGTAGGTCACAGCTCTTTCACTACCTATTATTTCCTGCATATTTTTGCTAGTAAACAAACATTTGAATGATGGATAAGAACAAATTTGAGTTTCAAGACAGCCACATGCAAAGATAACCTTCAGCACATACTAGGGAAACAATCCATATTATTCACCTTAAAATACTACCAGTGAGAAAAAAAACTGAGTAAATTTCAGTTTTGTAACATTACTGCTACATACTACATAAATAAAATACACTTGCAAGATTATTTTAATCCACATTCACATAACTTAAAGTGTTTGTCAAATTGCTGTTAAATATAAGAGAAACACAATCTGTAGGACGAGTTTATTTCAACTGTTTTGGGGATGGAAATAAATACTTGTTTCTATCAAGTGTCATCTACAAGTTTTTACTGATATTGCAATCTCATCCAATATACTCTATTTTCCATCCTCATTTGCTAAAAGAAAGTGCCTTTGGCATAAAAAAGAATGTTATGGTAGCTGTGAATGCAGAAAATTTTGAAGACAAAAATTTCCATTTCAAAAAGAAAAAACTATTACTGAAGATGGTCAACTGAAAGTAGTATTTCCAAGGAACACAATAAATTCCTGTTCTCCATTTTTTTTCTTAAATTAGAAGAGTGTTTAAAAAAAAAAGTTAGGCCATCTGCTATAGATTGCTAAAACCCTTTCCTAGTATGTGTGATAAAGACTTAAGTGCTGTCTCATTCTTGATGTTTAAATGTTTAGACATTTCTTTTGTATTGAGCAACAATGAAGGATTTTTAATTTTAGAAAAACCATTAGTAACAAGATATTCCATTGCTTGAAAGAAGGCAGGTATACACAGAAGATGAAGGCATCTCTTGTGTCAAGAGAAGGTAAGAGGAGAAAAAAAAGTGAAGTTTTGACCATCCAAAAATACCAGGCTAAAATAGTACGTACTCCTAAGTCATCTGAAGATTTGACATAGCTGGTAGCTATTGTCCATTATTACTGCCAAAGAAGAGAGAGGGAACAAGCAAAAAGTCAATTCAATTATGGGTTTGAAGTTTGTGGTCAAACAAACGATATGGTTAATAAACTATATGGACACACTCTATATGAACACAGCTGATTCAAGGAAGTTTGTCACAGAGAAACAAAATTATTTACTTTCACTGCTAATCTCAGACATTACAAATTAAATGTTTGGGTTGCAAAACATTCAGGTTATTACTGATAGAAATAGGCATTTCTGTAGATTTCATAAGGTCTTGTTTTCATCTGTTGGCACTCAAGTACCTTCTAAAAGTCTTCTGTAAAAATATGCTTCACTGATGGCTCTCTCATCTTCCCAACAACCTATCACTTCTTGTGAAAATCAATAAAAGTGTTGCTGTTTTCCTGTGAACAAACAAATACACTAATTACTTCAGTAATAACAGTCATTTAAACAAAGTCTTTTATACAATCTTTTCTACTCTGTGCATGTTTAACGATTTAATGTATTTCATATTAATCCAAACAGCTATACTCTCGTTAATCATCAGACCTGAAGGCTTTCCGGCAGCCTGGGCCAGCATGACAGCAGCACTTAGCCCAAGTGCAGAGCTGAGCACAGGTCCTGCTGCTCCCCACACGGCCCTCAACAGGAGCTGCCGTGTGGGACAAACATGACACCCGGACCCGAGCTGTAGCAGCACCTCTCTTGTTAAAGGCACCCAATCTAAAAATACAGTTTTCAGACATGGATGGGCATAAATATTCATTTCTGATTTCAAGTCTTTGGTACTAAGGAATATTAAGATGGAAAATAATACCCGCCTCTGCTGTGAAGTGGTAACAAACAGTTGTTCCTGCCACACAGAACTATGGACGCGCTGCAGGCTTCCCGGCAGGAACTGCGAGTGCGTTTGGGGCTTCTTGGTCTTTTAGCACCGTTCTTAGCTATGCGCACATCTCATTTATCTTTCTGGCTTGTATGTAGCCGGAGGCATAGGAACACTTAGCACTCTGCAATTTTCTTATATAACTATTGGATCTACAGCATGGAGGAGGAAAAAAAACAAAACAAAACAAAACAAAAAAACCCACTAAAGTGCAGAGGGCAGAGGATGGAAAACAAACATTTTTCTTCTTTGTCAACAGAGAAACTGCTCATTGAAAAGCAAGCCGCTTCATTTTGGCATGCAAACAGATCTGAAGACATTTCACATCAGAAACACTTAAAGGCTAATGCACCTATAAGCAAATTCAGGAGTAGCTCATTCTACTACATTCAACAGTAGATTTTTTTTTATTCTAGTCAATTCCAGAAAATAAAAAATAAACAGATCATCACAAAGTTCTGTAACTTTTCTGTTTTTCTTTTTTTAACAGAAAAGTAACATCTGTCATATCACTGGTGAGCAAGTAACATTTTTTCATGCTGACGAGACCAGTTTACGTGTCATGCCCTTCCCAATATTCCCTGTAAGATCACATGGCAGATTCACCAGCTTTTGCTTTCTTTTAACGCGAAAAGGACAGGACGGTCCTCTGGCTTCCTGCTCAGCCACTTAGACAATCAAGACACCAGTAACAGCAACTGATATTTCTGACTTGATGCTGCTACCCATAACACTCCAACTAGCAAAAGTTTGTGATTTACACTTCTCTTCTTGGCTGGTACTGTTTTTTACTGTCCTTTTTTCCCTCTACCCTAATTATTATGGTAGGATCCCCATGTATCTACGAACATAATCATTATGTGAAAGCATACTCACGAGCGCAGTTTTCCTATTCTATGCAAGCAACTTTTAAAATCCTTTTCTTTCAGTATCTAAATGCTTTAAGAGCCTCATTTCTACTGAATTTAACTGGAACAAGGTGTGTTGCTACTTTTATGAATTTGACATTTCAAAACATTAAAACTACATTTGTGCAAAAGTCAGCAAAAAAATCACTTTTGGGTTGTTATTCCTCAGCCTTACTTTCTCAGCATTCATGGAGCTGTGCTGTACGCACATGTATGCACTCATACAGATCCTTCCTGCCATCTCCTCACAGCCCTGGAGTGCTACTTATGTGGAATGACTGCCTGAACTATAAACGAATTTTCTCAAGATTAAAGACTTCAGGAAATATTATTAAAGGGATATAGCTGGATGAAGGCAAGGATACTGATGAAAAGTTGTTACAGGTAACATTTCATCTTGAAATGAAACACCTTAGTCTTGCAGGAAGGTAAGTCCACTACTATTAAAAAATAAGCTCCAAGTTGCCTATCTAGCTTTGGTAGATTTAAATGAGTTCATAAAAAATAGTTTGTGGGGGGATTGGGAGGGCAAAAATCACCAAAGACTTCCAAAACAAGGGCTAAAACTTCTCACCCTGAGAGCAGGTTTTTGTTATTATCTTGAGGACAAATACATTAAAGGCATGTAAAAAATGAGACCACAGAAGTGTGATAAGTTTTTGAATTGTTTTCTGAAAAAAAAAAAGTTAACATAACAGTTAAGAATTGTCTCAAACTTCAGATAACAGTACTCATTTGGAAGAAGTGTTCCTTAATGGAGGACCTATTTCTAGAAAGAATACAAGTAACCTGAAAAGCAGGTTGGTATGCAGCCTGATTTGATACTGTAACACTTATATCCCGGAATGATTCCCCATTTGTCATCTATAGAATATGAGCTATAATAATCCTAAAATACTTGATGTAGTAAGAAGAAAATTATTTCATTTCCATGGTTATTGTGCCACTCCTGGATGTCCTGCACAATCACCACTCATTTCTCCCCAACAAATACAGAAATGCACTCAGCAGAAGCACTAGCTAGAGACAACAGTAATGCAAGATTGCATTTAAATTTCCTAAATTTCCCTTACAGTGGACACTAATCTTAAGCAGGACAGAAAAAGAAAAATAAAGGGAATATTGGGGTTAAGCTTTTACCAGACCAGAATTTTATCAAGATCCTTCTATTTTAAAGAAACATAGCTACAGTTAACACACAATGACAAAGCTGTCATGTACTATAATTTCCCAAGTTTGGATATCTGATCTTTTTTTTCCCTTAAAGATGAATTGAAACACCTTATTTTTTTTTTGTAAACCATTCTTCCCATGGCAAGATGTCAAATACTGCTCTGCCACATACACACTGCGGAAGTTGTTATGCACAACAGCAATAGAGCTGTAACTGCACAGTTAGTCTTTTCAAGGTTATATGAACTTGATAGACTTGAAGAAATATTTTTCTTATAAAAATGAACAGTCAAAACCTTCGTGACCACTTTATATAATTTCATTTAATATGCAAAAAAAAAAAAAAATCACTTACTGGTTTTTCAAGTACAATTGGATGATCAGGAAGAAACTTTGGCTTCTCTTGAGAGAGTGAAACATTTGAAAGCTTTAAAAGAAAGTCTCTGCTGTATTTGATTCTTTCTGTAAACACACAAAATTATGCAGTTATTTCAACTTTGATATTTAAGGTCCTCAAGCCAGGAGAGGTGTAAGAGACTCTGATTTTTATTACAAGGATAGAATTGCATGTGAAAAGAGCAGATATTCAAGTCTCTGCTTGAAATGGGGTACTTGGAGTAAAACTGAAAACCTATGTAATTTACTGCATCAAACCAACTCAGTAAATAGGGAGGACTATTCTAATCTAATGGAACATTTATATTTTAGTGAGAAGGAACACAACTAAAGGTGAATCCAACCTTACACTCCAGGTACACTGACTCCTAGTATCTTGTTCTAATTAACAGAAACTTCACAAATTGGTCTTGAAATCCTAAAAGGAAATTTCTCTGAGTTATTACTAACTCATGCCATCAAAGTGGCACAAAATTATGGGACATAAAACACAAAAAACTTTGTAGTCTCTTTTCCTAGCACTATTAAGTTTTCAACAGCTAAAAATAATCAAGTATACTCCATATAAGTGGGGAAATATTAATATCAATTAACTAGTTTGAAGGGATGTATGTAGACTTAAAAGTTGAGGTCTATGCTACATTTGGTTTGTTCCACTATTTCTACCATGACTAGATATAACATGTGCACCTAATATGGAGTCACATATGTGAAAAACACACACACACAAAACCAAGAACACATGCACACACAAAAATGCACAAAAAAACAGAGAAAACAAAAACCACAATTCAGATGCAAAAAGAAAGGAATGGTGTGGGGTAAGAAGGGACAAACCTTATTTCTTTGTCCTTGGTTTCTTGGACAAGAAGTTTGTTCTTTCAGAATTGTAATTTAGCCACTTGCTTCCTTAGACTGTGTTCTGTTGACAGGAAAAGCCTTGAAATCAAATACGAGGGTGATTTTTCCTGTCTTTGACCACAAGTGATTTTAATAACTACTGAACTTAAGTGAGGGAAATGGTTAACCTCAACAATACTTAAAGCTACAGATAAAATGAAGTTTGAAAGCAAATTTGATACTATGACAAAAGAAGAGGAAAAAGCAGATTGTGATTTACAGGCAGTAGCTGAACAACAGGACCTCTAAAGATGTTTCACTCTGAGGTTAACTGTTCTAATCATTAGCAAGCAAGAACAAAACAAGTATAGGAACAAGTCTGCCCTATTGACAAATGGAGAGGTGACCCAGGAAGAGCAGAGAGGTGACCCATAGAGCAGTCAACATGACAGAAGATCCAAAAGTGGTAACTGATACAAGACACCAGAACCAAATGAGAAAAATCCAGTCAAGATTTTGTGAAACAGAACAGGTTCTATATAGCAAAAGCAGAGTAGGTGAGAAAGGATCAGAAAGTCATCATCAATGATCCAAACATAAATCAACAAGCCAGGCAAAGTGCAGCCAGAGGAGGATGTGGTTCTTGGTCTGCTTGCCAGGATTCAAAGGAAGAGATGGGACCCTGCCTAATATAGAATGGAAGACAACATTAAAAACAAACAAACAAAAACCAACAGCCACTCACCTTCCAAATCAGTAACAAATGACAGCGTAGAATGACAGCATCCTCAAAAACCTGGGCATGGTAACCTCTCAGGCTGAGGAAAAATATGGACAGCTCAAATGCTCACACAAAATTTAATAGAATTCTTTTAATTCTCAGGTGGTGTGTCGGGTTCGTTATCAACCCGTGGTGGTTGTCCGTGGTTATAGAGGGAATACTGAGGCCATCCACCTCACGGTCAAGAAGCACTGACACCTATGAGATGATAGGCCAAATGACGTATATTGAAATTCACTGCTGGCTCTTATAACTTCTGTCCAGGTGGAAGTTGTCTTATGTATCAATTAGGCTCCAGATATCACTTTTTGCCCTAATATGGTTAAACCCTTGCCCATTCCGTGACACCGCGAGATCTTCCGTCCGCCATTCCCTATCTCTGCTTCTGTCACGTACAACAGGTCTCGTTAACAGTACGGCTGCAACCCCCACAGTGGTGATAGCAATAAAACAAACTGTACCTCCAGAAATTACTTAAAGATTGCAGATAAACAACCAAGATGCCCGATTATAGTAGATTTTTCCTATTAATTTATTCCTAACGGTACTCAGGAGTACTGTCACAATTCCAAGGACACAGTTAAGAACAAAAAAATTAAGCTGGAGGTGATGCACAAAAGGATTTTAAAATGATTTTGTAAACTGAGAACATACATTAAAGAGAAAGTGGAATAAAATTCGGCTTGTTTAACCTACCAAAGAGTGATAGAAGATATGGCAGCTTTATGACCACTGAGCACTACAAAAGCGGGTTAAAATTCTATCTACACTAAAAAGCATGAGAAACAAACCTTAGGACAAGGTTGGCACAAGAACTACCATCCTGAGAGCCATTCATGACTATTGTGGTAGTAAAGGACTGGATTAGAAGAAACCAGAGGATGCAACTCAAGCCTGCATGCCCACACACAGAAGCTACATGCAGATGTATGCAAAGCTAGGGTTATTTCAAGAAGCTTTCGTGCTTGACCTCTACCAGTACAAGACAAGTAGAAGCTGCCAGGGGAAGCTTCCTTCCTCAGTTAAGGCGAAATTTTATACTTACTGTGGAAAAACAGATGGAGAAGGTGTGAGGGGGGAAATGAACAACAACAAAAAATAATAATAATAATCAACACACAATGGTTTCATTTACTTCACAAACTGTGGTGTAGAAGGAAATCAACCTCTCAAAATAATAGATAATTAGAAAAAAATAATACTTAGCCCACATGTCAACTGTCATCCACCCAGGGAACACAATTCTGACATATGTCTGTATGCAACATTTTACCTTTTTTTTCTTCTAATTCATTCGGTTTTGGTTGACTAGGTATCATACTTTGAGTTAAGAGCTTCATTCCAGTCATTTCAGACAACTAAAAAAAGGAGAGAAAAAAGGTTAAAATTCTTTATATATTTCACAAAACAAGTTATTAAACTAGCAATACCCTTTTAGCAAGGTGTGTGTCATATGATTTGTTTGTTTGCTTGTTTTTTAATAGACAGTATGAGTAGAGTTTCAACAGTTTTGTTTTCAAAGCCAACAAGTTACTGGGCAACTTAGCCTTCTTGCACTCACACTGGATTCTGTTCACTTTTTTCCTGCTCTTTTTAAATTAGATCACTATTTTCCTTACTAAAACAGTCTGAAAGGAAACAGACTTGCACAAATTCAACCACTGGTAGTCAATACTGTAGACCTGTGTAACAGCTGATGCATCTCTTACTGGTCCTGACCCCATACATAAAAGAACAGCTGAAAAAACAGGAATACTGGTGATGTAAAATGTCTCCAAGATTCAGTCTGAAGCCATAAAACACTACTATTGGCCATGCGCCATAAGGCAATAACTCAACTATCCATGAAACAGCATAAGCAAGTAGTAGAAGGAATGATGACATTTTAGACAGCAGTCTTTTAGATTAGAGCCTGGAAAGTAGTGATGCTGCTTTGTTTGTTTTTAATCTTTATTATTTAGGAGGCTGCATGTCTTTTAGACATACAGATAGAGGAACACGACTTCCATGTCATTGTTCTGGAGTATCTGGGGATGTTGGTTGACAGCCAGATGACCATGAGCCAGCAGTGTGCCCAGATGGCCAAGGGATCCCAGCTTGTGTTAGGAACAGAGTAGCCAGCAGGACCAGGGATGTGACCATCCCCCTGTGCTTGGTGCTGGTGAGGCTGCACTGCAAATACGGGGGTTCAGTTTGGGGCCTCTCACTACAAGAAGTATATCAAGGTGCTAAAGTGTGTCCAGAGAATGGCAACAAAGCTGGGGAAGGGGATGGAACAGAACATATCTAAAGTCAGGGAAGGCAGAGATCAAACTGAAACGCAGCGTGTTGGTCTTAGTTAAAGAACAACAGCTCTTGGTTAGAGAAATACTCTGTGAATCCTATGCCCACCTCTCGGCCAATGTCATCAATCTAAATCCAAAATAGACAAAGTCAGAGTGCATAGATTAGCAGATATTTGGAGGCAGCTACAAAACACCTGACAGTGCAAACATTAAAAACACTCCTCACTATTTTTTCTTGAAAAAAAAAAAAAAAAACAAAGTTCAGAAAGAATACAGCCACACACAGCCAAATACTGATAAAATTCAGAGTACTACAGCATTGCTGCCTAGAGGACTATTCTAAAAAGGAATATAGAGTTTGTTCTCCTAAATTCACATTTTCAAAAAAGCATTAATTTCCTTATCTGCAAATTAAAATAAATGTGTTACACCAGTCATCATTTTACAGTTGATAGGATAGGCTGGTTACAGTATATTAAGTGATTGCAGTATTCTGAAAGATTCATGCAATAAACGAAGACTTATAGGATTGTTAGACTGATACTGGAAAAAAGATAAAGGAACAGATCCCTGTCTTAAAATTTGTATAAGGGGCAATTTCAGTGTTTTTTTTTTTTTTTTTTTTTTTTTTTTTTTTAAAAAAGATCAGTTTGGGTGAGGAAGATAGAAAAATTTGCTTTAGGAATAGTCATGTCACAACAGGACATACTAATTCACTTTCCTCTTCAAGGTGCTGGGGGAAAGGCAACAGTGCCCATATTATCCATCTATAATAAATAATACAGTTAGTTCCTTATTGCTGTTGGCAATGCTATCCTACCTCACTTTTAACCATCCTTCTTGTCACTGAATTAAAAAAAAAAAACCTAACAAGTAACATCCCCTAAAAATACTATTTATGTTTTTAAAATGTGTAGGTGAAGCTACCTTCACATTTGAATGATTGCTCATAGGTCTACTGCAAAGAAACCAAAATAATAAAACAATTAATCTCAGCTACAGATCCTACCAAAAATATAAAATATTTACTTTGTTGCTTAAGAACTGACTGTAATACAGATTCCTAGCTGTTACACAAAAGCTCACTCCTCCAGACAGAAAAATGAGTTATTCAGATTAAATAAAAAGAGAAGATGTAAAAACAAAAAAATGTAATTCCTGAATACATAAAGGGAAAGATTACTGACTAATCTATCTTAAAAAAAAAACTTACAAACTGGGAATAGCTGTCAATAATTAACACCACTTCTCCCTGTCCCACTCTTCCAATTTTGAACACCAAAGTCAAGCTTTCATGTTCAAAAATTGTGTAGTTAAGTAATTGTATGATAAGACTGCAGATGAACAAATGATACACTCCAGAACAGAACCCCCCATTTGATCAAACTCCAAACTCTGAATTTGAGTCTGATGTAAGGAATCAAAATCCTTTTCACTTGTGAGAAGGGGTTCAAACAAAAGGCAAGGGCAGCTCTGAGTGTGCCCAGCTTGCTACTTGACTGTGGGGTCAACTGACCACAAGGTTTCTCGATGGAACAGTTTTCCTCTCATAATGCATCTTCCAATAGACTTTAAAGCTCCTGTGCTAAGAGATAATGTATATGCAGTCACATATTACTAGAGAGACTATGGAGCAAAGGAAATACCCAGAACCTTAAAGAGAGTCACTCTTCACTGAAACCCAAAGGACATTCAAGTCAGTATCAACATAAAATCAAAATGAATTAAAAAAAAATCCAGCTGAAACACCAAAAACTTCCTTTTGCAGCAAACATCTGTAACCAACTATAAGTTTGAGACACTGTAATGCAATCTAAAACCAAGCATTTGGAGCAGTAAAGGTTGGTACCAGAGTGCTTCTAGGTTTTTGCTCAGGATACAGGTACAGAGAATAGTAATAGAATAGAAGAGTAATTTTATACTTTTACATTATACGCATTTGCGTGGGTATACACACACATACACACACACACAGTATTTGCACATATACAATCACCTAAATATCTGGAAAAACTTAAGAAATTTAGTTTTGTGAAATTTGCTGCCTCAAATGAATTCATGTTTATGTTAACAAAGCTTAAAAAATAAAAACACATACACAGAGTAACATTACTCACTAAATATAATAGGCAAAGACTGAATAGCTCAAATACCTCTGTGTACTGTAAGATTAAAACAGCAAAACCACGAACAAAACAAAGACTAAAAAAACCCACAGAGACTTTTGTTACGCCTCCTTGTATAACTCCCAAGATGCACTTTTTCAGTTACCAGTGCACACAGATAAGAAAAAGCTTAAGCTTCAAGCTTAAGTTTCTTTTTGACATTTCTAATATGTTTCTATTTTGCAGCATAACTGTGCTCTTGAACTTGCACCTGAAAATACCACATACTTTCCACTTGGTAACAGCATGGGGTAGCTTTCCATTTATGGCACTCTGGAATGCATTCCTTGGTCAGCTTAGTCATTACTAACCTTGTCCTTACTGTAGTTGCTTAATACTCACCCAGCCAACCTCCCTCGGCAAGCACACCTCAGTGCTGCTGGGCAACTCAGGCTGAAAGTTGAAACCAATCACTGGCTCTACGATGGGAAAAAAAAAAAAAAAGCAGATATTAAGAAAAAACAGAGTCTATGGTTTTGTTTTGTGATGCCTGCCACCAGAACAGCAATGGAATCAAATTGCAAAGAGATGATCCAGCTGCTTTTTAATGTCTTAAATGGAAAATTGGATCTACGGTGATTATGGCTTTTCTTTCATGAGTTCTTACACACAACACAAGCTTAGGATATTACTTAATTTCTCTTCACACCAGTGCTGCCACCGTTATTTCTCTGTCCAAAAACTTGTAACTTACAATGATAATAATATCTATAAAATTGCAGTTTCTGAAAGATGCAAGCAGGGATTAAAAACAACAACAACCTCATGCCCTTGATGCAAATACTGCATAATTTTCTTAAGATCTTTCTTAACTTTTATCAAAACACAATAAAAATGGTATGATGTACTGTACTACATTTGGAAAAAAAATCTGGGGAGTAAGCCATTTCTTGAATTGCTTTTTTCTTTTTCTTCAAAATCCAAGCTCCAACTTAACGGAGATAACAATCAGCTTTCGAAGTAGGAGAGAATTTCAAATGCCAAACTAGAACACTGAAAAAAAAAAA
>VWPW01032550.1:65555-114885 GCA_013389825.1 Crypturellus undulatus
AAAAACCTAACAAGTAACATCCCCTAAAAATACTATTTATGTTTTTAAAATGTGTAGGTGAAGCTACCTTCACATTTGAATGATTGCTCATAGGTCTACTGCAAAGAAACCAAAATAATAAAACAATTAATCTCAGCTACAGATCCTACCAAAAATATAAAATATTTACTTTGTTGCTTAAGAACTGACTGTAATACAGATTCCTAGCTGTTACACAAAAGCTCACTCCTCCAGACAGAAAAATGAGTTATTCAGATTAAATAAAAAGAGAAGATGTAAAAACAAAAAAATGTAATTCCTGAATACATAAAGGGAAAGATTACTGACTAATCTATCTTAAAAAAAAAAAAACTTACAAACTGGGAATAGCTGTCAATAATTAACACCACTTCTCCCTGTCCCACTCTTCCAATTTTGAACACCAAAGTCAAGCTTTCATGTTCAAAAATTGTGTAGTTAAGTAATTGTATGATAAGACTGCAGATGAACAAATGATACACTCCAGAACAGAACCCCCCATTTGATCAAACTCCAAACTCTGAATTTGAGTCTGATGTAAGGAATCAAAATCCTTTTCACTTGTGAGAAGGGGTTCAAACAAAAGGCAAGGGCAGCTCTGAGTGTGCCCAGCTTGCTACTTGACTGTGGGGTCAACTGACCACAAGGTTTCCCAATGGAACAGTTTTCCTCTCATAATGCGTCTTCCAATAGACTTTAAAGCTCCTGTGCTAAGAGATAATGTATATGCAGTCACATATTACTAGAGAGACTATGGAGCAAAGGAAATACCCAGAACCTTAAAGAGAGTCACTCTTCACTGAAACCCAAAGGACATTCAAGTCAGTATCAACATAAAATCAAAATGAATTAAAAAAAAATCCAGCTGAAACACCAAAAACTTCCTTTTGCAGCAAACATCTGTAACCAACTATAAGTTTGAGACACTGTAATGCAATCTAAAACCAAGCATTTGGAGCAGTAAAGGTTGGTACCAGAGTGCTTCTAGGTTTTTGCTCAGGATACAGGTACAGAGAATAGTAATAGAATAGAAGAGTAATTTTATACTTTTACATTATACGCATTTGCGTGGGTATACACACACATACACACACACACAGTATTTGCACATATACAATCACCTAAATATCTGGAAAAACTTAAGAAATTTAGTTTTGTGAAATTTGCTGCCTCAAATGAATTCATGTTTATGTTAACAAAGCTTAAAAAATAAAAACACATACACAGAGTAACATTACTCACTAAATATAATAGGCAAAGACTGAATAGCTCAAATACCTGTAAGATTAATACTGTAAGATTAAAACAGCAAAACCATGAACAAAACAAAGACTAAAAAAAACCACAAAGACTTTTGTTACGCCTCCTTGTATAACTCCCAAGATGCACTTTTTCAGTTACCAGTGCACACAGATAAGAAAAAGCTTAAGCTTCAAGCTTAAGTTTCTTTTTGACATTTCTNCTGTGTACTGTAAGATTAAAACAGCAAAACCACGAACAAAACAAAGACTAAAAAAACCCACAGAGACTTTTGTTACGCCTCCTTGTATAACTCCCAAGATGCACTTTTTCAGTTACCAGTGCACACAGATAAGAAAAAGCTTAAGCTTCAAGCTTAAGTTTCTTTTTGACATTTCTAATATGTTTCTATTTTGCAGCATAACTGTGCTCTTGAACTTGCACCTGAAAATACCACATACTTTCCACTTGGTAACAGCATGGGGTAGCTTTCCATTTATGGCACTCTGGAATGCATTCCTTGGTCAGCTTAGTCATTACTAACCTTGTCCTTACTGTAGTTGCTTAATACTCACCCAGCCAACCTCCCTCGGCAAGCACACCTCAGTGCTGCTGGGCAACTCAGGCTGAAAGTTGAAACCAATCACTGGCTCTACGATGGGGAAAAAAAAAAAAAAAGCAGATATTAAGAAAAAACAGAGTCTATGGTTTTGTTTTGTGATGCCTGCCACCAGAACAGCAATGGAATCAAATTGCAAAGAGATGATCCAGCTGCTTTTTAATGTCTTAAATGGAAAATTGGATCTACGGTGATTATGGCTTTTCTTTCATGAGTTCTTACACACAACACAAGCTTAGGATATTACTTAATTTCTGTTCACACCAGTGCTGCCACCGTTATTTCTCTAGCCAAAAACTTGTAACTTACAATGATAATAATATCTATAAAATTGCAGTTTCTGAAAGATGCAAGCAGGGATTAAAAACAAGCAAAAACAACAACAACAACCTCAATCTGCACCGACAAATACTGCATAATTTTCTTAAGATCTTTCTTAACTTTTATCAAAACACAATAAAAATGGTATGATGTACTGTACTACAGTTGGAAAAAAAATCTGGGGAGTAAGCCATTTCTTGAATTGCTTTTTTCTTTTTCTTAAAAATCCAAGCTCCAACTTAACAGAGATAACAATCAGCTTTCAAAGTAGGAGAGAATTTCAAATGCCAAACTAGAACACTGAAAAAAAAAAAATCTGCACCGACCTGATGTAGTTTAAATTCAAATTTTATCAGAGATGAGACAGTCAGATCAGCACATAGTAAAGTATTACACACTATGCTGTCTGAAACAAAAAGTCTTAAAATATAATTTATATTAAAAAAAAGAAGAAAAAAGAGATATAGAATGTGAGATATGCCAAAGCACATTCTTGTTATTTCCCTTAAACCACAAGTTCTGATTAAATTAATTGCATCTTCATACTCACCATTTTGTGAAGACAAATGACGTACAGGTCGTGCTGGCTGAAGGGATTTACCAATGAGCTTCTTAGTTTCTTCTAGCATTTTGAAGCGTCACGCTTTAAAAAAGTAGCGGGAATCAACACATGCATATATAAGGACATTAAGCAATTAGATCAGTTTATCTGCTTGTTTATTTACTAGTTACATTTGACAAGAGAGTATATTATCTGTTAGCTACTCAGGTCGGGGAAGGAAAAAAAAAAAAAAAATCACAAAAGAATCAGACGTTTTTGTCACTCCTCATTCCACTCAAGCCAGCCCAACTTCTCAGAAACATTTTTTTCAGTGGGTTAGCCTGTAAGATTGGAGAACAGGGACAGGACGGGTGATGAAAGCTAAGGTATTTGCTAACAGGGCTAATTTAATTCCAATTAATTAACATCAGTCTACCCCTTACAGTCTGCAGGCTGTATTAAAGCTCAGAACGCATCTAGGTGTGCTTGCATAGCTGCTTTTTAATTACTCATTGCTACTTAAATTAATAGAGTTTTGCATCTTTCCCACTCCATTTTGCTGGTAAAGAAATGGAAGCACTGAAAACTGTTGAGGTCTTGCTGGGTTGAGAAGTCTCCCACTATCATAACTGAACTGTCAGCTGAATTCTTTCCCCATTCCCTTTCTCAAACCAGACATTTCACAGCTAGAAGGAACTGGTTTTGTTCTTTAGAAGTAGCAGATCACCAAATCATAGCAATGGCTGCTAATTAATAATAGTACTGAAATTCTGCTTTCTCCAAGAGATTTCCTAACACAGAGGAAGAAATGTTATAGTAAGTAAGAGTTAAAGGAAATCATTATGAGTTTAGGAGGTGAAACTACAGAAATACTTTCTGATTCTTACCCAGAAGGAGTTACACTATTTAAAATAGAATCCAGTTGCACTTCCCACTTTAATTGGTTTCTGAATTACAGAAAAAAAAACCCTGAAGATTTATGTCAATCATTTGAGTTTTAACATGGGACTGCTGCCATTTAAACAACAGTTTTCCCAAACGGCCAATTTGTACTGATTCAGGCCTACAGGTAAGCCTAAACTAGGAAAGAAAATCTATTCTGATTACCTTTACTTCCTACCTTCATGACTTAGAGAATTTATTTTTTAGATAGAAATCGTGCCTCAGAATTTAACGTATTTCTATAGTCAAAGGCAGAAATAAGAGATCCTACAAGTGAATGAACTAAGACTACTGCCCTGGAAGACAAATTTAATTTTGTTCAGAATGTTTTCTTAAACTCTTATTAGAACCTTCTATTAAGGTTCTACGTCTGCCTTAATATCCAGAGTCTAAACCCAAAGTATTTAAATGCCCTACTTTTCTCTGTATTTATTAAAAGTATTTCTGCAACTGTGCATTGTACAAGAAATTAACCCTCAAAGCAACCAATGACTTTACCAGTACTACATGCAAATCCTAGCTGAGTTCATCCTTCTTATATCAGACTACAGTTGTTTTTTCAGACATTTTATGTATAGGTAATCATACCTATTACAAACCTAGCTTCTGACTACTAGCATCTCATAGGCCCCAGGCTACTAAATCACAAGCAGGACTGGGCAGTAACAAGTCTTTAGACAGCGAGAAAGCAACAACAGTGCTTTTTGTCACAGCTCTGCTTCCAGGGCAGCACAACCCACTGCCTAACGAGTAGTAAAACTCATCTCCCAACACCTTTTTGTTCCATCAGTGCTCAGGAACAAGCTTCTTCCAGGCCCAGCAGGTCCCCTCTGCCGCCAGCCTGATACCAGCCACGTCTCAAGGCCACATCCCTTCTCAAGCATGGCCCTGTGTGGGGTGCCAGGCCTCCCTGTTGCCTCTTCTTGGGCATCTCCAGGCCCACCTTAAACAACCAGTGACACATGCATGGCACACCACACACAAGGGCCTCTCAGAAGCATTTCTGGGAGGTTTCAACGTCTTCCAGAGCATTTTGAGGAGAATAAAAGTAATTTTTAGTAGGATATCTCCAAGCCCAGCGAACCCCAGAGGGGCACCAGCCACAGACCACCCAGCCCCAGAGGCAAAGAGCTCCCAGCTGAGCCGCCTGCCACCGCCTCCTGCCCCATCCCCGGTCCCACCTCTAACCACCTCCCAGGGCTGCCTCCCGCGCCGCGTTCGGCTGAGCGGGCCGCGGCGGCTCGGGCCGGGGCCGGCGCCAGGGCCGCTGCTCGGCGCCGCCGCCCGTTTAACGGTCGCGCGGCCGGCGGCGGCGCAGCGGGGCGCTCGCCTCCCCTACGGGCGGTTCCTGCTGGATCCTTCCGCTCCCCTTGGCTTTTTGAGGAGAAAAAATGGCCCGGAGGAGTGTTTTGAGGCCCAGCACGGCGGGGTTGAGCAGGGTCCAGGCGAGGCAGGGTGAGGCGCTGCTGCCCCTGCCTCGTACCAGGAGGTGCCCAGTGTGAGAGGCCAGAAATCCAGAAAGATAAGGGGAAATCCCTAACACTGAGGAAAAAATAAGGTGTGTTTTGCAAATCAAACAGCACTTACCAACCTGCAACTAAATTATTTGAGAAGGGAGGGGCCTAATTTCACAGGTATGAGAGGCCAGGGAAAGGCCAGGACTTCTAGTTTTCCTAAATTAGTCTGTCGTAGTTTTGAAATTAAAATGCATTTTTGTCACAAGGTGTGATCACCAAAGCAGTGGCTAAGCCTTGCCAACTCCCAGGCAAGCAGACTAAAATCCCCTCATGTTAATGTGCCAGATTCTAGGCACCAATCCTATTTATCTTAAGCTTACAACATTAGTGAACAGTCTTTAGCTTTTTGTTGTTGTTGTTATATTTCATAGTATTTAATAACTGCCTCCAGAGGCTTAAGAGAGAGAAATAAAGTATGTAATTTGCTTATGTAAATGATATGTAAATAATCCAATGATAAGGTTTACAATCCTACTTCGTGCTGTATGAAGACATTTTAATTTCAGGAAACCTCTTGATTTTGCATTGCAGTAATCTCTTAATTTTTCTTCAACAAAGATACACAGAATTGGATACTGCCCTTGAAATAGGGGTGTGGAGCTGCAGGTCTCCTGTAGATACCAACAGCAGCAGCTTCTAACTCCCATAAAACAAACAGTTTACAGTTGGACTCAATGATCTTGAAGGGCTTTTCCAACTGTAGTGATTCTCTACCACTTTTCCATTAGTTTCCTGAACTTGGAGCTCCTCACAGTGCGTCCTCAAGCGCTTTCTGAATGTGCAGATTTGGTACTTCTGCATATGAGCTCAGCCACTCCATGCTGCTTTGAGGTCCCCCTTCTCCCAAGAGGTATCACGTATCTCCTGATCGGTGCCATCTGTTCTTGCCACATTATCGTGTAAAACAGTTACTTCCCTATTCATGTCAACCATTTCCCTCAGCTAAATCAGCACTAATTATCAATTATTAATATGTAAGTGCACTTAAATATTACATGTCTGCTGTTCCTCCCCCAGGACAGTTCCTGACAGAAAAGTCAGTGGGGCAGCCAAGATAAAACTGCAGTTTATTAAAAGATTCTTGTCATTTTGCTGGAAGTCTGAGGTGCTGCAAACTAGATTTGCAGAAGATGAACGCAGCTTTTTCTTGTCTTTGTCAGACTGGAGTGATAAAAGGGATCATGCACATAATCTTCTGGTATCGGGGCAGGTTCACATGCCCTAACGATAAATCAAAGAGTAAGAAACTTGCCTGAACATGTCACAGGGGTTAAGGACTGGCCTGCTGCTTTTCATACATAAAGAGAGGAGAAGGGGCAGAGCCAGGGGAGGAAGAGAGGGCAACGGAGTGCATCAGCTAGGGAAGCTTGCGGCTTCTGGGCCTGCAGGCAAGGTGTGAATATTAAGGCTGGAAAAGGCTGTTTTTGTGGGAGGCCATCCATGTCCATCCCAGCGGGAGCAGTTAGCACCTTGCGTGTCGCTACCCCTCGCTTGGCAAGACCTGCACTGGCAGCCAGACCAGGACTGCTGCTTCCCAGCCTGGCACACGCAGAGGAAACCTGGGATCACAGCCATTCTGTGCAGCCCAGCAAACTTGCTCCAACTTCTTGCCTAGGGACAGTCCTGCCTCTGAGTGCAACGAATGCAAACAGTTCTTTCTTCTTTTATCTTCTTTTCCTTTTCCTCTTCCTTTTCCTCTTCCTTTTCCTCTTCCTCTTCCTCTTCCTCTTCCTTTTCTTTCCCTCTCTTTTCTCTTTTCTCCTTTCCCCTTTCCTTTCCTTTCCTTTCCTTTCCTTTTCATTTTCTGTTTTCTTTTTTTCTCCCACATAATCAATCGCCTCCCATTTTTCCTGATGTTGGGATGCTCTTATTACTGTGATGAGTATTTGTACTTGCCAATGTACTCTCTAGTCAAGATAGATTGATCATATAAAGCATTGCATTATGAATATTAAAGCCTTTTTGGATGTGTGAATAAAATTTATTTATATAGAAGAAGAATACTGTCTTTCCCTATTTTACAAACTATTTAAAATACTTTTTCTTCCTTTTTAAAATATCTGTTTTTGCAGCCCGAGTCTATTGACTGGACAGAGCCACAGAGTCACCCTTTACTAGGTATGATTGTGCAAAGCATAAAGTATTTATGAAAGAGGACTCCCATATTGCACATGTAAAAATGGGCAATTGCACATCTAAATGAGCATGTAATCGTAATTGCATGTGATTTTAGTTTTCAAATGGATGAGTTAATAGCAAAGTAATGGCTTTGCACTGAAATGAAAGGACTCTTGGGTCAGCCTGGGGGGACTCTTGCCACTTCATGCTTGCAAGTACATTTTCAATGTAATTTGTCACTCGATTGTAAAGGGAAAACAATCTATTTCCATATGCCACTTTAATGGATTTAGCACTATTTTTTTTGAAGATTTATTTTATTTTATTTTATTNTATTTAGCACTATTTTTTGGAAGATTTATTTTATTTATTTTATTTTATTTTATTTTATTTTATTTTATTTTATTTTATTTTATTTTATTTTATTTTATTTGATTTTATTTTATTTTATTTCTTTTAAAATCTCTTTTAAAGTAATTTGACCACAAGGTAAAAAAAAATACTGTTTTTAACATATGCTTTATTCTGTTACTTGGAACAAAGATAAATGTGTATGCATCACGTGCATACAGAATAGTTATTTTAGTTTTATGTCTGCGAAATGGCTGTTTCGGCTGACTACTGACTTTTAGCCTTGCCAGTCTTGTGACAGCAGCAGAGCAAAAGGATGTAAGAGCTTTTTTATTCTCTGCCTGTTTCTGAAGTTAACCTATTTACTATAGTTTGCTGATGTGAGAGTTCATTATAAAATAGTGATGAATAACATCAGTTTTACTGACTAGAGAAACTGTTGAATTAAGAGGGGCAAAGCTACTACGGTGATCAGTGTTTGCAAAACACTCATGTAAGAGTGTTTGTAACTAGACATGTAACATCATGTACCTAGAAAGAGTTTTGAATGATAATAATCAGGAGATCAGCATATAATCAGCATATAATATATGCATTAATTTATGCAAATCTTGTATCTTCACATTCAGATCTTTTTGCTTGTCAGTCCCATACTTCTCTTGGAGTATGATTCTATGATTTTCTTTAAAACTAATTTTCAGGGATCATAAACTTTTATTGTATTTTTAAGTGAATATTTTTCCCTGAAATGTCTAGTTTCTGTGAAGATGGAGAAAAGTCCTGAAAACGTGAATCAAATGCCATAGAAAATCAGATGTGAATCAAAAATCATAGAGAATAAAATGTACTAGAAAATCCCTAAATGGCAAATAAAAAAATATAAACATTTATTTAAAGATTATATCTTTTCATCTGTATCATATACATTATATCTTTTTAAAAATATCTTATTTTTAAATCTCATAACTTTTGGAGAACTATCATCTGGCTCATTTTTAACACCAAGAGCCATTTTTGCCGAGTTACAGAGGTAAATTACAGTCCCCAGACTAAGCAGTGTGTTAGTTCAGGGTTTGTGCACCGAATGTTCTCTCTGACTGCAGATGCTGAGCACTAGCATTTCAACTGACCTTATTCCATAGGCTCTGAAGTTCCCAACGGAGAGTCCCAGAAGCTCCAGCCGGCCAACCTAGGAGCCAGAAATGCCACTGGAACCTGCTGAATCTGTTGGATCTGCTGGATCTGTTACCTCACAGAGGTTTCGTCTCAGTGACAGTCTGCAGCATTGGCAGCACTTCCTAACATTGCCCTTTTGGTTTTGGCATGCCCTGGTGCCTCTGCAGAAGGAACAGCAAGGAAGCAAGTTCACATGTGGAAAATTTTCTTTTGATATGTTCAGATGACCTGGAAGAAGGTACCATTGGACACTGCTCCCTAGAGAAACAAAAAACAGCTGCTAACAGGGCTCACTTAACCCTGGTGAACCGTGTACAAAAGCCAGTATCCACATTCGGGCTGGCAGAAAGTACCAAGATAACTAATGTTTGCTTATTATTATTATTATCAAAAACAGAAGGACATTAGAAAATGTGTGGTCCTACAAACCTTTTACAGAGAATGAATCAAGAAGAAAAAAATTCACATCTGTGATCACCTTTCAGAACAGAGTTCTATAATCTCTGTGTATGTCTTGGTAGTACACAGGTATAAAGAAACATATTGCATATATCCCAATGGCCTGTTTTTATGTAAATACAGGAGAATAAGCTCATGTATTTAGTAGTTGATAAGTGGGGAGAGAAGAGTCAGGACCAAAAAAAAAACCTGCAAAAAATGGTCAAAGTTGAAATGTGGTAATAAGCAAACAAATATTGGCTGTGCAAAGGAGTAGAAGTTATAAAAATCACACATATTCAAAATGTGTATTCACGTTTCTCCAGTTTGTCATGATGATTCTAATCATCTGTATTAATGACTTGTGGAGAAAGATGGCTAGCATAATTGTTAAAAATAATTTTCATAATAAGAAATATTTCAATATAACTACTAAGTGCTGAGATGTGTCAATATATGTAGGTGAGGGTAAGAATGGCTAAACTGAGTATTGTTCTGCACAGATTTGTTTTGTTGTCTTAAAATATGTTATTGTAAAATGAATGAATGTAAATTAGCAAAATGTAGGAGGAAGCAGAGGCAGGGAGACTACTGAGAGCCTGAGGTTTGTCCTAAAGCAGAGTCTGGGCATAGCTGAGATGTACTCCTGCAGTATGGATGCAATCTGCCCATTCTGTGTACTGACACAGGAGAAACTTCACACCCCAATTCCACGGTATGAACCCCATGGAGCTGAGCTCCTGCAATGCCGATTGACGTGAGGGAACCAAGTAAATGCGCTGAGGTGAGTGGGTAAATAACAACAAAGAGGGGTACAGGAAAGAGTCTAACAACAGAAGGGTTGAATATCCATTTAATGGCCTTCTTTCCTCTGCCTAAAGTAGCAGTTCGATGGTTTTTGTTATACAGCTCCTTGCACTGTTAGTTACTTAACCGCTCGACAGAAGGAAGTTTCTGGTAAGTGAAGAGTGTGTTAAGGGGAAATTAATGCATAAAGGGGCTTGGCTTTCCCTCCTGGAGATCACCCTGCTAACAGGCCAGCAACACAACAGCTCATGCCCAATATGCCTATCGTTTACTTACTGACAGTCGTCTAATCTTCCACTTCATCAGATTTGGTCTGGTTACGTAACTCAGCACAGCAGGTTGTTCTGGCTGAGAACCCAGATCTCCCAGATCTCCCAGATCTGGCTGATCTCCCAGATGCCCTGGATCTTGTCCTATAACTTCACCGTGCTCCTCTTCAGCACTCACAAAGTTAGGGAAAAAGCAATAGTCACCAAACAGCAGATGAGAATAAGGGCCTATGGCAGTACTGAAACAAAATCATTGTGGATGTCATTAATCAAACATGGAGTTAAAAAAAACCATGAACATGGAGTTAATTAAAAAAAAAAAAACAGAAAAAGTGCCCAGATACCCTATGTGGAATTGAGGCTCTACAGTTATAGCTAGAATCCTTTCTTTTTTGAGTAGGTAAAAGTTTTTGTATAGCGCCTTGCTGCTCTCCGCGCTCCCGGCCTGCTCCGTCTCCGCAGTGCCAGAAGGCTGGAAAATAGAGTAGCCCAACTGACAAAGCCTGAACTGGGGAGACAACTGTGTTCTTCTGTAATTCATCACGTAGGAAACCATGAGCTGGAAGGCTTTCCTTAGCTGCTTCGCAAAATGAGACCTACCTCAACCTTTCCATTTGGATTTAAGTAAGAATGCCCTTACTTAAATTTCATCTAGCCAGGTGCACTAACTTGGGAGAAATTTTAGTTATAGCCTGTTTTAAACTACCTTGAAACAAAAGAGATGCAGAGTGTTTTTTTCCGGTTTACTTAAAATGGTTTAAAAATTGGTTATCTTTTCTGCTTTTTACTGTAAATAAGAAATAAATATATGTATGTGTAAAGGTTTATTCTCACTAATTTTTACTTTGGTAACTGGGGGAACAATCTTGGGTTTCCTTCTGTAGATTTAGTAATAGAAGTTATGACTACAACATTACTACATTTGCAAAAATATATGAGAATATGTTTATACTTACGGTTTTACTGTGCTACATTACATTTTTCAAAATATGAGAGCAAAGCACATTTTTGTGGTTGTATTTTTTCACAGTTACAAAATGTACTGATTTGCTACAAGCCAGTCGGTGAAGTCCATTGTGTGTCAGTTCTGAAACTCATGACAGGGCATTTTAAATAAAACTGCACGTATTTGGAATAGAAAGGGAGATTCTAAGGATTTTTCAGGAAACCTGTGGCATCTGTTCAGTATGTAAATGAGAGCACTTTAGTGTTTTTCTAATCAGAATAAAATACATCGGTTTGGGACCGTTCTTGCATTGACACCATATGAGGCAGTATGTACCCAGGGATGACGCGGGGGTCCCTCATTTACCTTGCTGGCAGAGCAGCGAGGGCCGACTGCACACACACCAAGAACAACATTAGCTTAACGGTGATGTGTAACCTTGCTTTGCAATAGCCACATCTCTGAGCCAGGTTTAAGCTATCTCATAATGGACTTTGATTTTTTTCTCCTCTCTTTTGGTACCATGCATACGCTTAAAACAATTTTATTTAGCTCGGTTATCATCCTAATGTCCAGATTAGACAATCTAAACGTAACATTGCATACAAAAGCTTTGCAGAGTAACATTTGATCATTTATAATTTAAGGAAAACAAAAGATTGCCCTTATAATTCTTGTTTTCTACTTGTTTTGGCCCTTCTGCTATGAAGTCAGGTGGTAACAACTGTGAGCGTTAAAAGATTTTGTCATGATACTGTTCTGTTGATTAGATACTGTGCCAAAAGGCAGCCTCTCAAAAAACAGCAGCCTCCATAAGCTCTGCTTAAACCAGACTTGTAGTGCTCAATGGGAGGGATTGGGCATTTCTTCCTCCTTTTCTCTAGTTTAGTTTCCTCTATTCCTGTTCTTGGCCCTTGTCTCTCAGACTCTGCGTTCTGTTGCTGGTTTTGTATCACTATCCCCATCTAGGCAACTGCTTCATCATGAAAAAAAATGTTTATTTTTTTTCCCTTTCACACTGCACAACTGCCAGCAGAATACTCAATGCAAGAGCAGACAGCCCTTTCCTTCTTCCAGGTATGGCAGGAGGTCAAATAATACCTGGTACGTATCCTCCACCTCTGCAAGGAATCACGTAAAGACTCTCTGAGCAATCCTGAGGACACAGGAAATGCCCAACATAAAAGAGACCATCTAAGATTTTTGCTGACAACTGCTAACAAACATCTACTGATAACACAGAGGTGACATTTTTCAGCGTCTTGTCTCAGTCATATTTCTGTTCACGTTAACAGGAGCGTTGAAAACGTGCCAGCTGATCCTGCCAACTGCTCCAAAGCACGCGGTGTGGAGAGCTGGGGTTTTCTGGCTGTGTAGGTTTAAGCATGAGCAAATAAACAGCTTTTGTTTTTTCTCAGCTCTCCTTCCTATTTAAGCTGGAACGGCACAGCAAATCTACGTGAGGCAGACACTTGCAACGGAAAATTTTGATCTAAAAGGTTAATGTTTGACAGCATTAAAACAGAGAGAGGAAACAATTACAACTCAGTGAATGGAAATGTTCCATCAGTTAAATACAACTTTTGAAGCACGCTGTGGAATCTTTTGACTCTTTGCTCAAAATAGTGATAATGCATATTTACGTTAAAGGGAAGGTAGAGTGATCAATTTTCGTACTCAGAAACAAGGGTACACAAACTATAATTATCATTGTAGGTTCTTACGGTCATCAGCACTGACTATAGCTGGTTGAGTACTTTCTGATGGGAAAAATAAATAAATAAATAAATCAGAGAATGCCAGTTTATCAAACTCCCATTATTAAATGGCAGACTCTTATGCTGATGTGTTTTCAGCGAAATACAGACCCCAAATTCATGGAAACCTGCACTTTCTGTTGGTTCCCTGCCTGGCAGCCCACTCAGGACAAGAGCTTCCCCACTCAGCACTGTGGGAGCTGCATTATACTCAGTACGCTATAAAAGCATCCCCTAAAAAATTTAAAATATTTTAAAAGAAACTGGCAGATATTGCAAGCTGTTTCAAGCTAACCTCTTTTTCACACAGTTCTTGCTCAAATTAGTCTTCAAATGATTTGTTAGCTACTCAAGCTAACAAGTAGGTTTATTGTTGTCGAATAAAAGCCCTTTGTAAGTATACCTGTCAGAAATAGTGAGCCTATAAATATATATATATTATTTTGCCAGGTCACACCGTAACAGCATTTTGCAAACATCCTCAGTTAGATTAAGCTTCTCTCTCCCTTCACCTTCAAGACCCCCCAGCCTTTTGTTCCTTCACCTTCATGCAAACTGCTGCTTGATGACTGTGCCAATAAAAATCAATAAAAACTATCATCTAGATTAAGGAGGCACTTTTTTTTTTTTTCTCCTTCTTTCTTCCCCAGAGCTATTTGTAGCTAGGATTGTTTGCAGTGAGCTGTGCACGGTGCAGGCCCTCAGACTCTGATCTGATCTGTCTACTGAGGCCACTGTATTTTGTAATTCCATTAGCAAGGATACTTGGGTATCGAGAGGGGATTTATTATAAATAGAGTCCAGCTCTCAAAACTTATCCATTATACTACACATTGTGATTACAATTTTCGGTTGCAAGCAGCAAAGGATACTCACTTTTCCACTACTGATATCCATTTCCACAATGTGTTCTTTAACTTTAAAAGGGAAACCTTATCTCCTACATCACACTCCAGCAGTGGGAACGTAAGATGGTTTGACAGAAGCATTGGAAACAAAGAGCAGGGCCGTGTGCGTGCGAGGTGAACGCACCTTGCAAGCAGGCAGACGTATGGAGCCGGCTTCCACACCCGCGCACGTCCTCCTCGCCCGCGGCGCTGCCCTCCACGCGCGACGCCCCCGCCGGCCGCGCTGCCGGCCAGGCCCCGAGCTGAGGCCCGAGCGAGCGCTGAGCTCGCCCCGAACCTCTCACTGCGCTGTCCAGGCCTGAAACTGCCAAGGGTTTGAAAAGCTGCCGCTAAACAGACAAAGGCTGTGCGCATTTTTGGAACAGAAGGGTGAAACAGTAAAATGATATTCAAAATTTGCGACCTTTCTAAGTTGGAGGCTTAAAAGAATGGAGCTTCATGGAAACCAGGTGAAGTCACTGATTATCATTGTGAGATCCGTACGTTGTTCGTGCAGAAGAAAAAAAAATCCTCATTGACCTTCCAGGCCTCTGAAGAGCAAGGCCTGTGAGCATCACTCAAACTCTCACCAGGGAAGCTCAGGCTTTTGTTTTGCTGCTTTTCATTCTGTTGCATTTTTGATGTGATCTAAGAGAAGAATATTGTTTCAGTATTACATTACTGACACAATAATAAGACCATCACTATGGAAAAGACTGTGCAGTTCTACATATGGCAAGTAACTGTATTTATCCCATCGCCTGGAATTTGACTTGGTAGGTAGGTATCCTGTTCAAAAACACTTTATGACGAGTCTTGCCGCAGAGGAATGGTGTTTTCAACAGTCTAAGACAAGAAGAAAAGAAAATCTTCTAGAAGTCTTTTAAGTGCATCTGGAAATTAATGTTGTAACTGCTTCAAAACCTGGGGTCAACGGTGGAGGCACCAGAAGCCACGAAGGAGCTGGCAGGAAGGGTCTCAGCATGAAGACAGGAGGACATGAAGCTGGGGTGGGGGGCATAGCTTTCCCCCTCCTGACACGATCCCGGATAACTAGGTCTGTTCCATTCCCAAGAGATGTTTCAACTTCTTGTCAAACTATTCTAGCATTTGAATTATCCTTAGCTAAAAAGATTTGCCAGTGTTTTCAGTTTAACATAAGCCTCTTTCGTGTCTCCTTGCTTTTTCCATGTCTGCTTCCCATTCCATGGCCGTTTGCTGCAGCCATCCTCTGTTTAAACCTTCCCTTGTCAGTCCTCTCACTCAGCTCAGCCTTTCCTTGCACATCCTGGACTAGATGACCTCTAGAGGTCCCTTCCAACCTTAGGCATTCTGTGATCACGCTTCTCCCGGTTACTTTTTGCCGCTTTCCAGATTAAAAGCGATCAGTTCATATCTTACTTCAAGTGTATTATGCAAAGCTGGAAACAGCAGCCCAAAAGAGGCTTTCCTAGCAGGGGAACAGAAAGACTATTTCATCTCTTCCAGCCAGTGCTCCCAACCCAGCACAGTCCTGGCACAGACAGAGTGAACATTATAGTGGTAGCCCAGGCTCATCCAGTGATGCAGTATTTGATTATTCCTTTTTAGCTATGGAATTTTGACATTGATTTTATTTAACTGTATTTTCCCCTCAATTTAAGAACCTGACTTTTCATCCTGTCATTCAGCTCAGTCTCAGTATGCATTAGCTTTGTATCATCTACATGTAAAATAGAAGACATAAAGAGCACACTAAGATAGATTACAAACATACTACAAACATATATTCCCACCACCTCCCATGTATCTGCTACGCCCTTCATCAAGTTTTTTATTCTGTGGAGTAATTTCACCAAGGTATGTTGTTCTAAAAAATCTTGAAAAACAATTGACAAATAATTTTAGAAATCTTACTCATGTATAGAGGTTATGCTATGGGAAGTACAGTATTTTGTCCTGTCAGAAAAGGCAGTTAGATTGATCTAACATGACAAGTCATATTTGCTTCTGCTCATCTACTAATTACTCAATTTCATATGGTTAGTTACAGGGTTTTTCCTCACAGTGGATATTAAATCTTGCCTTTCCCTCTATTTGTGAAGTACCTTTTCTCTAAAAGAAGAGGAAGACATCCTAAATTTCTCAACAATGAGCATGGATGGCTCTCCATGGTCTCCTAGGTTGTTCCTGTAAAGATTTCATTGTGAATTTCTTAACTAGTTGCTTTGAAACCTCTGGCTTTTTCTTCCATGCTACTCGTAACAAAGAGCCCCTGATAACCAAGTGACACTCCCAGAAATGCCACCTTCTGCTAACGTAAAACGTAGCAGTGAGTAACAGGGACACAAAACAACAACAAAAAAATAGCAAGATACTTAATGGTAGATTCATAATTAAAAAAAAAAAAAGTTTTTAGGTTCTAAAATATTTCCTCTTTAGTAACACTGAATTTATATAAATATTTTTGCGCGGGCAGGAGAGAAGGAAAAGCAGGAAAGGGAGAAGAGAAAAACTGGAAACACAAAAGGCCTTCCTTATGAATTTTCAAAGCTTCATCTCATAGTGAGCACAAAATAACAGGTCAATAAAAAGGCTATTAACTGTCAATGTAATTAGACATTAATACAGCCAAAGGTTCTAGGTAACAGTCAGTACAGTGAGAGCTTCTTTTTAAAGAAGTGTTTCTTACAGAAAAACCTAATGGCTTGTCATCTATCACAGAATGCCATGACAATCTCCACACAAGCATGCTCTGAAAATTCAGATCTACTGAATTCCTTTATAGAATCTCTGCAAATTCCATTGATCACTCTCTTATACAATTATGTATCATGATTTTTAAGTATCAAAAAAGTGGTTGGAATGTAATAAAATGCATTTCATGTTTTATTTAGAATTAACCAAAGTGGTTCACCTTGCAAAAGTGAAACAGTAGCGAGTACTGTGCAATTATTCTAATGCAGATAAAACAGATTATGTTGTCCATTTATTTTCCCATCTGTTCAAAAAGATGATGAGGAAAAAGAAACGTGAAATGGGAAATAAAAGTTTCATACAGGCAAAATGCTTGAATTTCTTTGGTTCCTTAATCTACGATTACACCCGGGCCTTTTTTCCCCCTTGAATTACAAGAGCCGTAGATTATTTTCTTGCGCAGCAGCAACCTGCTTTATTTCAACATGCAGAGGGCAAGCAGTATTTTTAAACACAGGACAGGCAGGAGTATCCCAAGGTTTAAGGTACAAATGAGCACAATGATCCTCTGCAACTGGGGGAGAGGGAAAGAGAAAAATATGTATTAACAAATTCTTTCAATGAGCTACTGCTACAGAGAGCACATTCCCGATGCTGGTTTCACCTCTCATTTACTTTCTCCTCATTCTTCCTGAAAACATCACGAAATCAATTTGCTCCTGATCTCTTGGGTTCCTGAGGCTGCTACTTGGCAAGAAAGACAGAGCTCCCATCTGCTGTGCACCTATGTTGTTTCTATATACTCTTGACAATTCTTCTACTTGTGTATTTTATACATGTGCATAAATAAGAGTATTAACTTGGAATAATAATCTTTATTTATTAGTTTACTTGTAAAAGGTACATTGTAATCCTGAGCTACTGCTTTTATACATTTATCATCATACAAAGACAGATCATTTACAGTTTGATCATTTACATTTATTGTGCTCAAAAATCCTTATCTGAATATCATTTTGTTCTTGCAGGAACATAGATAATTTAAATTACATGTATCCCTGAAACATCCACATTAAGTTACCCATCTGACCCCATTATCTAAGTTACTACAGTCATCTAAACCACTCAGGACATTCCTTCTGAATTTAGCAAAAACTTGTTTAAAACTATAAAGATGGGCAGTGCGAGAACTGGTCCCTCGATCTTTTGTGAATACATCATTTGAAAAACCTTTCTGCTTCCGTATTCTCTGGGTAAGTCAGAGCTAAGTCGATTAGGTGTACTCTGACGGAATGATCCAAGTACTTATTTTCTCTGTTACTGTGAAGTGAGAGTGTCTCCCTTTGCCGTGACCAGTGCACATCTCTCCTAACAGGGAAAAAGTCTGACATGATCAGAGGAAAATAAAGAGGCAACCCATCACCACCTGGTTGTCAGCTACATGGCACTGACGTCTTACAAACAAGTCACATGAAATGTTTCCCTTAGACTCTGTAGAGGAACTTGTACAAATAACCAGAGTTAGGGTCCATACTCCAAGCATAGCTTTAGGATTTGCCAGTTAAACAGAAGGGAGGAAAGAGAAAGGGTGGGGAGAGGAAAAAAAATAAAAAGGCCAAGTCCCAGGATGCTCAAGGAGAAAGCATTATTCCAACCAAAATCCATCCTGGATGGATGTTGATTAGACTACCAAAATATCGCATCTTTCTACCTGAAAAATCTCAAAGCATACAGTGTTTACAAATGTCTCTCTAGCAACAGTGTCAGTCTTTTAAAGTACACTCATAAATCTCATTTCCTGAATAAGGTCACTATGATCTTAGGCAAAAAGATACAGTAAGCAGTTCAAGCAAAGTGCTTATTGCTTAGGTTTTAAAGCAAGCCACTTGAATATATTTGTAGTTAAAATGGTAAGTACAAATGTGAAGCTACTGTAGAAACACTTATAAACACTCTTGCTTTTGAATTCTCACTGATAACGTAAAAAAAAAAAAGGCAGACTGATTTTTAACATAACAAAGGAAACACAAAACTTAATACTGTCTGTTGGAATGAAATTCAACACCTATAAAGACAGAGTTATGAACATGTAAACAAAGCTTTAGTATTCAGAGCTAGGGAATCTAGCAGCAAAACAAACTAGTTGCATATTATGTAGTGCAATGAACATTTGTTCTTAAAGACCCCCAGTCTTAAAACTATTTTGAACAGAATGGAATCCTTACAGGAAAGGTTTTAAAAGTGTCCAGGATGTAATATCCAGAATTACTAGATGTTCATCTGCTATAATCTATCAATTTCTCTATGCAAAACTGTGCTCTGGATAACTGACTTTTATGGCTCCCCAGTAGCAGGCTCGAATGAGGCAGATTAAACCTAGAAGATAAGCAACAGCCCAGGAGACGTATGTTGCATGAAACCGCCTGGCAAAGTCTTGTGTACCAACCTAAAGAGGAAAAAAGAAGAAAAGGGAAAAAAGAAAAAAGAAAAAAGGTCAAATATGCAGCAGTACCTGTTCTTCAAAGAAAATTTTAAGGACACACATTTCAGTGCCATTTTCACCCCAATAAAGATAAATTGGATATCAGCATCATTCAAAACAATCCTAAGTTCATCGAGCTTAGAAGGGACACCAGGAAGTTTCTAGTCCAACAACCTGGTCAGAACAGAGTTAGGTTTAAGTGCAGACTAAGCAGTTCAGGTTTTTGCCAAGTCAGGTTCCGGGCAACCTGCCTCACAGAAAAATATTTTCATTATTTTCAAATTCAGTAAGGGTGTTTAAAACAAAAGTGAATTTCCCAATATCTAGCTTTGGAATTGCACTGCTAAAGGTTAGTTCTAGTGGCCACTATCAGATGTTTCAAGTAGAAAGCATGCCAGATAGTTCATTCAATAAGAGGCTGATGCAATGTGACCATTGTAATTTGTAAATAGTGTATTATCTGTGTTTATTTGTTATAGCTTGTATAAATTGTAAAGTTATATTAATTTTTAAACTCTGGAATCCCACTCCCTGAAGTGTAGCAAGAGCCATTATCCTAAATGTACCGCAATGAGTTTTCCTTTGTACAGTGTTTTGTCTGGAAACCTGAAAATTTGAGCGCTCTACCAAGAGCAACAAGCTCTAGTATTTGTAAAAAACAAAATCTAAGTCATTTCTCACAGAACTGAAGTTTACAAAATAAAAAGTGAGACTTACTATGAGAAAAAGTGAGAATCTCAGAGTGCCAGAACATTCTTTGAAAGCAAAAGTAATTTTTCTAGTTAACTGTGATAATTAGAACTATTAATAGAAAAGGAAACACACACACACACACACACACACTTAAGAAGTCTAGCTCAAAAGCTGGTGAAAGAACAGATTCTGGGTAACCAGAGTAGTTTGGGGTAGCTCCTTCATGCATGCACACAGGAGTACAGCACAGTCCATCACTCACAGTTAATCCAACTCCAATGAAGATGCAAATCATTCCAATGGTGATGTAGGCACAGCAGCGTCTCCGGGGCAGTGCACTTCCGACAGAAGAACTGTGAGAAAATAGTGTTTAAAATAACTGTAAAAACCCTATTCAGTCTAAGCATGTGTGTGAGTGTGGGGGGAACAGAATGCGAATACACACCTGCCATCCTAATTTTATAAGGGAGTAGGCAAAAATCAACTATTATACCAAATAGAAAGTAAAAGACAGTGCAGATATTTCTTTAAAAGGGAACTATACATGAAGACTGACAAAACTATTAGTATCTAAAAATCTATTAAAGAGGTGCACCAGACCTACAGTTTGAGTTGCCTTGTACCTTCACAATATATTCACAACATCTACATGTCTGGAAATTTCTCAGTGTCATGGTAATCGCCTGCAGTTTATCTCCTGCGATAAAAAATGAAAAACTATCGACTCTCTAAACTCCGCCCAATTTCTTGAATATACATTCATCTTCTCCCTCCCCGCTCCAAAATGTTAACCGTTTCCTTAGTCAGAAGCTTGATGAACATGAAAAGTTTTCATGTTTCTAAAGACTCAAGCTCTTTTAGACACATTTAAGTCAGTATCAGCAACTTGAAAGAGGTTACAACTTCCTTTTTTCTTTTTTTTTTTCCCTTTTAGAGCTCTACTACAAGTTAAATTAACTGCACAAATCTGCTGACAACCACACTAAATAAATCCTTCAGATGTTCTGTCACTAGAGTAAACGCTCCTCAAGACAGACAACTATGTCTCTACCTACCAAATCAAACAAGCTATTCCAGTGCTTCAGACAAACCAAATGCCAAATTTTAATAAAAGGATAGATTCTTCACTACACATTTGAAAATGATTCCAGCAACTCAGTACTGTTTGGCAAGTATATTTAGAGTCAGGCGTTTTTAATCATGTCTTTTAATCACCTACACTGGTGATTAAAGTGGGAACACGATTCAATTCCAGTGAAGCACAGTGAACACGAAGGTCACTGTGGCCAGAGAAGTGGCAGTGCTTTCAGCAAGCACACACTGCTGTCCTAGAGGCAGTTTTGAAGCATCCTGAAGGATGCCACCAGCAATAAAGCACCTCCTCCCATCACGGAAGATCAACATTCCTGTAAAAAATACTGGGAAGCTTGTACTGTTCAAGCATGCAGGGGAACACCATTTACATCTCATGATGGCTCTGTAATTTGTTGATCTAAAACACGCTGAAGAAAGCAATGCTCAACTCTTCATCTGTCTCATGACTGACCAGATTTCTAGCTCCAGCTAATTAGCCACGCAGCAAGGCCTCATATGCTCAGCATGTGACTAGGTTTTTTTTTTTAAACATTCATCTTAAAGCCTTCAAATAGATTGAATTAAGCGGCTTTCCTAGAGTGTTATTTCTTCACAGGAAACTTCTAAAATGCTTCAAGGGAAAAAAAGTCCTCGAGCTAAAACACCGAAGTTGAGCTTCATCTTGCAAGACAAGGACTGACAGTTGTGACCATTAACCATCTGCTCTATGTTTTCAGTTTTATGCCTTTTTCTTTTCTTTTCTTCTGCTTATTAATTTTCCAGGCAAAGTTACTTCCCACTGAGAGCCTTCCTGTGCACAGCAGGCAGAGAAAGGGGAATGGGAATTTCAGATTTGGTGGCATCTTACCACCTACGGAGAGCCTGACCTACTCTCACATAGGTGAAAATAGGTCACTAGCCACTCATAATTCTCCGTGGCCATTCGAGAAAGTGTGAAATTCCTGATGCTAAGTAGTACTCGGGAAAGAATCAAATAGGGAGCTGTATAAACAAGGAAAGAGCAGGTTCCAAAACTTCAACTGATGAGTACTGAGCTTGCTAAATTGAACTGAAGTTCCCCTTGCAAAATTTCCTAGCTACATACTCAACACATTAATTTCATTAGAGCCTAATACTGCAAAATATGCATTAATCAAGAAATAAGCTGGTAGAAGTGTCATATCTAATCCATCTAAAATGTCCATTACATTTCCTGCACCTCATATTCCACAATATTCCACACAGAGACATGGTTCATTTGAGGAAAAATCTTTACTTCTGGAATTGCTCAACTCCTGAGCTTGTTTTCGCAATCACAGCACTGAAACTGCCATGTTTATTTTCTATCCATATTTCCTTCAAGCTCTGCCCCTCCTATCAAATAAAACAGGCTGCAGGAGGAGATGAAGTTATCTTCTCAGGTAATACAAAAAAACAAACAAAAAAAAGGAATAAAAAAGGCTTCATTTAATTGCAACTGCTTTGCTTCTCTCCACAGAAGAAAAGTTCAAATAAACACAGGAAGATACTATGACCTGGCAATATTTGGCAACCCCAACACATTAGAATTTACTTTTTAGCTCAAAGCAGTGGTATCTACCACTGACCACTTTAAGTGGTAAAGCTTTTCTTTACCCATTCCAAATTATACAAAAAAGCCAAACTAGCTGCAAGTTAAGAGACCTGAAATCCCATCCCCCAAAAATCTATGAACAACAAGCCTGACATGCATATTCAGAACTATTAAACTAGGGTAAAGAACAGCATTTAAAAAAATATTTTTATTTTAAAAAAATATAAAGCAGCTGCTTTTATTTGTTGCCTACTTAGGGTAAACTCTCCCCAAAGGCTTCTGAGGGCAGCTCTTTTTTTCCAAGCTGCTGCTAAGGAGGCAAAGGCACCTGAGAGGCCCTTGGGCAGCAGCAACAGCAGATATAAAAGACACCAAAGCCAAAGCAGTTTGAGGAGATAATTGCAAAAGGGAAAAACCTCTAAGGGAGGTTTACCCTTTCCATTCCTATAGGCTTTATGATGGAAAGATGTAAGTTTATCAGGGGTCTTCATAATTATGTTAGACCTTAAACACAGTAAGTACATTAATTAGTACAGCAAGGAAAAAAATAATTTCTGTTCTCCATCATTAAACAAGAAAGATTCTAGAAGCCTTCTCTAAACCACCCACATTTTTGGAAATAGACTCAGCTAGCAGGTGTTAAGTATTAAAAAATAAAAAATAGTAAACCCTGAATGTAAAATAAGAGAGTATCTTCAGAGTATCCTGAAAAGCAGCATCTTATCACGATCCCAAGTTCACCTAATCTAAGCAAAGTAAGTCATGATCACTACTCCATGCCCATTTACACGCCTGAGGCTGAGTGCCTCACCTGACTGATTTCTTTACCAAATACTTCAGTAACAGATTTCAATCACTCTTGAGGGCCAGGCCATGCTATGCCAACACCAAAGATAATTTAACATAGGCATCTGCTTCCCAAGAGACTTGTCAGGTTTCCTGGAACATGCAATACAGATGCATGGTTCTCCCATCCCAGGATAGATATCTATGCTCCTTTAACTGGAAATTGCACGTCTATCAAGGGAAGGCAAATCTTTAAATAACCAGCAAGACAAGTAAGTCCTATTTCATACCCTGTGGCTGAGATTCCACACAAAATTAAGGTATGTAATATTAAGGTATGTTTGCAGCATAGTTTTTAATATCATTAGTACTAATTAAACAAACAACCCTCCTCTTAAGAGCCTTGTGTTCTGCTTTAATTCTTTGTTAAGATGCAAGTGACATCTCCTTCTTACGGAGGTAATGTCAAATGAGCAGACAAAGTATAGCATAGCAATCCACAAACATTCACTGTACCATAAGATGCTCAACACAAATTAGTTGGGTTTGAAATGAATGAAACTTGTTTCAATTTAACAATAGATTGTTTCCTTCTTTCAGACAAGTCAAATTAAACTCTACGTTCAAACATGACATCTGATTAACTGCATGAAACTGTAAAATTTCAAGGACATTAAAAAAACCTAAGTTGTTAATTTTAGCAACCCAGTTCTGTCAATGGTGAGCAGCTTACTTTCGCCTCTGACAATTCAATCTGAGCATTAGGAATTGCAGGTTTGCTCTGGCCAAGTTACTGAGCTGAGGGGAGAATTCATGTACACATAACATGCGGCAAAGTAATAGGCATGGCGGACATTTCACTCCAGAGACTTCTGCAGAAGAAAATTTGGCAACGTATTTAAAGCTTAATTTATGTAACTTACATTTTTTTGCAGTGTGGGCATTTTGCCAGTGTGTTAAACCTCAGTTCCATCCACTGTAAAAAGAAAAAAAAAAAGAAAAAAAAAAAAGGTTGAAAAATTGACCTGAGAAAGTGTTTGTTTTACTTCATGCTAAATGTCACTGTGAAAACATTTTGCTTCTCAGGCTTTCTCCGACTTGTTTCTTGCTTTCTTTCGTAAATAGGATGCCCTTTTGTCAGTGGCAATTTAGGATTGGGATTTCCATGGGAAAGTTTCCCATGACTTGTCTCACTACTGCAAGACTTGCTTGACGTAATGCAATTCCATCCCAGGCACAATATAGGCACCATTAGAGTAATACAGATTTTTCTCTCTTACTTCTAAGCTTATGACCATAAATTCGTAAGTGATGTGTTTTCTTTGGCACTGTTAGACAGATGTGTTTTCCCACCTTCCCCTAACTGCTGCATCACTCACTAAAGTTAAGTGTTCATAGAAAGGTTAAAGAATAAATGTATTTATTTCCTAAAACATAAGTTTTATGTGAGTTAACAACACTATTGGCTACTTAGATAACAAATTGAAGAGCGGATATAGAAATATCTGCAGGATGGTCTCAGCCTTCTAGAATGGGACTGCAACATCTGGGACGCAGCCTCAGCAGAAGTAACAACATGTAGCATTATCTTAAACATATGATACACAATCATGCAGGGGATTTATTCTCACTGCAGGTAGTTATATTCTAAGGGCTTATGCTGTGATATAATTTAAAAACAAGCCAGACAGCCAACCAGCCACATCCCTCACTCCATGAAGGGCAATGACACTGAACAGTGCTGGTACCACTGACTTCCAGCACTACATTATTTTCCTTTTTTCTTGTAACATGCCCCTTCTCACATAAACAAGACCAGGGAACTGCCATTGCCAGAATGATACGGGACAGTTCAGTGATGGAAGTATAAAAGTTGGGAAACTTCAGGTTCTGCTTGTCTATTAACAGATACATCCTATTCTATCAAGAGGTGCTGAGGTTAGGGGGAAGAGGTCCTCCCCATTTGCCCTAGTCTGAGGGGTATCAATCCAGTTCTCTTAGGCTTCCAGATATGATGAACAAGAATTAGCAGTTCTGGTCACATACTGGTGTGGATCTTGCTGGTGACCCAGTCTAAATGTGGGACTCATCTCTTTCCTGCTGCCTTCCCAACTGGCAGTGGTTGGCTGGCACAGTTTCCTGGCTGAGTATACACAGAATTCCTGCTAAGGAATTAAATCCCCCTGCTAAGATGGGGAAGAGTCATGATACAAATTATGAGCACAGGAACAAGCTCCAGAACACTAATGCCTCCTCCGCTCTGATTCTCCTGGTCTCTAGAAGTCAGAAGGGTACAGCAGCGAGCAGCAAGATCCTAGCTGCTACAAACAGACCCCGTAACTGCACAGAATATAGGGTTCCAGGACCTAGACACATCGCAGCACCATTTAAACATTGTGATTCATGATTTTATGTACAAACCTAAAATCAGTTTTATAAAGTCTAGTCAATTGAATCTGCATCAAAAAGCTTGTGTCCCGTGGTATTCAGAGTATGTTGTCCAACCTTCTGAAGGTCTCCCGCAGTATTACTCACTTCTAAAGGGATTAATTCTCTCCTAGAAAGAGCTCCTTTAATTTTTTTCTGCTTCCAAACTATCAATTTACACTACATATTACACGGTTGCCTTCTATTTTTTAAATGCACTTGTCCCCAAAGACCAGCCAAGTGGTTTTCCTGTAACTCTAACTTCTATTTGACCATTAGATGCCTGAAAATTTCTGTAATACTCCCCACCCAAGCACTGCGTTTTATGGACACAGCTTCTTCCTCCCACATTCTTGCGACAGAAATAGGTTAGCTGCTCACATGTGTCCACGTGAAGCATTGATCAGCTCCCCTGGGTTTTACAACAGGGAAAAATACGATAACACATAGTTTGTCAGTACCTGAGATGGAGACAAACCTCTTCAGAGATATCCTTTTAGCTATTTAGATTACAATTCTAGAAATAGTAAGAAGCTTAATTCCAGGGCTTAGATTTAATACCTCTGTAACTGAATTTCATTTCTGTATACCGGATTTATCCCAAGGTAGGCAAAACTACTTCCACCATTACTCACTAATGATTACTGTGTGGATTTTAAGATTCCCAGTGAATTATTTTCTATGTTTTTAATTGATATAAAAATACACTCAAATGCCCCTGGAGCTCCAGTTTGTGGGAGACAGCAGAAACACAGACAACCTGCTTCCATTGTGAGTTACTTGGAAGTCACAGAAGAGCCTTTTATTATAATGACTGCTGCAGACACAGGAAAGGCTTTCAGGAGAACTGGAAACGAAGTCACCTTGACAAGCGCTTCAGACTACAAGAATTCAGACTCTCCTTGCAACACAGAAAATGCCCTAGGGAAATAATCTTACTTTCAAATAAATTCTAATGCTTGGGAGTTTTGGTAGGCTTAACACATAGTCTAAACTGAGGTTTAAAGTCAGTATTTTCACTTATATTCCAAGATGCTTTGAAGTACTCTAATCCTGTTTCAAGTTATTAATAAAACTTGAGGTTATAGTTACAGGATATTTGGCCTCCCGAAAACAAGAGAGATTTTTTTGCTAACCAAAATAAAACAATAATCCAAATCACTGATAAGAGGTACAGACACACTCCCTAGTGGGTTTATGCAGATACACACAAGCAGTGCACATCTTTTTTCACTCCCCAAAAGTCCTTTTGGAAAACAAAACACCTACATAAATTAAAACATTTCTCAGTTTTCTTAAGAATTTGAAGTATTTAAGACGATAATAAAAATCCTTGAAATTGGTTAGTTCTGGAGAAGAAAATGGAGAGAGCACAACAGAGTAGTTACAGTGCTTGGCCTGCGGCTCCCCCAGCTCACTCCTAGCTTGTCTTCCCTGGGGACATCCTTGGAAACAGGAGGGCAGCAGGAAGATGAGGGGGAAGCTGGGATCACCCTCCCCAAAGGCAGTTCTGGGTCTCACACCTCTCCCCAGGCAGAGCCCTTGGAGCAGGGGAAAATCGCTATCGGCTGAAACACGGACTCAGTCACAGGGCAAGCCAGAGTTCAAATCAGATCAGGTTGCAGTTTATCAGGACAGCCTAATTACCACCCTGTCCTCACTTTCTCTTTGACCATTTTTCCCACTTGTCTGAACTCCAAATCCGCCAGAAGCAAGGGAGGCCTCAACACAGAAAATGCTATCAGGTTATCCAAGATAAAAGCCTAACAAATAAATATATGCCAGTAATTAGTGATAGCTCACCTATAATATCAGCTTAATCCTAAATTAGTTCTACATTTGCTTACATCTTCTATTATTTGTAATCAAATACAACACCATCATAACATCTGTCCAAAAGACCACATATTTAAGCAGTTGTTTAAGCAGTACTTAGTGGTGCTCCATAGAGGTGAGAGTGCTTTGGATAGGTTACAAAGAACAGGTACCAGGACATAACATTAAGTTGTCTTTCAGAACTACAAGGGCATAAAATCAAAACAAACATCTCTCAGGTCTGTAGGTGCAGAGAAAGCCCAGCCCATAATTCAGCTTTTACGCAGCTGGAAGTTCCTTTAGAAGAGGTGGACAAACAGATACTCTTAGGACACAACAGAGAAAAAGCAACAGACAATTTGAAGTTTTTTCATCCCAGCTATTTTAGCTAGGATGAAAAAGCATGCAGCTGCATGCAGCACCGCCTCTCCCTCTTTTCACGAGAGACATTTGACTATCTCAGGCCCTTACACATCTTACAAATAACAACACGAGTGACTGTGCAGGTTAATCAGCTGTGCCACTCATGGTAGCTGTTTCTCAGAAACAACAAACCCAGCAAACTCACTCCAGGGCTGCTGAATGGTGAAGGTAAAGCTAATATAGGAATATGGCAGCATGTAAGAAAGTATATAACAGCCCCCGCTCTTTTTTTTTATGTCAAAGGCTACAAAAAAACCTTACAGAAAGTTAGTGTTTTTGCAATCTTTGCTGCCAAAATGAAAGAAACTTTCAGGTGCAGTTTTAAGCCAAAATCTCTAGCCCCACAGCAACTGACATGCTGATGTGTGAGCTATGATGAACGTCTCCCAAGGGTCCTTCAGGCAGGGCAGGCAGAACCTGTCTTGGCCACCGCAAAAAACGACTATCACTGCAAGTTAAAACAGAAGCTAGAAGCACAAGTGCCTTTTCCAGTACTGAGAAGTAACTCTGAGCTTCATACATCAATACATGCCAGAACACTAGAAGTTTATTTGAAAATGTGTGTAGATAATGAAATGCAGGCTATACGTCCATGGCAACATGCACACAGATGCACACAAGAACTTAAGTTTCTTGATAATGTTGTAGGGCAAGGTGAAGTACTTGCAATAATTGGAGCGATGGCACATTTAGGCAAGAAGGAAAATCTAGAGCTCTACTTACAAGGAACGTGTTTCCACAGTGCCCACATACCACTCTGGTCCCATCTGGTTGAACTGGCAAGGCAGGCTGAGCGGGCTGCTCCTCTGGAATCAGCATTACTGGACCAAGAGTAATGATGCGTCTACTGTGTTAAAAATATTAGATGTACATGTAATTAAGTCAGCAAAGGGGAAGGATGATGCATTTAAGGAATTAGCTCAGTTGGTCACTACCAAATGTGTTACACTTCTAATTTATAATCTAACTTTTAACTAGATGATGCATCCAGTTTTGGTCTCTCTCTGTGTTTTCTTTTCCCACTTTAAAAATATTTTCATTATAAGGTCACCCACTCATGCCAGATCCCTGCAGAGATCAAAGACTCTCAATCATATGGCAGAAACCCCTTAGGAAAATCTTAATATCCAAGATGAGCAAGGATGTCAACTGGAACGCACATCTCTATACAGAAACAAACAGGATAGTAAAGATTCTCTTGCTTTCTCCCACATTACAAGTAGCCTCTCTGCATTTTTATAGGAAAAGTTCCATTCAAATGGAGTGAATTAAAGAAAGACACCTAGATTTGACTAAACACAACCAATCAATTTGCTTTAAGAAAAAATAAGGTAAATATTCTTTTAATGTACACTTAATGTGTTTCCAATTTAATTATACAGTTTGTCAGTCAAAAAGTGACAATACACAAATTATGCAATTCATAGTAGAATAAGGATCAGATTTCCTGATAGAAAAGAAGTGAAGGGAAAACTATTGTTGAATTTGCACTGCATTCCTGCCCATTAAGAGCAAACAATTGTGGCCTTCCTTCAGGCTGAAGCCTTCATTTCAGGGCATATTCCTCAGCTCTCTATAAAGCACTGTGCTTTTGCTTATCTTCCACTAAGACAGATACATAGCGTATCTCAAGGAAGCTGTTGAAGAGACATGTACTTTGAGGAAACATTTGGGCATAAAACTGGAGAGCTTCTGATTCCGCCTGATTGCCACCACACCATGCATGGCAACTGACATAACCAATGACCACCTTTCAAAAAGATATCTGCATTTTTTAATGTTTTCCACAATATTGCATTAGTGAGAAATCCCATCTCCCAACTCTAAATCTCATGCAGTGACCCAAGACTACAAGATCCAACAGGCTATTGGTTACAGCACACAATGTGACAGAACTTCCTCTCAAGTATGTACAGACCCAGCCCTCCCTTTGGTGCTCCACCACGTCGAACCCAATCACTCCTGGCTCAGTGGGAGTCCTAACGCTGCAAGCCCAGTGGTAAGAAAGCTCACGATGGCAACTGCACTTGTCTGTCACAGCAAATATGTCAACTAAAGCACAACAGTTCAGAGGAGAGAAGCTAGGTCAGGGTAGCAAAGGGAAGACAGGAATGAAAGAACCAATCACCCCTTCTCTCATTTCATTCTGCAATCCTTATTCAGAACAGGAATGAGGCAAAGAGCAACCTCTGTATCTGCAGCAATTCTGTCTGCAAGAAATTCTGAACGCTACTCCCCAGAAGTGGGAAGTGGTTTTCTTCACACCGTGTGTTCCTTATATAGTATCTAATAAACAGGAAATATGTTTTAGATTATCACTAAGAACAGTTAAGTTTTTTCTCTTTGCGTAAGTTAGTCTAAAAGTCAAAATGTCATTATCACTATCTGTGTATGCAACAATTCCCTAATGCTCTGTAAGTGGCAGTACACAGTTCTGTCCAGGCCTGGACCTCTTCTAGTTCTAAATACTCAAGGCATCATGTGCCATTGTTTTAAAGAAAATGATCTAAAGCATTTACAGTTTGTTTCCTCTTACCAATTTGGTCGTGGACAGCCTATTTTCCGAGATGTATCCTTACAGATAAGGAGACAGTTACATTGACATCTAACATATTTCTTCCCTGAAGGAGGGTTTTTGATTGGCTGAAAACAAAAACAAACAAATAAAAGAAAACACATAATAACACATCAGAAATCAGAGCAATTCACTTTTCCATACACTCCCTATAAAGGTTTAAATAAAACCCAACTACCTATAAGACAAATTTATAACAACAAAGGAATACAAAGAGATACAGTTCTTGCAGAAGGATACTGAGAGTCAAGACAAAACTTTTCTCTCCTTATCTCCCCAAAGAAAAATAAGATGTATATTTTTTCACTAGAACATCACTGGCAACAAACAAGAGATTCTGCAAATTAACTGAAGTTCATATTTTAGCAATGAAGAATTCAAATCAGTATAAGCCCTTTTTTCAAATGTAAGCTTAAGCAACAATAAGGTGTATTTTTTGAAAAACAGTCAAAATATCAAGAAAGCCTCCTCGCCTGGTACAATGGCTTTATTCAGAAATAAAAGAATTAAAGTCTGGCTCACAGGTGCTAGGAGAATATGCAGACATTGCTGAACTGCCAATCTTAGTGTAAGTTGTACTGAAAGCATCTTTCTCAAAGCTGGCAGTCAAATTTCTGGGTTCCTTTCAAACAGGATCACAGATCTCAAAAGCTGTACTGCCCTTTATTTGACCCAAAACATTATGTATTAAAAAATTCTCTACTCTCTTAAGTGAAAAAATAGTTTTCTACAGATCTAAAGCAACCTATTCTTTGGATACGATTTAAGTATTTCCCCCCACCCTTGCACAAACACACAAACAAAAAAATAAAAATAAAAAGAAAGAAAATTACAATCCACTGTTTTCCATGTGGATGTCCCCACACAGCTGTGGACCATTGCAGTGTTAGATTCCCAAACAGGCAGGAAAACTACAAGGACATCAAGAACTAAAGATCTGAAATAAGAAGTTGAGGGAGGGAGAAGTTCTGGGACAGAAAGGTCTGTAGCTGATGCTGCAGTAGGTGGAACAAAGCCCACAGTTCCTATGTTTTAAAATTACCCTGCTGCCATTTGTTAGCCTCCTGACAAATTAAATGCATGTATTTCAGGAGTAAAGCACAGTTCCAGGAGAACACACTCAAGTCAGGCACTTTTGTTTCTTATACTCTTAAAATAATTAAACACTTTATTTCTTTCAGCATTCTTTACACACAAGTAATTACATGAAAAATCTTTGCTTTCTATCCTCTGCCTCAGAATGAGATTTATTTATGAAGATTTATTCTAGCTGCTTATGATCACCTTTGTGTGCCAGCATCCTTGAACATGCTTGCACACTGACAGATCTCCTCACAGATCCTTTGTAGGGATGTCAGCAAGTGACTCACCCTTTGCAGGTAAGGACATAAATTCCAACAACTGCACAGTTCTACCCACCTCCTCCCCTCCACAAAGAGGAAATACTAAAGATCCATTTTTACCGTAGCTTCATTGCAAACTGTGCATTTGACAACATGCTGGTGTAGCTTGCCATCCAGGTTTATTAGTGACTGGCACACACGGCAGTTTATTACAGGAACCCCGCTGGCATCCGGACTCGCGATTGCAGTATACGGAGGTGGGAGCTCTGCTGCAAGAGATCACGAAAGCTCAGCTGGAAAACCAAACAGGTGATCCTAAAACACCATAAGCAAATATAGTTTCTAAAAGGCACAATCTTGAAATAAGTAAGTAATGGTTAGTATAAATATAAAACAAACCTAAGTTTACTTTGCCCTCCCTCACAACCACTAGGCAATGGTATATCAGTGCCAACCCTAGTGCTACCTAAGGCATATCCACAGTACAACACTCTACAGGCTGCCACTCTATAGGCTGCCATCTCCACAACCCTCTTCATTTTTAAACAAACTTTGAGGAGTTTAGAGAAGAAAAAAAGATATTGTGACCACCACCAAAAAAACCACCAGACATAAGCACAGATTATCAGAAAACAGAATTGGCTTCTGAAGGAAAAATGAAAATTAAACAAGATGTACACAATCCAGGTAGGCAGAACCACCATGATTGGCAGTTACAAACATCTGAAGACTGATACAGAAACACACGTGTATAGCATGACACCCAGTAGGACTGTAAGAATACAGAAAAGCCCCATGAAGTTATGGAACAAATGTATGAAAATGAATAGTTCCAAAAGAGCAGAGTATTTAGCCTCAACTAGCATTTTTGTATATATTGCATAATTAACAGAAGTCAGGACTCTGAATTTAAAAGAGCAGGGACACGATAAGCAACAGATCCTGGAGCAACCCAAGCCTCATCTGTGATGGAAGACGATAGAAAATGCTTCTTTTTGACATGTAACAGACTTACGTTATCTTGAAGAAAGAGCTCGGCCAAACCTTTAGAGCTGCTGCTTTTAAGGCTTTCAAATATTTTTGTTGACCAAAAGCTTAAACCTGAATGCACAAGGAGCGTTTCAGTCGCTTAAAAACAGGTAACTCAGTGGAGAAATGCAGTACCCTGATGTGCATGTGCAAGAACAGATTTCACCTTCACCAGTCTGAGTCCATAAAAGGCCAGGAAGGAAATATTCAAAACCTTTCTAAGTTTAGGAATCCATGGAACGTAAACAATTCATCATATCAACTCTCCAAAGCTGATTACCACAATTATTTGTCATAGAGTAGCTTAGAGCTTTATTTCATCCAGAAGTTCCTCAGGAAGCAAGTTAAAAATGAGTACATGGTACAAAGGGGATTTACTTAAGTCCAAGATTGCAAAGTATTATGAGTTACCTAAATAAAACCAAAAAACAAACAAACAAAAAGAAAACCCACCAACCAACCCCACAACCCTAGGAACTACTTAAACTATTTTGCAATTGCATCCAAAAAGTCAATAAAGACTTCAGCCAAGCAATGAAAGATCAGTCTTCCCTCGGTTTACAAACAGCAGTGAAAAAAGCTAAATCTGGTGAGAAAAAAATTCACAAGCTGCTATCAAAGCTGACAAGTCCATGCATTAGATTTCTAAGGAAATCCATCAGATCTTCACTCTGTTTTAATAAAAACACAGGAGAGGTGCAAGGAACCTAGTGTGTGTTTAGGATCCAAAAATTATTGCAGAAGTGTAAAGCAGCAGCGTTGCTCCGCGTTCCCTCTCTTTACTACTTGCCATCTTAACTACCAAGACGATTATTTGGGTTTAGCTCACCACGGCAGAAGCAGAAACAGGGGCACCTTGAAGAAGTTTGGGGACTGAAAATGAACCACAACTGTGGAAACAGTTTTCGAATTTGGACAACTGAAACAGCAGTTCTTAGATGAGAGTAACAAGGTTAAGGTTGCTACAAGGGGGGCAGTTTCCATTTTGGTCATGAAAAGGCTGCTAAACTGTTCTGCATGGAGCAAACAGTGAAATCTCAAAAACAGAAACAGATAGCCATAAAATAAAAGGCAGGCCCAGCAGACGAAACACCAAATTCACTGTCAGGAAATTCCTAGTTTAATCCCAACTCTGAGGGCTCTTCTTAAAGACTGCTATCAAACTGAACTTTGTTTTTTTTCTCTCTACGTAGAGGGCAAGCTTTCAAATCCCATCAGCACAGGGCACAGGGCAATCATGTTATAAAAATAGGCAATAAGTATCTTGAAAAATACCAGAATGAAAAATAAAACAAACAACAAAAAAAGCCTCCAGACCTATGAGACTTTCAGCTTTGAATGATCTTAGAATACTTTAAGTATTGGCAAATATACATAGATTTCTACATACGTAAAACACACTATTTCTGCTCGCAAGCAGGAACTCTTAGGTTTTTCAGAACTGGTCCAAGAAGGTAGATGAGCACACGCATGTATTTGGTCCCTTCGCCTGCCTCATCCTGGAGCTGCCTGTCTTCCAGGTAAGCAAATTCCCTATTCCTATCCTGCCATCTCAGCAAATTTAAGATACCAAGCAAATAATGGCTGCTTTTCAGAGTGGTGCTGCAGCAAACAGCATTTGCTACAGCAGAGAAAGCTTGCGCCACCCTAACATGCAACCTTCACACTTAACAAAAACTTGCATTTTTAGAAGGCCGAAGAACCAATCTGGGAACTCCCCCAGAAAGTTACACATAAATAAAATTATCCCAGGGGATGAAAAGGAGAATAAAGACATTCCCTCTTCATTTGCTGCTCATTAAATAGAAACACTGACAGCTTTCAAGGCACCTTCATATATGAACTTTGGTAAGTCTTGACGGCGTCTATCTCAGGCTAAATACAGCATCTACAATACAGTTCATAAAGGTCCGTCATGCTGGACACAACAGATGGTTGGCAGGTCTCACTTAGACACCATAGGTCTCAGCATAGCCTTAATGAGATAACTGGATGTCCTGCTACGGATGTTCCTATTTATTGCTGTATTATCAGTTTGTTTCTTCCCAAGAAACGTAACAGTTACTAGATCAGTGAGATTAGCAAAATGCTCTAGCACATGATACAGCTGACTCAGCCCCACCAAGACCCCTCACAAATGCTGTGGAGAAAATCACATACTCAGCCTTAGAAAACTCTTGTAGTGCTTACACACTTTTCTCTTCTCCAATATGCAAAATTCATGAGGTTTCATATTCAGTTTGCCTTAGTCAAAGCGAAACTAAGTGACTTAGGGCTTATAGAGAAGATGGTTTTGTTTTTGTTCAAGAAAATCTTTGTCCCCTTGAGGGGAGGAGAGCAAGGGCAGAAGCAGGTGGCAGGGAAGATGGTGACCTATTTCACTGCTGCTCTTAGTCCACATTAATACTGGAGTCCACAGGTAGGTTATGAGAAACTAGTAGTTACAGACTGAGAGAAGGAGATGAAAAAGCAGAACAAGATGCTGTGGGGGAAATTACTCTGGAAGCAGAGCTGATGGTCCCACCCTGTTTGCACAAAACGTTTCTTAAGCTTTGTGCCCCGGGACAACATCCAAGACGTCCTTTCTTTCTTGGCTCCACTATCAAGAACACAGAGCTACTACAGGGTTTCAAAAGCATTCAAGTACCCATCACCTCACACTGCGAAGGGTCAACTGGATCTCAAGAGCACTGCAGGGAGACGATCTCTTCCAAACCCCAGTTCAAAGATCAGGATTATGTACTGGCCAAGGCAGACAACGGCAAGCACAGAGATAAATCTGTTAACGTACATTCAGATGCTAGTTTTGAGTGGAGCGTTTCTTCCTCCACCCTTCCAGCTCCACCATATTAGCCGATGTGATGATAAACAGGGAAGCGCTGTGGAGTTTTAAAAGTAAACTTCTTTTCCCCTTGAGACGGCTGATTCTCCCTAGCCTAGGGGCTGGTGAGAGAGATAAGGACGGTCTGTCAGCTAAAGCGGCTGGTTGCAGACAGGGAGCTGCTAAGGAGAACTGACAGATACGGAGCAATGAGACTAGGGCTGCGCAGCCTCTGTAAGGCCTCTGCAAAACAGGATTTGGAGAAGTTTGGGGGAGGAAGGGGAGTTTACAGACTGGCACATAAGAAGTGCTTAGTATAACTGCTGATTAAGCAAGGGAATCTCAACTTCTAAAAGCCAGTTTGACATTTAAGAGAGGTTGGTGGTTCCTCCTCCCTTCTGAGGGCCACTTCTCACAAGTACTTCCCCCATTCACTTCTCCAGGAGAGAAGGTGCCACCTGTGCCAAGCTAGGTAATGAGAGCTACGGGCAGCAGGAAACAAGAGGATACACCTATTAACTGAAGGAAGCGTTTAGGTCAAGTAATACTCACTGATCCAACGTATTTTCATTATTTTACATACATAATGACTTTTAAAATAGACTGAAATGTATACAATAATAACAGTTACAAAGTAAGGATTCCTAAGAATAAAAATATTGAATAGGAGGATAGATTACTGAATTAAAGAGAGAAAAAAAGAAGAATTTAAGCAGTAAAAGCAATCTTCTACAGTTTGATAGGAACAAAAACAGATCTCTGCTGCTTTACAGTCTGATATTGGTTTATGCAATTGGTAGGTTAATAGACAACATCTTCTACAGCACTAAAAGTGCATTTTCTTATCAAAGCATGGGAAGATAGTTCCCATTAGTTTAAATCTTATGCAAAAACAGACATAAGTTCACTTGTGGCACTTCCTTTGCCAGTCACATTTACAGTGCTTTCATGTATAAATAACTTAAAATTGTTATTATGCAGAAGCAACGGACAAATATCTGCTTACATAGAGATATAATAAATCTCTACAATACATAAAAATCTTAAGTATCACCCCAATGAACTAGACCCAGCAAGGGTAGGACTGTATCTTACATTTAAAAGGCTGCTGCTAGCAAAGCTACAATAATCTTATTTAATCTTAACTCTCAACTCCCCTTTTTTATCCTCCTCTCCATTCTGCTTTTTTAAAGAGTTTAAATTGATCCAAAAAATGTTATCTATGTATTTTGTTAACTACAGCCTCATAAATCTGGTTACTTCCACACATGGCTACCTTCCCATTTGCCTTTTTAAAGTAAAATTCTCCCTCTACTACTAGATGTGCAAATCAAAACGATGATTTCTGTGAGCCCAGAAGCTTAAGTGCCACAAAATGGCTGTTATGCCAGATTTTCAACTACTATATGCCTTAAAATAAAGCTGGAGGCCCCCATGGCCTTCAAACCAGCGTGCAAGGGCACCCTGGTATATTAGGCTGCAGGTACCGGGCTGCCCAAGGCCCAGCCTGGCACTGGAGGGAGCGGGCTGGCCAGGCCCTGGGAGCACCATGGATGCTCAGGGGCTCTTCGGGAGCTGCTGAGGACCTGCATGCGGCCCTGGCTCCTTGCATCGCCGCACGGCTTCCAACCCACCTGCTCGCAGCCAGGAACCTTTCGCCTAAATCCTGCCCTTCATCAACAGCAGGTCCAACCTTTACCTGGCAAGTTCCAACATGCGGGTTAGTTATAATAACTAGGCCGGTTCAAACTTGTCCTGCAACTACAAAGTTGTTCTCTTTATTTAAAAAACAAAGGGGAAGAAAAAAAAGAGAGAGAGTTCACATTGAATGCAGTAAATGGTGCCCTGCTCCTTTCCAGCTCCCCTTACCTGTTGTGCTTGGTCGCCTCCCCACACACCACCACCCAGGAGGCACCCACACCGCCCTGACCATCGCCGCCAAAAATAAATAAAAAAGGAAGAGCTAAACATCAAAAACAAACAAACAAAACAAAAAAGCAAATCCCATCGGCACGGCCAGCCTCACCGGCGGCAGCCCCTGCTGATTCCGCAGCGCCGCAGGACAGGGTAGACCAGGCCCCCCGGCGGGACCGCGGGGTAGACCAGGATCCCCCCCGGCGGGATGCGGGTAGACCAGGANTGGGACCGCGGGGTAGACCAGGCCCCCCCGGCGGGATGCGGGTAGACCAGGCCCCCTCGGCGGGCCGCCCGCAGTGGGCCGCGGACGCGGCGCGATGGCGCCCGGCTGGGTCCCCTCCTCCCCGCCCGACCTCCGCAAGGCGCCGGGCTGCGCTGCGGCCGCCGCGGCCTCCCCTCCGCCCTCCTCCCGCTGCAGCGGCGCCGGGGAGGCCGCCTCACCTCGGGGGCTGCTGTCGGGCAAATAGGGCGGCGCCGTGGGGGTGACATTGCCGGAGCTGGGCGCCGAGAGCAGCGGCGAGCGCTCATCCGCCCCCTCGGCAGCCATGGCTACTGCGGCGGCGACAGGGAGGGAGGGAAGAAGAGAGGGAGGGAAGGCGGGAGCGCAGGGCCCAGCCACGGAGCGGAGGCGGCGGCAGCGGCAGCGCAGCCCAGGGAAGGGGCTGGGAATGAACCGGGGAAGGAGGAGGAAGAGGGGGCGGGACCGGCCGGGACGAGCCTCTCCTGGGCCTCCGCGGCGCCGCCTAACGAGCGCGGGAGGCCGGGCCGAGGCTGGAGCCGAGGCTGGAGCCGGCGCCGGCACCGGGGCCTCGGCCTTGCGAGGACAGCGGGACTTCACGTGCGCCTGCCAGGGAGCCCGCGCAGCCCCTCCGGAGCTCCCATCCCCTCAGCCCGGCTAGGCGGGCGAGCCGGGCTGGGCCATACCACGAGACACGCCGTTCCTGAGATCACTGGGATTCAAGCAAAGCTTGGTCGTGGCTGGCAAGCGCTGTCCAGCATCCGCAGGACGTGGTCACACAGAACAGGCCCGCTTCTCAGAGCGCGGTGTGTGGAAAGCGTGCAGGCGCCTTCCTGAGAACAGGGCAATGGGGCTTAACTAGAAAACTATTATCACACACACAGCCAGTCTGAGGCTTCACTAGCTGGTCATGTGCATTCCTACATACTGTTTTGTAAGAGAAAATACTCTTATTTATGTCACGTTGCAGCATTTTCTGTAGGAGCAATTTTTCCACATCAAAAGAAAAAATAAAAGACTGTAGGAAATCAACTCTTCTACAAAAAGAGACTGATGTATTTGAAAGGTTATATGGGAAATAATTATATAAATTACATGAATGATGATGAATTTTATCCCTGTAGGGCTGAAATGATTCATTTTTACCTTAATATAACTATAATATGCCATGTAAAATTGCGATGACAAAATGCAGCATTTTTGTAGGCTATTTTAATGTTTTTAAAAAGAAAAATATTTTTAATTCCGTAGTAAATTTTGAAATATTGTCTAGCCTTTCTCACCTGGGTCAAAATAACATTTTAAAATGTTATTTTAATAACATTTAATAACAATAAACTTGACTTTCATCTAGCCCTGAAATTGCCACATAAGGAATAACGCATTCCAAGGCAGGTTGTTAGGCCAAGTATCTTCATCATGCAGGAAATGCAGTCATGCCTTATCAAGCTGGCTCTTCCCTTTGAAAATTGAATTACTAACTTGCAAGATGCCAATTTGATTTAAATTGGATTGAACTTTCGGTTTTCAATTAAAAAAACTCTCTGGATGGAATAAACACATACAGGATGTTTTTCTGTGAGGATTTTTAGAGCTCAAGCTGTTGTTAGGCTGATACTGGCAAGTGAAGAACAGCTCTTTACTACTGCTAGTCAAGATACAAGATACAGCTATCTGTATGTTCTTACTATCACGTTGCTGCTTGTCAGCTGATAGACACAGGCTCTTTTTGGAACTTTACTATAAGAACTGGCATTTGCAGCCCATTTGCTTTATCATTTTTTCAGTACTGGAAAAATAAAAAGACTTTTTAAAAAGCCACACACTAGGCAGCACTGGATTCCACCAACACCCATTCCCTCCTGCAGTTCCAATCTGCAATTATGGAAAATCGATTGCATGGGACCTGCGCACTGAACGGATGTGCCAGGCCCTCAGAGGAAGGCTGAACCCTCCGAGATCATTGCACCTGCCCAAAGGGAATGCTGCGGCACGACTCACCTCTGCCAAACAACTCAAGCCTGCATTTACAGGCGAGAATTATTGGTATTAAGCATCCCAGCATGATGACTTATTATTGGAAATATGACTGTCATCTGAATAAGTACCCATTCAAGATAAAAAGAAATGCATTTCTCCTGTGCTCCTGTGATTTGACTTGTCAGAGCTCTTTACATCTTTTAGTCTCTAGAGCTGCTACATGTTCTAAAACAGCAGAAATCAGTTATTAGTTCAACTTGGCCTCTGTTTTTCAGCATTTTGAATCCATTTTAGGTAGCTGAAACGTAGACTGCGCAGGGAAGCATTCAAACTCTGGGTAATGCCATGTGTAGGACGACACAGGCAGTGAGAATTTGCTACTTTCTTCCTACCCTTCTTCATCTGGACACAAATACCCTGTGCTACATAGTCATTACCTCATTTCTTCTCTCAAAGTTCTGCCTCGTTGAGTGGGCAGGATGTTGACTCCTGAGCAGCCCCGCTCGTGACTGCACTCACCAGAGGATAAATCCTGCTGGGATTCGGGGCCACAGCATTCCTAGGACCGGCCATGGGGCATGGAGCACCACCTAATTTTGTACATGCAACCTCATTGCCCTTGGACTCCATAGGTGCACAGGCGAGTGTGTAAGACTAAGGTGTAAGACATTAGTTACTAACAAGGGGTGTACTAGAGGCATAAGATGAAAAGTGGCACAGTATTTTTTCTTCCACTGTTTTTATTTATTTTGCATTTGTTTTGCAGAATGTGTGACCTTGGTGTGACCTTTTAAGAATTTTGAACATGCTCAATTTTTCTTTCATTTTGAAAACATTATTATCCTTTATGGCTATTATTATTCCTCGCTAAAATAAAGAATCAAATTAATTTAACATGAGGGAAAAAAATGTACATTTTTGAAGCTATTTTTAAGTGAAGAAAATAGCATAGAAAATTTAGCTACTGATCTTTGTTAAATTAAGGCTGTTTAGCTAGTAATGCAGAAGTTATTGTATGGAGTCCATATATGTTCTACTGATTCTTCTCAGGTAACTTTGTGAATTTATACATTAAAATTAAGAACAAATAACCTCCAATAATGACCCTTCTATCTATCTGTCTGTCTATCTATGTATCTGTCTATGTATCTATCTATGTATCTATCNGTCTGTCTATCTATCTATGTATCTATCTATCCATCCACACCCATCCATCCATCCACATCCATCCATCCATCCATCCACCCATCCATTATTTTTATTATAAAAGTACCTCTCAAGAGACTCCAAGCCCAAATCCATCATGGTAGTAGTTGTTCAAACACACAAAGGACCATCCTAATCATTTATAGGATAAAAATCCCAATCAATAAGTTTCCAGAAATAAGTAATGCAAGTTCAAATAACATCCCACTGGTTGTGTAAAAAATGGAATAGAGTTTTTCCCAGGTCTAATCAAAGGGCCTGTTTGCTTCCTCCTAATGGTTAGAGGAAGGAGAAAAAAAAACTGGGATCATTTCTATCTGTAATGATGCACACAGTTTTTAGATATTATACAAGCAGTATAAGTACACAAAAATTAAAGTCATATTATACATCTAATATATAGTATACTACTATACATAGCTGAAATCAATGGAAAGCCTATCGCCTGTTTGGTACTGAATACAACAGTAAAACAGAACAATAAAAATTGGCTACCTATGTATGCAGAATTTTAGTCAGTTTAAATTATTTTTGAAAGATCTAGTTATGTGGTATGGCTGATTATCAGACTACCTGAATTCCTAGAGATGTAAAAAAAAATAACATGACAGTGCAGGAAAGGAGAAGGTAAACTGTGTGATGAAGATTATTGAGGCACGACGGTTTATATTCTGAGACTATTTTCCATATCTTTCTCTTAATATCTCTTTTCCTGCGTTACTGAAGTAAATTAATTTCTCTTATACTACTTGATTAGTATATGAAAAAAAAGGGAAAAGTGCTTATTTTTTGTGTTCCCAGATCTTTTATGTTAAAATGCAGCACAGTAAGATATAACAAGATCTAGCTCATTTTTAAATATGGTAACACAGAGGGGAATACCAACAGCATATACAGCATATGCAAAATCCTCTCCTGATTTTAATTAATAAATGTATCCTGTGCTCCAAAGTTAGGTCTATAACAAGGTAAAATTTTATTCTATACGTAGTCTAAGAAATGTAATACAATATTTTGTATAATATGAAAAATAGACTATCATTAACATTGGTTATAAATGTTAGCTTTGCATGTGTGGTTTCATTAACAATAATACAGTATAATATCTATGATACAATATCCAGGATATGAAGGATAATTTGAAGGCATATTTTGTCATATTGGCAGATTTTCATGCTTCTCAATTCCTGATCTTTGTGTTGTGTAACAAACTAGTACAGACTGAAGACTCAAGACGCCTTTGTACACTGGTATTCTGGAACTGGTATATGGTTGACTGCTTAATTTTTCTATCTTTTTTAATTTATAACTCAAGTCTATTCTTAATCATTCACATGCAGAAGTATACAAAAAATTGAAANACTGGTATTGATGTGAACAACTCGCATGATAAACTCTGGAACTGGTAGTATGGTTGGCTGCTTAATTTTTCTTTCTTTTTTTAATTTATAACTCAAGTCTATTCTTAATCGTTCACATGCAGAAGTATACAAAAATTTGAAAATGGGAAAATCACGTAAATTCCAATCTTTTTGTACTAGGGGTGGTTGGTTCCTCTCCATACAACAAAATTAGGGTAATAAGTCTATAGAACACAGGAATACACCGAATATGAAGCTCTCTTCTGCACAAAAGCATTTTATCGCTAGACTCATCCACACAGTTCAGCCCTTCACAGCGCTGAGTCACCCTCCCATTAGCAAAACACAAAGAAAGTTATCAGATTCAGTAGTGACTTAGGAGGTTGGTAGCAGCTCATGTTGCAGAAAGGGAGTTCTTCCAACCTCCTCCTTCCCATTTTTGGAGCTGCAGAGCTCCAAAAACAGGAACACCAGCAGTCACGCCAGCTGCCCTCCAAGCTTCCACTTATTCCAAAGAGCAATGGATAGCATTTGGCCAGCAACTCCGCGTAGCTATTTTTACTAATTTTTTATTCTACTCTATTGCTACTGCTGTAGAGCATCTGTGCAAGCATGTGTATGGAAGCTGCTGTTCTAAAGCTGCATTAATTCTACTGCAGTAGATTCTGATGACAGACGTGATCATGTTAAAGATGCCTACATTTACACAAGGGGATATCTCTTATATTATTCCTAACTGGAATTGCAGCTCTTGTAATGCTCATTCTTGTTATTATCTTTTCCTGATGGCATATCTGCCATGTCTTCTATGGTCTTGGCACTATTTTAGTTAACCTTATTTTTAGAATAATGGAGGAATTTTCAGCCTCAATTCTGAAATAATTCACATTGGAAAATGTAAGCCTGATTGGCAGGAAAATTGTTTATGTGATTTAAATTTTATTTAAGCCTAGCTCCATATTAGTGTATTACCATATCTAAAAAGCCCTTCCTTGGTCATCTTGAAAACACCATCTACTTTCAAAAATTGTAATTTAATTTATTCATCTCTTCCTAATCACATTACACATAGTCAAGATTCCTTGCTTTATTATGTGTGAGAGCTTGCAACTCAGTAAATATCTATACCTAGATCTCTTCCTTCTGTAGACACTTTCCATTCATTTACTAACTTCTGTCAAATGTTATCCTACTAGTGGCTTTTGAATAACCTTTTAATTCCTTTTTTTTCTACCTTCTTTTCTACTCCTGAATGAATACTATCAGGTAGTGCTTTTTAGATCGTTTTAAATTATGGCATGTTAATGATCTTCATTTGATCTCTAATTTTTAGTTAATTTTTATTTCTGAAGGTGGGTGGTTGGGGAGAATGAGAGGGAAGTAGTGTCATTGTACATTTATTTAGGTATTTTCAGTTCTGATTAGCATTACTTGTCAGCTATAAAGATTTCTGAGGCTTTTGTCATAAAGACTAAGTAGTAGCAGGCTTGTTAAATTACTAGATGAAAGACATCCAAGAAAAATAGCCAAAAATCTCAAGTGCTTCAGTAGATGGCACTCTGCTCTAAGGCTGAACTGCCCCATGGTACTCTTGTGGTGCTAGATGGGGTATCTTGGAAGAGATACCATCTTGGAAGAGATCTTGCTCTTGCTTGGCAGAGCAAAAGAAAAAGACCATTTTTTTCCATGTTCCAGTGGCACAATATTGATATACTGCCACTTATTATTATACTTAGATCACAGTTATTAGAAATTGCCATGAAGGAGTCAGTGCTGAGTACACTCTACTGATTAGGGGATGGTAATGAGAGCAGCAGGTACTACGGTGGGGAGATCATTGTTGCTTAGGAAAATCACTGCTGGAAGGTACGAAAAGCGAGGCATGCATTTGAGGCTTATATTAACATGCTAATACTTTTGCTCTTATGATAGGAAGTTCCAGGCAAACCAGCAAAAGATAAACGAGGCAGAATGCAACAGCCTGTAAAATAATAAATACTGCCATGGTTGAACAGTTTTCAAGAAGCAGATGCGTAAGAAAGGATTTTATTCAAAGGGTAAATCGGTATGTCCAGCAAATCTAAGAGCTGGGGATTTTATTCATGGATGAAGTTGGGGATAACAGGATGTCTGAGAAGAGGCAAAGGCCTCTGCTGACCAAGTATGACGTGGAACAGTGCAAAGCGCAACAATAACAGTGTCATCTTCAACAGAAGAATTTACAGCTTTTTTGATGCAAAACCCAATATGATCACAGGGAAGGTCAAAACAGAGCAAAGCGCTACTTGTTCTTGTCTAATGGTTGTCAGGAGTAAGATGTAGGATGTAGGGATGCGGGATGTATAAAAAGGACAAAGAATGCAAAATGGTAGAGTTAACAACTGAATAGTTGTTCTTCTCCAAAGAAAATAGAAGGAATAAAGTTATGTTGGTTGTTTTCCTAAGTATCACTTTCTTGTAAGTATGGAAAATGATTTTCAATTAATGTATAGTAAGATGAATGGAAATACAACTCAACTTGGTTTACTACTTGCTTTAGGCTTTGGGGAATCTGCTGGAATTTCTTCTGTTTTCTCCTGCATTTCACTGTTTATTTACAGCAAAGGTATAGAGATCTTTGACAGAGAGCTTATTAATAGGCTCTATAAATATACAGATAAAACTTCATGAGGCATTTTGAAAGAGATATTGAAGATGATTGGTGTTAATTACTGACACTGTTTTGAAATGTTTGAACTAAAGCTTTCATCTGCAGCATTTAGTTGTAATTTACAGTTTCTTTGGTTTTTTTGACCCGTTCTCCTCATTTGTGGTGCTGTATCCTTCATATGGTCTGCACCTTTTCAAATAATTAAATTGTGCTCATTATTTAGTCATTTGTTGTCTTATTCCATCCCATCCATCCCAACAATGCAGTCATAAATCATTCCAGTTAGAGACCATTCATTCTAGCACACTGGAAGGGAGCAAACAAGCCTGTTGCCAAACTCATCAACTACTTGTTCAGCTAGTCGTAAGCATTAAGTGTTGTGCAGACTCTCATAGGTTTGTCTGAATGTGCGACACTGACAGGCCAATCCATATTTGTGTGGCCCACGCACAGTCCCTCTTTTCTCTTTCATTAAGAAGAGATCTGGGAAGATTATCAGATTACTGGGGAAAAAATGAGTGCTTACATGTGTCACTCACTGTTTTATAGCAATAGCACAGGCTGTACTTGGCAATTTCACAGTCTAGAGAGGAAATACAGCTCACAGGGAAAACTACAGGACGTTCAAGGCATTGAGCAGAGCATGGGTCAGAATTCTTGCTAAGACTACAGCAACAAAATTTGACAAAATTCAGTGCCAACCCTGTAAAATCTGACTGACAGTCTCTGGTGAATGCATTTAAATGACTAGTAGTGGAAATTCCAAGTATCCTTTTTTTTTTTTTTTTTCCTCAGAATTCTCCCTTGAAAAGCAGGGGAGGAGTTGGAAGATTTACCTCCCTCTCTCTCTTTTGAAGCATTTAGGATGCATTCAGCTAACCTTTTGTCAAATGTAGGTCACATGCCTCAATCATATAGTCAGGAAAACTGCTTAAAAATCCAGACCCTTAGGTTTTTATGAAATCACTCAATTCCAACTGCTGAAATTTTAAGAAATCAAACACTATAAAGCTCACAATATATTTACAGAGTTTGGTAAAATTGTGCTACTGCTAATACATATATTTCTCACTAGCAATCTTCCTGGAAATCACGACTATCTCCAGGTTATCGAGGTATCTCCGGTTATGGCTGCTCTGGGACCTAGTGTTTGTCCTGAATACCCGACCTGTGTGTGTGACCTGAATAACCAGTGACCCTGAATCTGTGGGGCCTATAGAATCTAGATGGCTTTAGGGATGTGCATGCCCTGTGTAGGCTTAAATCCAATGTCATATGCAGTCCTTAGTTCATGTAAAATAATTGCAAATATTAAATTTACTACCCACTGATACTATAACACTGAGTAAAGGAAAGTGTAGCTGCTTCTGCTTCAATTTTGGGGATCAAGGTGCCTTCACTGGGTAAACAGTATGTAAATCAGAAAACTCTCAATAAAACCTTGATCAAACAAAACAATAAAAACATTTTAGAAAATCTGTACACAGAGTTACAATCAGTCTATCATTCATTTCAGTACTCACTGAGATACATCTTGGATATAGCATAGGAAAACAAGAAGCATTCTTACTAAAACTAGTAAGGCAGCTTCTTTGTTTGACCACTGAGCTGGAGCCATATGTGAATGATCTTTACTGCTGTTGTGAAAACTATCTGCTAGACAGCTTTAGCTTACTGATTTTGCAACTGAAGAAAAAAAAAGCAAGACTTTAGCAGAGTGCCATGGGTCCCACCTCTGATTTGCTCATAAAATAACAATGAACAAAAAATCTTTCCTTTTTTTCAGCATGCTTAATAGGCATTGCAAACTAAAGCATGAAAAAAGATGGCAGAAAGGATGGCAAAGCTTAGTAGTGTAAATAGGCAGGCATGATTTCCTCCTCAGAAGTAACTATGAAACAAAGCGAACACAACAGCTGATTAATTCACTGTCCCAGTCTGCTGTTACCAAAGGTAACTATCACTCATTGACGTTAGTGACTAGCACGACAATAATAAGGGTCACCTTTCAAAAGTGCCCATTAATCTTGAAAATTTCTGTTCTGACAGTATGTAAAACCTCCTCTTAATACACCTTATAGCTATCATTCATTTCAATAGGAGGTTTGAGTTTTCTGAATAAAACAGATTTGATAAAGTCATAAATTTCAAAACCAGAAAGGACCATTATGATAGTCTGACTTGTTTGCATTTTCAGAGAGAACTTTAGTAAACGTTTCTTGCATGGAGGCTATAACTTACAGTTCAGGTACACTATAATCATAGTAACACATCAGTCTTGATTTAACACCTATGTAACAGTGAATGTATCACATCACAGAAAAAGTGATTCGCAGTTATCTCTAGTTTCAGTCTTGATTTTTTTTTTTTTACTTCAGCCTCCAGCAATTAGAACTGATGAACTTACCTGTGAGGCCATCCTTTCCGCACAGCAGTCCTGCCTGCGTTGGCCAAGCGGAGGTCCCGCAGGAGGCCGGATTCCTGCGCAAGCCGGTGCAGAGCGGCAGCGCCCGCGGGGCTGGCAGCGCAGAGGCAGCGTCAGCACTTGGGAACGGGCCGGGGGGCACTCGCACAGTGGCAGCCCTGGCGGCCCCACAGCACCTCCGTGACTGCACGGCCCCACGAGGGCCCTTCCTCTCCCACCGAGTTCAAGATTTGGCCTTCTCGTGTTTTCACTTCCATAGGGCGGGTGGCCCTGAGCTGCACACCGGTGAGCGTTACTGTTGCGGGTCACAGCAAACACCTCCTCCTCCTGCTGCCCTGCTGTTTCCCTCTTGCAGCTATTGCTGCTTATGTGGAGTACACTCAGAACTGGAGTACACTCAGAACAGTCTCACCGAGTTATTTTGGGGCCTCTGTTTTCATCCTAGTCCTGTGTTTTGGGTGCTCTTGCTGTTGTCCCACACTTAAACTCCATTTCTTGACCAGAGACACCTGGCACCAAGCTGCACTTTGCAGAGCAGCTTCTCACAACGGGCTGGTAACAAGCCCAGCAGGCCAGGACTGAGGCCGTGCAAGGCCAGTGTGAGCATTTGGATAAACTAAACACTTTATAGAATTAAAATAGTCCTATAGAAAGTTATTCTAAGTCTTCAATTAATTCTTTAAGTCTTCTTGGAGCTCTCTCTGATTTTTCTGCATTTTCCTTATGTATGGGTGTTGGAATTGAGAACATTCTGGCAACCATTCCATTAATGCTAGCAAGATAGTAATATATCTCCCAGTTTTGCTTGGTAGTTTTTGCTTATTCTGTATTTCATGGCAGAAAATGAAGCTCATATTGCTGGCTGTGTAACATGTCCTTCTATTCATTTACTTTATCATTCTTCTCTAAAATGCAGTCCCATACATACTGTGTCCTACAGCGTCCATTCCACGTCACCCTGATCTCAACTGCATTAATATACACGTTGTACAGCGGAGGCTAACATATCGTAAGATCACTTTAACCTCCCTACCAGCTTTATCATCACTCACCACTTCCTTACATTTGGTCACTTGAAGATTTTACTGGCATTTATTTTATATCTTGTTTCAGATTATTGCTAAAGATATGGGGGAACTCTGGACCAAGGACAGGCCCTGTTATATGTATCCCTTTCAATGGGATAGTGGTGCTGAAGGTGCCGTTTTTCCTAAAATATTTACATGTTAGTCGCACAGAACACTGCGGAACGGTGACTGCAATAAAGGATGGGATTGGGTTGTACATCTGAACATTTAATGCCTTCTTATGGTAAAAAGAATACATTTTTTTCTCATCTATAACTTTATGAAGCAAAAGATGTAAGAAGTAATAAACAGTACTTATTATTTCTGAATATATTTCTAAGAACACACTAAATATATTAAATGTTTACATATACATGCAGGTGTAGATAAACAGATATGGTTGTCACAGTCCAGGTTACAACACAGAAACCCCTGCAGGCGCTGAGCGCAGTACACTTTGCAAAAAAGCAGGCGGACTGAATCTTTTATTTTTTTCCCCTTCTTCTTATCCACAGCGCGATAAACCACGAGCAAACCACGGCCCCTCTCCCCGCGCCACCCTTCCTCCTTGCTGGGATTTCACCTCGAGGCCCGCGCGTTGAACACCCCCGTCCCGCGCTGCAAACGCGCCGCCAGCCCGCGCCGGCCGGCCGGGGCCCGGGGGCCTCCCTCCTAGAATGGGCCCTTGCCGCCCGCTATAGCGGAGCCTCCCGGCCCGCGCTCCCGTCTTCCCGGCGCTCGGAGCGCGGAAGCCCCGCCGCTTCCCGCCGCTTCCCGCCGTTCCCGGCCGCGCCGGAGGGCGAGGGGCGGCGCTGGCGCGGGG
>VWPW01032550.1:114928-357428 GCA_013389825.1 Crypturellus undulatus
CGGCCGCCATGGAGGGCTCCGGGGACGAGGAGGCGGCGGCCGAGGAGCCGCTGCAGCAGCTGGCGAGGCGGCAGCGCAGGGAGAAGCGGGAGCTGCAGGGTGAGCGGGCGGCGGGCCCGGCGCGCCGCGAGGCCCTCGCGATGGCGGCGAGTGCCGCTTCCCCTCCCCTCCCCACCGGCCGCGGGGTTTGGTGCTCCCGCCTGCCCTGTGCGGGGGTCACGCTCGGTGTGCCCCGCTCCCCGGGCTGTTACCACCTTGTCTTTGAGCGGTTCTCCCTCCTGGGGTACCGGTAAGGTCGTGTCCGTGTGGGGCTGCTTTGGTACCTGATGAAGCAGGCCGAGCTGCTGCCTGTCACCGGGTGGAGGACTAAAGGGGAGGAGAACCCGCCCTTGTGCGGCCGTGGGAGCCTTGCGCTGCCATCGGGAGCTGCTCTCCCTCCTGCGGCTGGAATGAGCGGGTGGGAGCCGGGACGTAGGGGCTGGAGCGCATGGTGCGCTCCTTAGGAAAGGCCGAGGGAGATGTGCTGTTCACGTAGGGAAGAGGAGGCAAAAAGAGAGCCTTAGGTTTGTGTTCTGGCGCTAGGGAAGGGGAGATGCAGGTGACAGGACTTCGTTAAGAGAGGGAGGTGCCCTGCAGGCATTACCCCCCCCAAAGAGGGGTTCCTGGGAAGTGCCCGTGATGGAGGAAAAAAAAAAAACTTATTTTTTTTTCATAATAATTAAGTAACATGGATCTCAGCCCCTGAATATCCAGCATATTCTGTGATTCTCCACCTGATGATCTGTTCCATCCTCTGTACCCTTGGTACTCTCCATGTGTGTTTAGGTTGTGTGTGTGCCTTAAGGCCTTGCATAGACTTTGTTTTCACTTTTAGTTTTGGTGAACAAAATTGCCTCAATCACCTTTGTGGTGCAAAAGTGTTTTTTTTCTTATATTCAAAGAAAATTTTCTGTGCTTCAGTTTGTGTCCATGTCCTGTCATGGGGCACCTGTGAGAAGGGAGAGTGGAAGGAAGGAAGGAGGAGCCTTTCATATATTGGTGCATGTTAAGAAGATCCTTCCTGAGCTTTCTTTTCTCCAGGCTGAACAGTCCACTTTCTCTGCACTTCCTCATATGAGAGATGATCCAGTTCATTCATCATCTGAGTCGCCCTATAGATTTCCTCCATACCATAAAGCCATGCACTTCATTTTAACTATTGCAATATAATATGCGTGTGTGTGTTATGACTGGCAATCCTGTTTCCTGAAATGGTTATAGAATATCTTCAGGTAATGTCTTACTGCACTACTTCTTTAACAGCTAAAATTCAAGGCATGAAAAATGCAGTTCCCAAGAATGATAAAAAGAGACGAAAACAGCTGGCGGATGAAGTTGCCAAACTGGAGGCAGAGCTTGAACAGAAGCACAAGGAGGAATTAAAGCAACTGAAGGAAGCTTCACCTGAACAGAAAAAGGTACATGCTTTAACTTTAGCTTCAGTTGTACAGGTACAACTTGTAGTAGGGATTCTCTAACTTACTATTAAAATTGAAATTGTTTGTATCGTATGCTTGAGTGCAAGTTGTGTTTGTGCAGGTGAGCCTGTACCCCGCCTGAAGTGGAATGCAATTAATGGCAGAACTGGTGCAGTAAAATTGTCTGTGAGTGATGGTGATGTTGCACACTTGGACACACTTGGACTTGCTTCAGTGTTTCCCTGGAAATGTGTGTATTTCAGCTGTATAAACATTTTAAAGAAACAAAATTATCTTGATTGAGAAATGGCTGTTGTGTATTCTTGTGGTAAGTTTTGTTGCAAGGACAATAACCCTATAAAAATCTTAACTTTTAAATTTTTTATTCAAATGCTCAAGCAGATAATTAACACGTAAATATTAAGTATTAAGCATAATGCTTATTGATAAAAGTATAGATTAGCTTCAAGAGTTTTTTCATTTAAATGAGGTATCGAAACTTTTACTGAGGCCCTTTCAAGCTAGAATCTCTGCCCAGGACATAGGTTTCCCTGGGAGGATTACATTTGAGTTGTATGTGTTCTTTTATTTCTAATTTTTTATTCATATTGAAATTACATCCATTATCTCTTTGGATGACATCTGATTAATAACATAATAAGGAGCTAGATTTGATATTCTTCTTTAACTGCCAACTATCTCTTAGAGCGGAAGGTAGAGCCTTCTCCTGCTTTTGTAGATAACAAATGATTGTTTTGAGAACTTGATAGCAACTGTTCAGGGCCTTTAGCTTAACAGGCTGACTAAGCAGTGTTCAAACTTCAATGTGGAGCTTCTAAGGCAGCATATGAATTAAGTTTGAGCTGTGCATTTTATAACAATTTTGTTGTTTTTGAGAACAGATAAAAAGTAATCAAATGTGATGTTGGAATGGGATGTGAGTGACTTTATTTTGGCTTTTTAGGGTACTGTGTCACACAGGTTGTTGTGGATAATCTTATATGGTGAAATTACCTGGAAGTATGCCTTAAAACTGCTTCAGAAGGTGCACATCTTGGGTACCATTTATTGCTTAAAATATTAACTTTTTCTTTTTTTTTTTTTTTTTTCTTTTAGGTAGATTCTGTAGCTGATGGGATTGCAAACTTAGAGCTTGAAGGACTAGAGCAACACATTCAGCAGCCTCGAATATCAAAAGCTCAGAAGAGACGGGTACGACTTAACATTTAAACATTTTACTAAGTTAAATTGAGCTCTCCAAAGAAAGGTTGGTAATTCTGTGCCAAGAGTACACTTTCTAACATTTAATTGGAGTTACATTCATCTAATGTTAGTTCTAATAGCTGAATTAAGGAATTTTCCAGGAGATACTACCTGGCTAACTCAATATTGATGTCTTGTCTACCAGGTTTCTTAAAAATCTGTAGGACTTCTCCCTAGAGATCTGTAGGCATCTTCAAATATCTGCACTTGTTTATATGCAGTCTTTATCTGGGAACCAGAAGAGTTTGGGAGATTGGAATTGGGGAGAAAAAATCCCCAAATTATTTTGAATGAAATTTACTGTGATTTTATTGAAGCTGTTAATAAAGGAATTAAGTAATTGAAATAAAATAGCTTAAAATATTGCATGGCAAATAAGTAATAGAACTTAATGAGTCCACAAGCTCATCTATGCAGTCCTTCATGGCAGATCTCATACTCATTTTGAAAGAGCAGTATTTTATCTCTTATTTAATTATAGTTCCCCTTTCTGTGACTTAACTATTCGTGTGGTTTGCCAAAATGATGAAATTCATATGTTATCCTGAACAAATTAATATGATTAATAGCCTCTTTATGGGTATTGTAAAGTGTTATTTCTGCATGTTGAAATAATTAAGAGTTCTTCTGTCACATGATTATGGGTGTGGAGTCTGAGACAGTTGGGATTTGCTGGTTTACATTTCCTAAAGCTGGAGTTTAGGAGTTTTGGTTTGCAGTTATGCAATTAGTTGGTACTGATTGGGAAGAGCATTCACAAACATGAACGAATTTTCATGAACTTGAAACTGAAGAATTGGAAGCAAGCACTAAGCCAAGACATCTAAATTTTAGCATTTGATATAATGCTTATATTAACAGCAAGCGTGGCTCTGGCCAGTAATTGTGTGTGTTTTAAATCTAAGGAGAAAAAAGCAGCCTTGGAGAGGGAAAGAGAAGAAAGGATAGCTGAAGCTGAGATAGCAAATTTAACAGGTGCCAGACATCTTGAAAGTCAGAAACTTGCCTCCCTGTTGGCAACAAGACACTTGGAGATTAAACAGATCCCATCAGATGGCCACTGCATGTACAGAGCTATTGAAGATCAGCTCAAGGATCATCAAAATTCCTGGACTGTTGCAACCCTCAGGAACCAAACAGCAAAGTATATGCAAAGTCACTCTGAGGATTTCCTGCCGTTTTTAACAAACCCCAGCACTGGAGAAATGTATAGCAAAGGTAAGGGTTGTAGCATAAGAGCTTTTTGTTTTTCTTTTTTTGTTTGCTTGTTTGTTTTAAACTTTTTTAGTTGTTTGTGATGATGCTTAAGCTTTTCTGTTGCAGATGAGATGGGACTAGTCTGTTATGGTATGTTTGTTACTGAGCTTTTTATGGTTTGGTTCTGCTGTTTTCTATGGAAGACAGAAATATGATAAGGTGTGTGATTTGGTGTTTCTCATAAAAAGTGAGAATATTTTTATACCTGGATCGCTTGTTTACCAGATGATAATTGTGTTCTGAGATGAGATATAAATTCTAAACAGTTTTTCTACTAGGTTAAGGATGATTTTGTAAATTTTGGTATCAGCTTCTTTACTTTGACATAGGAAAGTTATTGAAAAATAAGATAAGCGTGAAATTCAAGCAAATCTATTCCATAATGGCTTTCATAGTTGTTTTTTCGTGTTCTGCACTTTCTTTTTGGTGTTTACCTTAGGCATTTTGCAGCCTTTTTTTTAGAAGGAGATTAAACTGAAAAACACGAAGTTGTTTAGTGTGCAACAGTGTTGTAGGCTGAGGAAATGCAGCTAAATGGAACTTACGTACTAATTACTCGAGCAGTAAACTGTTTATTCCTTTCTTACTGTGTAACAGGAGCACTATGCAAGTTGTTTTATCTACTTCTTAACTTATTGCTCAATTCTCTTAATATTTCTTGTGGTAGAGTTCATTAGGTGAATGGGTGCTGTTGTGCAGTCTTTTTCCATGTTGATACGGTAATTGCCACAAGGTAAATATGCTCCAAGTGAAGACTGGGGAAAGTCCTGCAGAGGGAGTTGTAGGGGTTTTATGTCTCGGGCTGCTTTCGTGAGGATGTGTGAAGAGCAGTTCTAGGCAGAGTCTACTCACAGGATTCCGTAGCCTGAAGTGCTGTGATTCATAAATGAATTCATTTGAAAGTCTTCTGTAGAATATGTTCTATAATAGGTGTCTTCAGCTATTAACAGAGCAACTATGGAGAGTTTTTCATACTCCATATGAAAACCATAGAAAAGCACATATGCTGGAAATTGGCAAGTTTGAAGAAACTTTTTAGTTTGTTCCCTGTATTTCCCTAAAGTTAAAAGCAAGGCAGCCAATATGTAATTGAAAGATTGAGCTACATGTAGTTACAGGATTTTTAAAATATATTTCGCATCTAGCTAACATCAGAGCCAAGCGTCGTGGTTGCTCTTACGTTCTTCTCTAGAGTCTCAAACCATAACTTTGGCAACTTAACAGGAAAAATTGTGTGCAGTTTCATGCTTTTTTGTCATTAACTATTCATTGAATTGAAAGTTTGAAATGTAAACCTGTACTACTTTTTATTCTTGTTTGCAGTCTGCTGGTTCTTTTTTTTTTTTTTTTTTNATACTTTTTATTTTTGTTTGCAGTCTGCTTGTTCTTTTTTTTTTTTTTTTTTTTAACTTTTTTTATTTATTTATTCATTTATTGCCTCTAGTGTTTTAAATGTTCCCTTCCATTTTCTTCAGGAAACATTTTCCTACATAATATATTTTGTTTAGGTCTTACCTTTTCATTATGCAACTAGTATTTTCCTTAGGTGCTTGTCCCTGAATAAAATTCCTAAAAGTTGGATGCATTTTTTCTTTCTTCCCTGCAGAGGAATTTGAAAAATACTGTGATGATATAGGAAATACTGCTGCATGGGGTGGTCAACTGGAAGTAAGTACTGTATTGTTAGCTTTTATTTGTGAAATTCTTAAGTGACTGAATGTGTCTTCAAAAATGACAAAAAAAAAGAAAGAAAAACTGTATGGAAGATATTTAGAGGTTATGAAGAATTTTCTTCGGTAGTTACAAATTCCATCTCAATAATCTCTGTTTTGGTATTTTTAAAACTACTAAAATCTTTAACTTGCCTGTTGTCAGTGTCATTAGAAATGCTGACAGTAGGAGGAGCTAAGGAGAAAAGAACTAAGGGAGAAACTAAGGGGAAAGCATCATGGCTTAGTGGCTATTTTATGCTGACTTAGATGGCAGCAAAGCTGTCTGTAATGGAACAATGATAGATTTTGTGGTAGAGTGGTATTTAAGCTTTAGAAAATACATAGTTCTGTTTAACTTAGTTTACATTTTTCTTGATACTCTTGTTTTATGTAAGAGTAATTACCGAAAATAGCATGACGTTACCTTTTTTAGTAAAATGATTAATTTAATGCAGCGATTTTTAAATTAAAGTTAAAATATTAAACAGTTTTGATTTTTTTTTTATACTAATACTTGAAACTTTGTGCACAAACTTGTATGTTTGTTTAAAAGAAATGTCATCTTTTTCTCCCCACCCCAGCCCCTCACTCTCCTACCTTTGATCATATTTGATCATATTTATCCAATTGTTTTTATTCTTTAAAGCTAAGGGCTTTGTCGCACATTTTGCAAACGCCTATTGAAGTAGTGCAGATGGATTCTCCTCCGATTATTGTTGGTGAAGAATATTCAGGCAAACCAATAATACTTGTGTAAGTATGTAATGTTATTCCCTCCTTAAAATTAATTATACAGAAGAGGACTGATACACCTTTCTGTTTTATGTTACATACCTCACATTGGAAAGCTGCTTCAGTAATGGTCTTGCAGATCAGAAGTGGTGTTTGTGATTTCACACTGTAAAAATGCTGTAATTAACATTCTTAAAATGTTAATATTTAGTTTGACTGATACAAAGTTCAGTCACCACTTTATTACAATGTTATTTAAATACTGTATACTTAGGTGCATATGTGTATATGTAATGTATGTTACGATGTTATTAGACCTGCTAGGTAATTAACATAATAGTGCAATAAATGTGCAAAGCAGCAAAAAATGTTTCTATTCAAAACTTGTCTTCCTGGCATAGAATAATATACTAGAATTTAAAACCCTGTATTTTTCTTTGCTAAATTTTGAATTATTTAAGCTAAGAAATGTTAGTGTTTGTGCAGTATTATTTTTGTTAAATGAAACATGAATTTTGTAATTTTTTTTAGGTATATGAGACATGCCTATGGATTAGGAGAGCATTACAATTCTGTAAAACTTCTCACAGAAACTGCTACAGAAAATGGCAGCTAGCATAAAAAGTCCTAAGTCCACATGGACAGCAGTTGCGTCTTGATATGTTGACCTTGGACAACTCCTAAACAGACTGGAAAGTAAAACTACCTGGAATGTGTTTAAAAATGAAAAAAGGTTTGAATATGAGTTAGAAATAGCTCTGGACTTTAAAAACAACAAAACAACAGTGTTGAGCTTGTGGGTATTAATCATGTTTAGAAAATGCTCTCTAAAATGCTGGCTGTATAGATAAGAACATTTTGATAAACTTCTTCCCATGACAGTGAAAATACTCAACAGTAAATGCTTTGGTTAATTTGCATTCTTACTAAAGAATTATGGTATGAAGAGGCCTACTACATTGTTTCTGGTAGATTTTGATGACTGTGGAAAGCTTGAGGCCTTTAAAATAATTGATGCTTTTCTCTGCATTGGTGGAATGTCCCTTGCAGTGTTTCTTTACTCCCATAGGCTCTGGTTTTAATACTGTAGCAAGGATCCCCTTTGGGCAGGGAAGAGCTGAAGATACTACTTGGCTGAAGTGATCGCAAACATAGTGTTACTTTATGGACTTTCCTCTAAGCTTTTAACAAGGTGTGAGGACTTCTCTTGTTTTGCAGCTGACAGCAGGAACTGAACACTTGTTCCTATAACTCTGTAGGAAGAGCATTGCTATTTAATGCCATGACATACAGTCATCCTGCGAGTTAATTGTGCTGTTCATCCTTCACAATCTTTCATCTGTGGACTTTGATGGTATGGAAAACTTATCAACAAAGCACTCCGGCTTCCTCACTTCAGGTAGTGAACTCGACTTGGCGTTCTCTTACGGACCTGCTGTTCTACGCACCAAAGTGCAGGGTTTCATAATGCTTAAAACAGCTGGTTGCATACAGATGAAAAAAAAAATAGCCTTTTTTGGTCAGCAATTTTAAAAGCAATCTACAGGAGAATTAAGTTGATTTCCATTGCTCCTTTTGTTGTCCGAAGAAGATTTGAAAGATTTTAATTTTATATGACTTGTCTCTCTGTTTAGAAATTCCGATTTTTTTTTTTGGTCTTGGAAATAAATATAAATATTATTCCAAAAGTGGCAGTATACTGAAGCCAAAGTTGTCATGCAATCAGTTGTTTTTTAATAACAGTGACTTTAGAAAGCCTTAGTCAAAAACTGCATAATTGTGTTTTTGTGCTGACGAATACGTTTGGAGAAAAGCAGTTCTTTCAAACTTTTAACACCTCTGATCTGAGTCTTCATCTTGTTATTTTTCAGTAAAGCTAGGCAGCAGCTGGACATTCCTGGGCCTTCTAAATTAGAACAAAATCTGATATTACCTCAAAATTGTTTTTTTAAAAAAGTATTCACTACATGGAAATCACAGAATGTGTGATTATGTGTTTAAGTGATGCCCGTCAAGAAAATCAAGTATTAACCAGAGCTAGAGTTTGACGTATTCTCACCTGACATCAGATATGACATATCTGATGTGGTATAGCAAATATAGCTGTATTTATAGCAATTTGATGAATCAGCTTTACTGTCTTGATTGTGTGAAGTGCTGTTTTTGAGTGCAAACTCAAAATTTGATACCTTAGTATGAAAAAGGCTTTATTCCAAATACTGTTACGAATTTCCTATAAAAAAAATCAGTAAAAGTACTTTTCTCAGTATTGCTTAAGACTGTATGATAGGAAATGCAAATGCTTTCTATGGATTCCCCAAGTGAAAAAAAAAAAAGAATTTGCTAGGTTTGCATTCTTGTTTGATTAACTGAGTGACAAGATGCTGGAATTTTGGAATGCCTTCGTCAGCTCTTTGTCCTATTTGAAGATGTTTACAGTTTGCATAAAACAAGAGAATGTTTTAATATGATGAGCAGAAGATCCTTGCTCATGTTGTATGCGATTTGCCAAAAAATAATAAACTGTTTTTGGTGATAAATTTTCTTGAAGTTGCATTTAATTTTGTACTTAGATTGTTATTAAGTTACATACGTAGGGCAGTGTATACACTTAAATAATGAAATAGAAAATGGGAAGAAGGAGACTACACAACCTCTTTGGGCAACCTGTTCCAGTGTTCTGTCACCCTCACAGTCAAGACGTTTTTGCTGAAATTCAGTGCAAATTCAGTGCTCAAAACTGCTTCAGTTTGTGGTTGTTGCCTCTCGTTCTGTTTCTGGACACCACTGAAAAGCCTCACCCTGTCCTCTTGACACCTTCCCTCAAGGTATTTATACGCTTTAGTAAGATCCCCTCTCAGCCTTCTTCAGGCTAAACAGGCTCAGCCTCTCCTCCTAGGAGAGATGCTCCAATCCCCTGTCATCTCTGTAGTCCTATGCTGGACTCTCTCCAGTAACTCCATCTTCCTCTTGTATGGGAGAACCTGGAAGTAAGCACAGTGCTTCAGAGGAGGCCTCGCCAGGGCTCGGTAGAAGGGAAGGAGCACCTTTCTCAACCTGCTGGCACCACTCTTCCTCCCTCATGTACCTTGGGATCCCATTGGCCTTCTTGGCCACATGGGCACAGTGCTGGCTTATGGTCAACTTGGTCATCAAGGTTCCCAGATCCTGTGGAGAGCTGCTCTCCAGAAGGTCAAGCTGGGATTATTCCTCCCTAGGTGCGGGAGTCTGTACCTCTTTCCGCTTGCTGAACCTTCTGAGGTTCCTCTGCACATCTCTTCAGCTTGTCCAGGTCCCTCTGGGTGGCAGCACAGCCCTCTGAGGTGTCAGCCGCTCCTCCCAGTTTTGTGCCATGAACAACCTTGCTGAGGGTGCCCTCTGCTTACTGCCAATGAGCAAGATAAACAGGGTTGCGCCTGGTTTTGACCCCTGAGGCACAATGCTAGCTGCAGGCCTCCAAAGGGACCGATCCTCTCGGCTCTGTTGTTGCGCCATTTCTCCCTCCCCCTCGCTGTTTGCTCATCCTGTCCCTGATGTCGGTTGCCCTCATGTTTCCACAAGTGTCACTGTGCCTGCTGGTGGTTGATACATGTCGGCACCAGCTGTCCCATCCCTGTTGCTTCCACATCAGTATGTTAGATGTAGAAGATCAGCAATATTTGATAGAAGTAATGATCCATGATTTTTGGTACCATCCTTTCAATGATTATCCTATTTTGTATTGCATAGGAAAGCAAATATTTTTNGATCCTCTCAGCTCTGTCGTTGCGCCATTTCTCCCTCCCCCTCTCTGCTCATCCTGCCCCTGATGTCGGTTGCCCTCATGTTTCCACAAGTGTCACTGTGCCTGCTGGTGGTTGATACATGTCGGCACCAGCTGTCCCATCCCTGTTGCTTCCACATCAGTATGTTAGATGTAGAAGATCAGCAATATTTGATAGAAGTAATGATCCATGATTTTTGGTACCATCCTTTCAATGATTATCCTATTTTGTATTGCATAGGAAAGCAAATATTTTTTAAAATGTGTTTACCAAATTACATAATTGTCAACATGGGTATCTTTTCTTGAGAAATGATTTATTGACATTTACAAGGAAAACTAAAGAAATGTTTAGTTTTCAAGATGTTATTTTTACAATCCATTCATGTAATGATTTTCTGGTTAGGTATGTGTGAAGAAAATACTGTCAAAAATATTCTATAGTGTTGTTATTTAGGCACCATATTAACGTAGCACTCAAACTTCATATTTTATTTACCTGGTTATGACATCAGCTTGATAAAACATGAATTTGTAGAGAAAATGTATTTAAGCAAAGACTCAAGGATGTGTTTTTGACTTAATCCTTTCGTCAAGATGGGTCCAGTCACTCTTTTCTATCATTGCTAATGACAGAAACCTAGCCATAGTCTTATCTGTTCTGCCTATATAAAAGCAAACAAGACAGGGCACATGGAGCTGTGTATGGCAGTTGTGCTGTTTCATGGGCTTTCAGGCTTTATTCCTTTTGCATACACTTACATTCTGAAATTATAGGGAAATCAACTGTTAAAGTAACAGTCTTGGTAGGAAACATTTTTGACACTTTTGAGTGTCTTTGCTTTGGGCTGTGATGCAGACTTCCATAAAACAACGGGTTTGCAGAAAGTTGTTTTAGTAATTCATGTTTACTTTGCATCATAATAGTTTATATGTTTCATTAGCTGCAGGAAATCTTTTAAAGAAATAAATAATATGAAATGTAATAAAACAATTATATTCTTTACACATATTTCTACAAATCTACTATGTTGGATATTATAAAATGTCAGTATAGTTCACAGTTCGTAACACAATCTCAGTGCTCAAAATTCTGAGTATGAATTTTGATCGTGTAAGGATGTGAGCTTTAGCATAGTTTAGAGCAGCTGAGTTTGAAGACTGGGTATGATGAGCTAGTGATTTAAGAAGAAAGTTAGTTGTTCAAAATGCTATGTAAAATGTTAGGTTGCTATATTTATGTATCTGTGGAAAGATCAAGAGTTAAAAAAAGGAAACATAAATCTAGAACATAAATTATATATATTAATGGCTAGAAATGTATTTCTCAGTAAGTCTGTTATAAAAATTGATACTTCTGAGTCTGAACAACAGCAGGCTTAAATGTCTTCCTCCAGAAATAAACAAGTAAGTTTAATTATGATGCAGTGAAATTTAGCCTACATCTCCACAGTTTTAATGGTGTGCACATTAGACCCAAGTGCAGTCTTTAGAGGTATTGCATATATTATTTACTCATAGACAACAACTGGAAAAACTACTGCTTTGGAAGGTTGGGAAAATTCATGCTACTTTTTAGCATACAGCTAAGTGTGAAGAAATAAAATCTTAGCACTTCAGCAGAACAGATTAAATCATTTTAAAATAATTGTATTTTGACATTTTCATCTGATTTTCCTTATCCTTATGTCCTACTTTGCATTTCCTTCAAGCCAGTTAATTACTAATCAATGTTTCAGTATGTGTCAAAATGAAATGGCAAAAATCAAGTGGTGAAGCCTTTATATTACTAATTTTATAATAAATAGGAAAAATATTTCCACTACAAAAAGAGAATTCTTAATACTTAATTTGGCATGCTTACTGCATTGCTGGGGAGAGTGATGGTGTCCTAGAGAGATGATTTTGAGAGCAACTTTGAGGCTAAATGCTTCCTATGTCCATAAATCAGGTAGATTGAGCCACAGCTGAAACGCAGGGAAGAGAGGAGTTTGTTTCACAGCAGCTTGAGGTAAAACGTGTTGGTAGGGGCATTTTTTTTGCTTCCTGCTAATGTTATGTCACCTGCTTTTTAGCTGTTTATTTTAAGGGATATTTTAGGAAGACTTGCAGAGTTTATGGTTTGTGAAGATTTTATTTATGCTGGTGGTGTGACAGACCCCAGCAAACAAAATAGTAAAGGTCAAATTTCAGATGCAAGTACAACATGTCTGCTGCTACTGTGTGTCAAAGAGAAAGGGATGCCGGCAGGAATGTGCTCGGACAGGCTGATAGTCTGGGACGGAGGCCCCGTTTGCTACGGGATGTTCACACAGGATCCTCCTTTGCTGGTGCAGCCTTCCTAACGAAACGTGCTACCAGCAGATGGGGCAGCGGCCCTGCCTCTTGGGAACGCTTTGGGGCCCAACTCACCACCTTGGCCCCTTCCTCGGCTCTATCCACGGGTCGCCTTACACTGCGTATGGATGATGTAGGAGAGCACGAGATGTGCATGTTGCAAATGTCCTGGTCACACATGTGCACGGCAAGAGCGTCTTCAGGGAGGTTACAGATGTTGAATGCTGCAGAGGCAGCCTGGAGACGGTGGTGAGTTGACATGTCAGAACATCCTCCCTGCGCTCTCCGAGCAGGCTAACAGACGCATGCCCAGGCTATCATCTTCTGGTCCATGAAGCTGTAAGCACTTTTTATTCTCAGCTCTTAGCGACATGCTGTCCTACTCTATTCCCAGACAATCTCCTTGGATATATTTGTTAATGACAAGCAGACCATGTTCATTATTTAATCTATTTAAGTAGCAGAGCATACTTAGAGAGAGCATGTGAAATATAGAAGGCGCCTTCTCTGCTTTCTTTGGCTCCACTAATCCACAAATTCCTTTGTTTTGAGAGACTTTAATGAAATCATCCAGACAAGTTATGATTAATCACTATACACATATGGCATGAATCCTTTTAAATACAATTAACATCCCTAACAACTGTCTCCATATGTTATAAACATGTATATCATAAAAAATAATTGTTCACTTACAAAAATATCTTGAGAAAAAATCCAGATAAACCGACATAAGCTGTTTCCATATTAAATAGTCAGAGGTGTTGACTGAAAAGCATTATCCTCCTTCCAGACTAGAAATATTTGAATATGTAAGATTAAATACTAACCAGATATAAAATATTTCCTGGGAGGTACATTTCCTGTAAAGTCCTTCTGAATTTCCTGTGACCTACAATGGTCTTGTCATGATAGCTGAGGTATCAGAAGCATCGGGTATTGGGTTTGCCACTAAAAGTAGTTGTGAAGTCAGCATTTGAGTACTAACACTGTACCTTGTCTGAAACCAGTTTGTTACTAATACACTTTCATTCATTGGAACTGTGAGCCCTTTTTTTATAATCAAGAGTATATAAATCAATAAGAAGAAAATAAAGTTTTGAACACATAAGTCTTGTGTGCTGTGGGATTTGCTTTTTCCTGCTTCAGAATAAGTGGGTATTGAATCTGTATTTGACATATTGTGTTTTATGTCACTGGATTTAGTTCCAGTGTTGCTGTTTGGTTGATCTGCTGCTTCAGTGTGCTATACACCTGCTTCTGAACATCTTTTCACGGTTTCTGGAGACGATTTCAACATGAAAGTTGACACGGAGCTCTCTGAGTAAACCTACATGGGACAAAAATTCGGAGAAGGTAATGAGATAGTATTTTAAATCCATCTTGAAAACCTATACTGTTCAGTAAAACAATAATTAAAAGATTCTTAAGGAAAACTATATTTCTGGTCTAAAAACTATAATATAAATGTATCACTTGTTTTATATGTGGCAAGCAAGTTAAAAGATTTATTTGAGAAGAAAATAAATGTCACAGCTCAGTTTATTCCGTTTTTACTACTTCTTTCTAAAAGTCTTTTGCAGATACCTTCATTTTCTCAGACATAACAAGTAATATTTGTCCCTCTGATGCAAGGACACATTACAAAACTTCTGATAAGTCTCTCTAAATAAAGAACTGCAGCTTCTAACATCTTTAGTGAACTATCCTTGATGTGATTCGGAGTAGAGCTGCATTTTTTTAAAGTTTAGAAGATGTGTCCTTAAAGGATACACCTAAAGGTCTGGGGGGCTGCGTGGGTCATAAAAAACCTTTAAAAACAGCCAGGGATGGCATTAAGACAGTTCACAAAGCTCCAAGAGCAGCAGTTTGCTGGCTACAACCCTGCACCCGCAGCCTTCCTCTGATAAGCAGGTTGCGTGCACGACTTCTCAGGCATCACACTCAGACAAACCAACAACAGAGGAATGTTTCCAAGATATCAATATTTTAATAGCTGACAAACAATTTGAATAGCCCCTGCTTAATCTTTTCTCAAAGTACACAGGCTTTCTTCCATATGTTACAAACTTAGTATTTCAGATTTTTTTTTTCTGATTATACTTACTACAGGATGAACTTTAAAATAAGTTGATAGCTCTATTCTTCCCCAGATAAAAATACTTGAGAATACAGATAAAACAGCAGGTTAAAATGGGNCAGACAAACAACAACAGAGGAATGTTTCCACCTATCAGCAGGCAAACCATGCAAATTCAAGATATCAATATTTTAATAGCTGACAAACAATTTGAATAGCCCCCCTGCTTAATCTTTTCTCAAAGTACACAGGCTTTCTTCCATATGTTACAAACTTAGTATTTCAGATTTTTTTTTTCTGATTATACTTACTACAGGATGAACTTTAAAATAAGTTGATAGCTCTATTCTTCCCCAGATAAAAATACTTGAGAATACAGATAAAACAGCAGGTTAAAATGGGTTTATAAAGGGCACACAAAGGAAAGTAAAGATCAAGAAAACATGGCTGTAATCTTACCAAAAAAAATTCCTGACGAGTACTTTAATAACTGTATTATTTAGTTGAGTATATTTTTTTCCAGGATCATTTTTTCCCTTTAAGCAATTTACAGTTGTTTTACTGGATTTTCCATATAGCTTCATTTTCCATTTACTTCATTTGCCTTCAATCTAAAGATAAAAAAGCACAATCTAAACTATGATTCATCTACAGAGATTTCCCTGCTAACTTCAAGGTAATCTCTACAAATCAGTAAGAAAAATTGTACTGACAAATTTCTGAGTATCTGCCAATATTTAATAATTGCTACTGTTACTCAAGAACATGAGGACCACTTAATAAAGCAGCAAAAACTAAATATACATATAATTATTTCAAAGTAATATGTGCGTGGCTAAGCTTTTACATAGTATTTAATCAAGTTAAAGCCTGTAATGATTAATCTAAATTGTCATTGAATCATGACAAAGATTTTATCCTATTGCTTTTCAATCCCTATTTTTTTCTGCTTTACACTTTGTCCAAAGAAGAATATCTGCAGGGATTACTGTGTGTTTTGGAACACAATTTGTTTGCATTTTTGAAAGATCCTTGGATGTAATTTTCATTTTTGTCTGTTTTTCAGACAGAATCTCATGGTACCTGTCATAAAATTCTGGATGCCATGATATCAGTAACCAAGAAGCCTTGCCTTGGCAGTTTGAATAATCCATATTACAAATTAAAAGGCAAATTACAAATCCGCATTACAAATTAAAAGGCAAAATAAAGGAAAGTGCAGTCGGTCTTCATTACCATGAGGATGCACTAATTCACTGTCTGTAAGTCTCCCTTTGCACCTTCTTTGCACCCATTTGGTGCCCAACGCTATCTGTGCATGGGATTATTCCATTACTAGTGCTAAATTTTGTGCTTATTTTTGTTAAATTTAGAAGGTTCCTTTCTGCCAACCTCTTCCCTCCATCCCACGTCCCTCTTGACAGCAGCCCTTCCCCTCTTATTTAATTAGTGCCTCTCCATCCTTTTCTCCCGCAGTTTGGAGCCACCCCTGATCAAGTTGATGCTCCAACACATTGCCAAAGTCACTGATGAAGATGTTAAGCAAAATTGGTCCCAAGAACACCAGTAGCACCACTTGAAATGGTTACCAGCTAGAGTTCAAACAACTGACTACCACCTTTTCCAGCTAATGGGCCAGACAATTTTACGACCATCTTTTAATCCACCCATCCTGTCCATACCATCACTGGTGGACCTCAGGAACGTTATGAGAAACCAAGCTGAAAGCTGGGCTGCAGTCAAGGTAACCAGCCTTCGTTGTTCTCCCCATCCATAAATCCAGTCATTTCGCCCTGGAAGGCAGTCAGATTAGTTGGGCATAGTTTACCCTTAGTTACCGTGTGTACCGGCTGTTTCTAATAAGCTTTTTGTCTTCCCCTTGCCTTGAGGACTTGCTCATGGTCACTGCAATCGAGGCTGCCATTATCACATCCCAGACCAATTATCTGCTATTCCTGGAATGGCAAATGTTGACTTGGTCCATCCAGCAAGTATATAAAAAGCTGTCCCTGCGGGACTCCAAAAACCTCTTGGACTTCTTGCATGTCATCATGTTGCCCTTCCCGCAGATATCAGAGTGATTAAATTTGCCTGTGACTACCAGGGCCTGGAGCTCTGGAAAGATCACAGTAGAAAGGTGAAAATTCAATGAAACTGTCATACAACTCTATTTCTATGAAGATTTCATGAGAGAAGAAAAATAAGATTTTCTTTAGGAACATACCTGTTGGATTTTTTTTCCTGATTGAGAAGTTCTCTCAACTCACAACGATTTTTAAATTATCTTTTTAAATCTTATGGGATAGAAAGTAGTTTACTACTTAACTCTAAAATGCAGTGACAATGATAAAGCTGTACTGAAAACTTCACATCGCATCACTTCACATAGTGATGAGAGCAGAGACTAGTCTTTGTTTCTGAAGTAATAATTAGTGAAGTAGCTTCTCACATTTGAATAAATTATTTTAAATCTTAAATGGTAGATATGTTTGAATTAAAAGCAAATATTGCTGAAAAGTTTAGAAATTGTATCTCTCTGCTCATAGACACATGAAATAGCTGCAAGATTTATTCTTAGATAAATAAGATCTTCACAGAGGATGGTAAAACAAAACCCAGAGGCATACTGAATTCATTCTAAAAATGAGACTGCAAAAAATGGACAAGATTGCTGGAATATGCCTGGAGTGTGTGCTATCTGTCCACGCGAAACAAGTAAAACAAGCTGTGTGGCTTGAGTGATTTTAAATCTGCTGGTACTTATTCCTTTATACAAATCTGACATTAAGTTCTTATTCTTAGCCATTCATTTCTCATCTGAGCTATCATATTTATTTTTTTCCAGATAAATCATCATTGTGGAGGCTGGTTCACAAACAACAGTGCCTTGTCAGCAGATAGTTAAGCGCCAGGATGTCAGCAGCTCGGACTGCAGACTGCAGAACATCTCCCCCCACCCCGTGTGAGGACAGAGCCAGGACAACGGCGTGCAGGTGGCGAGATGTTGGTTGGCTGTATGTTTATTGGCTGTGAGCTTTGCTACATTTGTGTTAAAAAAGTATGAAAAGGAGTTAGTTCAAAAATAAACTTGTCTCACTCTGCAACCCAGACTGGGCCCGTTCTTTCACAAGATTCAACAACCATATGGAAAAGCAGTTCTGCTTTACAGTGTTGGATTATATCTCTTTTTCCTGTGGCTGGGCTGTAGAATTTCACTGGTGTGCAACACATTCTTCATTTTTTTTTTCCACTTGAATTTTGGTTTGTTATTTTTGATTACTGTTTCCAAATATCTTTTTATTATTTCTTTCTCAGCATCAGTGTTTGAACCTCCCTCCAGTTTAGCAGCAGCTGCAAATCTCATTTAAGCATTTTCTTCCTCTTGCACTTTATTAAAGGAATGTAATATACGACTAAACTGGACATCAATAAGGCACTTTTTGTCACATGATATTAACTATTTCCCTTAGCAAGTGTAATATCCTGTTGTAATTCATCTTCGCTTTGTTTCCAGTCTATGTCATAGAGTACCAGTCCACACAAATATGGAGTATTTCTGACAGATGATTTTATGCGATATCAAAGACTTCACTATCTGGAGCTTGACTACATCTACCAATTATTACACAGGAGTCATTTGTTTAACATGCCTTAATACCTCCTTGGAAAACACTTCCTCCTTTGGGAGGAAGTAATGATTTCCCTACCCAGTCAGTCTTTAATGTCTCCTCTGCAGTTGCTAATAAGAGTCCCAAACATATAATGACCTTTTTTTCTTTTTTTTTTTAAATCTGGACTTCATCCATGATTATCTGGATTCAGGCCAGGCAGCTAATACCAAATAGCTTGTAGTAACAACTGTTGATATTTGTTCATACAGTAATGAAAACAGTGACTTGCAAATGGAAGGTCTTAAATTCCATTGTCATTTCCCTCAACTATCCAGCACTCAAGACACATTTTTATATATATTCAATTTTTATATTTCCAAAAGTTCTGATTTTTCCCTAGATCCTCCTAAAGTTATGAGGTTTTAGGAGTAAGTGATTGGTGCATTGGATAATGGACTACTCACCCCATATTAAAAGATTTATTGTAGCTAAAAGTTCTTCTTGAAAGAGATTGAAGTGGATATATCTCTTCCCAAATGTAGGCAACTTGAACAATCACATTATGGAAGAATAAATGCAGTTTCATAACCATAATTACTTTAGCTGACATGTTTAACCGGGCAACAATGAAACACGCATCATCTTAATATGAATTGTCGTTAATCCTTCCCATGGTTTATACCATGCAAGCTAAAATTACCTCACCAGGTTAGATAGAATGTGGTTCGTGAAAAGTAGCTAAGCTTGATTAGACTAAATGGTAACTATATTTTTACTGCTTAATATATGTTACTGTAGTATATTTTAACACTAGAAAAAAAAGAATTTCCTACTTTTGTGATGAGTGGATACAAACAAAATAGGCATTTCATATCAGTAAATATATAATATTTTATTTCATGTGCAGAACAGCATAAGAATGTGCTAAGATTTTAGGTTAAAAATGCATCCAGCCTTGAACTTCTGGTGACTCCAAATAGCAAAAGCAACAGACAACTGGACTTAATGGTCCAGACTCTTTTTACATTTCTTACTGTAGAGCTTGCAGGAGAGTCTTCTTGGTGTCTTTTGGTTTGTTTTACTGTTTGTTATCTTTTCTGACGTAATGCAAGTCCACATGGAACTTCTGCAATATTAAACAAAGCAAATTAGGTATTCATCTTCATTATTATTTTGGAAGATGATCATTATTTAAATCAAATATACAACATTTATACTTATCGGGATGTTTTCAAGTACTTTCAAGGAAAATGAGACAGTTATATTAGGTATATTTCATCAGTCAGTCAGTCAAATATCTTTTTTTTGTTTAGAGACTCTTTTGCTAGCATCACTGCACAAGATGGGCTTGTCTGAACTTTTTTAAGCACACCATAAGGGACAGTCATATGATAAAGTTAATAATAATAATAATAAATATTATAATGTATAAATGTATTATAATTTTATAAATAAAAAGCAGACGCAGTAATTCAAACCAAAAATCTGGAAAAAAAAAATCCATCCTATTTAAAAATTTTTTTCTGTTTGACATCCTATGAACAACTTGGATAATATCCTTGTCCAAGATTACAAACCAACCTCACAGTCTTTTTATTTATGGATACACAATCATCTAATTTTACTAGCCTCTACATTCTGTATTCTAGTGAATGTAGCAGGAGGTAGAGGACAAATCTCTTTCAAAACAAAGGCCTGATTCACCAGCTTATTTCAGTTACTCTTAGTTTATGAGTTAATCATAAAGGATGTTTTATTATACAAGCCTAATTTTTATGCTGTTTACCCAGAGCTGCTGTCCATCCTTTGATGTTTTTTTTTTGCAGAGGGATCATGAGTGGCTTTAGAAGATTTATCATTCTTTGTGTTCTTTTCTCATTTTAAAGTTTCTGAAATTATTTGACAGCAGTTTGCTCAGCTCAGCAGGGTGACGCTAGTAGAGAAGGAAAGTGAAGGTATGTGTGCATGCTATACAGTGTGGGGTGTAACAGGAGGAGTTTTAGGGGTATGTGAGGATGCAGATCCTTCTGGGGGTTATGCTGGAGAACTCGGAATGCAAAAGAAAATAGAAGTGATGTTCTCTTCTTTTGGACAGTGTATGGATAAAACTTATCCATGCTACCTTTTGGCAGTGTTCTTGAAGTGGATCATGCCTGAGCTTTGCTCAATTGCTTGGAGGAATCTGAAATAACCAGGAAGGGAGCTGAAAATGAAGTAGGATGGGCTCTGAAGGATCCAGTGCATGAGTTCATTCTCAATCCCTCTTTTATTTACTTCAAGAAACAGTTGTTGTGTATTACTGTACTTTTCAAGGCAGTGAACATCCAGAGGTCTCCAGACACAAAATACAACCACTTGCTGCCACTGCTTCGTATGTTACTAATTTAGACAGTTTGAAGAAGCAAGTTATTCAATATCTTATACTATTTCATGATATAATGTCTTTATTTTCTGAAGTATTTTAAAATAAAATGATTCAGATTCCTGCCAAGTCTTTTCATGTTAGGTGCTCATTTAGCACCATCACAGCTTAATATAAGGAATATTACTGTCTACTCCTAGCTCAGTGTTACATATGACACAGAAGATAACAGTTGTCCCTGTCTCAAGGATCTTTAAATGTAAATACTAGACTTGAAGACAAAACTTGAGTTTAAATTGTGCCCTGGTAGGCCCTTGTGTTTAAAACCGTTTAAAACAAAACCAAAAACAACTACTTACAGGATGCTTGACAGAATAAAAATTCAGCAGTATTTACGGTACAAATTTGCAAAAAGTGATTTGAAAAATTCTTTTTAAATATTTCTTTTCAAAAAAATATATAAAATATATATCAATGCTTTTGCAAAAATATTTTTCCTTTTTTACTCTATTTTTTAGAACAAAATAAGCCAAAATGTTCATCCGCTACCTCTAAGGATATTGCTGTGCTCCAGCACCTACTTTATGCAGTTCACGGCCTTTCTGCTGTTGCTGTACCATAGAGCAGGCAAGGCAAGCACTCTGTAGATCACTGAGATTGCTCTCCTTGGCATTGTTTACAATAATTGGTAATTAGCTTCCTAGAATAGTACCTCATTTGTGGTCAAAATAAAATGTACACCAGATGGAAAGACAATTAATTATGTGGTAATCTATCCATAGACATAATTAGTCCTTGTAGCTGTGTAATGGTAGTGTTTTTGGCTGTCTCGACTCCAGCAATGGATGGATCAAGCAGATGACATTGTTTAAATGTTATTCAGGGTTTTATTGGATAGGTTGTAAATCGGGTGTACAATTGCTTCTTTGACTTACTTCTCATGATCCCTGTGTTCTAACGTGATATTGTGACCAGCATTTGCTGTTTGGAGACTTTGCATTCGAATTTCGAAGTTGGAGAGAATAACACTTCTAAGATATTTTACTATTTCCAGTGTAAATCCTAGATTTCAGAAGTTTAGAAATTGGCTTTTAAATTTTGATATATGGATGTCTTAACTCATCAACAGAAATAGATATGTTTTTTAAAATGAAGAAGAAAGATCATGTTTGAAATATTTGGATTTTTTTTTCTGGAACCAGTTTAAATTTAAAATGGTACTTGTACCTTATGGAAAACATTGAGATTGAAATTACCTCTAAAAAGTCTATATTTATGTATAGAATATATGTCATTAATACTACTATTAGTCTAATATTACTACAATAGTTTCTGTAAGACTGAAGAATGAGTAAATAAAATTTCCCTATACAGGTGTAGATTTTTTTCTTCAATTAAGATATTTCTGTGGAATACAAACATTTCTGGAAACTTTTAACTCATAGCTTGATCTCTTCACTTCAAGCAAAAAGAATTGCAAAGAGCAAAGGAACTTCTTTTCTACTGCTGCGTAAGCTGTGAGTAGTATGGATAGACTTGTCCTAGTAAGGTTCCGGATATTCTGTCACTTTCTTGGATCGGAATATTAGAGTAAAATGGTGATTTAAAAATAAGCCAATCTTTTTCTGATTTTGAGGCTGAACAGCTATGCCTGTGTGGGCAGTTGCAAAAGCTTCTATACATAAGAACTCATGAAAATATAAAAGTGTATGAACTTCGAAAAAACACACATAGGGAATTTACACATTTACAGAGTTAGCTTTCTAAATAACTAACGTAGAGTGTAATTAATATGGTCTTATTATTACCAGCTAAGAATCATTTCATAGAGGTATTTATTTTCAGAAAGTAAATCTTAATTTTAAAGCTATTATTTCCATCTGTTTTAAATGCTTTCTACCTCATTGTAAAATCTAGCTGACAATACTAACCTCCTTATTCTCCATTAAAGTTATTTTTATTTTCTTTCCTGAGGAGTTGTCTAAAGCCCAGGGTAATAAAATAACTGAAATATCAGCTTGTGGTACATGTTTCTCTGTAATTTCAACAGGAAACTTGCCTCAAATTACAAGAGGAATTTGGTGATATTAGAGTAATGCTATACATTTGTCGCTGTTGCAATCCTGAGGTTATTCACAGAAGTCTAGCGTGTTATTTTTTTTGTCAGTCTGCATTTTCCATCGAAAGACAAATAGATCAATTTCTTGAATCTAGAAATAATATTTAAAAATTGAGATGAATATACGGTTGCACTTGCAACCTTTCTTGTGTTCTGCAGAAAAAGTAAAGCAGCATAGGCCACCTGTGATGCTTTCTTTGGTTTAGGGGGACCCATATGCAAAGTCTAAAGGAAATATTTTCCACTGGGGCTCTAAGGCTTATTCAAGCATAACTTAGTCATGCTAGGAGTTTGAACAACAATTATTCAGAACTTGTAAGAACTCTGTAGTGACTTTGGCTCAGTATATTTTACAGGAATGACTAGGATCTGAGGTTGCCCAAAAATTCCCAACTGATCTTAAATCCAAATATTGTCTCCCAACCATGTTTTCAGTCTGGAAGACTGATGATTGGTGAAGCACAAATTATACCTCTCTTATTGCCCGCTAAGATGAACACTAAATATGTCCATTCTTTTCAGTAGGAACCAAGAAGCCTGCAGAGAAGGAAGCAGAAGCAGGTTAATGAGTTTCAATTTGAAAAGGCTTCTTAGTCTCAAGTCTCTCCCTGCATTGTAATCCTAATTACAGAGTTATTTTGCATTCCTCTTTCTGTTTCTCCTAACAGGAACAAATATAGGGGGGAAAAGAATTACTTTCAGCTGTTCTATAATATCTGTTAACAGAGGAAATGCCCTCCAAGAGACAGACTTTTACAGGATCTTTCCCTGTGTGTACACTGTGCCTACAATATTGGCTGCATCATTAGTCATCAGAATGAATTTTATCACTCCTCACTCATCCAGCCTCATTCCCTTGTGCAGTTTCTGTGTCAGCAGAGGATGCTTATGTGTTAATCCCACGTGCAAATCATGTGTTATGTCAGCGTTAGACAAGGCAAAGAGAGAGAGCTCTCCGATAAGTTTGGGCAGCATGACTATACCTTGCTTCTTGCAGGGTGTCCCAAAGGAAGGGCATTGCTGGGGGAGGCAAACGGCTGAACTGTTCAAAGGGAGGAAGATGGTGGTGCTTGGCCGCGCAGGGGCTTGTAAACACTGAGCATTTCGGAAGGCCAAAGAAACACCCATACGACAGCTGTTGCTGTAAAAAGATGGGAAGTACAAAACCAAAAATGAGATTAAAATGAGCAAATATTTTCATCAGTTTACTCGAACACTTTGGACAGGCTTTAACTACTTAGAAGGGAAGCACCTGTTAAACACCTGGATCAGCAAACCATCCAGCCGTATGCTCAAGTGCATTTTCACTTAACAAAACAGTCCACAGTCAATTAAGCAGTCACTGGGGTCAGGAGAAAGTTTTCTGTAACCACAGAAAACCACAGATTTTTGATTTAGGAAACCAAGATATTGTGTATGGGATTGCAGAAAACAAGTAGAGGAGACCATAAAAACATTTTTTTAAAGTTTATATCTAAAATTTTAAATGCATATACACTGAAAAGCACAGTCAATCTCATTACCTTCAAAGTGTATGTGAAAGAGTTGTTCGTAATCAGCTGATGTTTTCCTCTTCGGCAACACATTTTGTAAATGCTTTAAAGTTTTATAAACAACTAGAGCAGAGCTCAGGGCTCTTGGCTATCTGTGCTCTGCCACGGTTACAAGGACAATTTCAAATGCTGGAGGTGCCTACCGTGGATATTGATTATTTTGAAAGACAACTAAAGTTCTGCAATGGTTGCAAAGTAGCTGTGCTGTCTTTAATTCTGACAAGCATTGCAAATAAGCATTTCGAATAAGCACTTCAAACATCTTAAACACAGGTTTTAATTAAACCATGCACAATTTGTGGGGTGATAATGAATTAATCATTTCTTGGCAGTAGACCATTCGCCAAAACCAGGCATTTTTGTATTTAATTTTTCTCTATTTTCATTTAATTTTTTGAAGTTTCTGTTGATCTCAGTTAGGACATAGGAATTCCAGTCTAAGGCCTACTTGCACAGGGCACTGTGTTGCCTACAAATTGAATCTATGGGAATTAGAACAACAGAATGACAACTTTAATTGTGAAAAACAAAATAAAACAAAGAAGTAATTAGTTCCAAGAAAGAAACATATCTAATTTCTTAAATAGTCTGATCTAAATAACAGCAGATACTTTATAAAGTAGCAAAACTACAGCCTTGTCTTTATAAATGACACTGTTTGTCTTGTGAGACATGAGAGAAAAGCACAGAAATGCATTTTAATAAACTTTTGAAACAGATATAAAGACAGAGCGCATTGTTCAAGATGACACAAAACAGATTTTTTTTTGCATTAAATACAGATCAGTAACAGTTTGGCAAAAATATTTAAAGGATGGAGCCCCTGCCGTGTGAGTCTTATCAGGCACGGAATTATTTTGTTACAATCTCAATGGCATAAAATGTCCACAGCTTTCACAAAGAGCGAATGTGAACCCAGGGCTTCATTCTTGTCTGGATTATGCTGCCTCCTGTTATACAAATTGAAAGTGTACTGTGCCTATTGAATTTGAAATATGGATCTGTGCAATGGGAACTTTGAATAAAATGTATAGTCTCATGCGGATGTCGTTGATTGGGACATCCTCTTTTTTAAAAAACTATGATTTTCATGGCCTATTAGGGACCTACCACTGCGTAGAGAGTTGCAGTACAGAGACTGCGTAGCTCTTGTTCCCAACACTTAGGAAGTCGGCGTGGGAGAAGCAGCATCAAGGTTCCTGATCCCAAATTTCAAAGCTCGTGGCAAGTATACTGGGGAATTTAGCTTGATTTATTTCTGAACAGTTAGAATTTGGAGATTTTTTTTTTTTATCGAGCTGTGGAGTCGTGTATGGGACAATTTAAAAGACTTGATAACAAACATAAATATTTTGCATGTGTCTACCTCACTATGTCCCAAGTAAGGCTGAGACTTTTCCTTGAGGTAAACAAGATGGTTCAGAAACACATTTTTTTTGTATGAAGATTTTCTGAGGTTATAATCCTTTTCAGTGGTAAAGTTGCTTAAAAAATATAAATCCTCTGGTTTATGTTTGCAATGAGTAAAATCTGGTGTTAAAGTTCAGGTTATTATTAGCACAAAACTGTTTTTATCTGCAATTTCTTAGCAACTGGAAGAGCATTGCATACCACACACTGGATTTTCATATGTAGTTGCGGATGATCATTGGTCAGATTGACAATAACAATTTGTGAAAGGAAAAGCATTTAAATCTTTCTGAGCTCATGTTTGAAAATTAATATTTTTTTCAGTACATACTGTACATTTTTCATGAGAAACATTGATGTATTTTTGTTAAGAATGAATGTTACAGAGTAGTAGTCTCATAAAAATACATATTTAGGTATTTTAAGTTAAAATGAGGGAATAATTAAAATATTATACGAATTTGTTAACACTTTTAAATTAAATCCGATTTTTCAAGAATTCTTTTAGCTTCATGGAATTTATTTCATTTGGAATTGCATTGATTTACTATTGCAGAAGGGAATAAGATACCACCTATTTAATTACTAAAATTTCACTATGACACTTTGCAGGATGCTTTTTCTGCAGGCCTAGTTTTCTCTCATATATTGTAAAATCTATTACCATTATATTTTACACTATGATAGCTCAGGTCTGAATTAATGTGCTACTGCTGGTAACTGAGTTTCCTCATTTAGGTGATCAACTATCCATTTCACCTGGATCAAATTAAGCCAGTTAGTAAAGTATGTGGACAATGTAAAATTGCAGATTTTTATAGCTAACATTTGCACTGAATTATGCATCTTTATAAAACATACAGCTGGAGCACAATGCCTAGTAACAGTGTCTGGGTAGAAATAAGTTATTATTTAATCTTTCCTCTGTAAGACTGGCAGAACAAAAAGTGATGACTTTTTGAGATACTGGGATGTTCTTCAGTGTAGCAGTCCATCTCACTGTCATAACGTAATGTAGTTCTCAGCAGTAGAGAATGGGAAAAACTTTGTGCATTACCCACATTATTTCATGTAGTTTGTGTTTTTGGAAAGTAAAGGTAATTTAGACAATCCCACAGCAAGTGAATCTTTCTGCATCTTTTCTGAAGGAAAAAAGACAAAACCACTACACTTCAGCACTCTTTTCCTTTTACTTGAAGTTAAATTTACTGATCTATGAAATAACCCTTAAAAAAAAAACAAAAAATTGTTCGGTTCCATGATTTTCAGGGATTGTATTTAAGATTTCCCGTTTTAAACGTGCTCACAGGTAGTAGCACTATTATGGCATTAGGTTGACTCTTAGTCCGGATTAGATGACCTTCAGAGGCCCCTTCCTACTTAAATTATTCTATGATTCTAAGAATATCTGGAGACAAAATTTTTGCAGGAATGTTTATTTCACTACAGCTGTTCCTAAATCTGAAAAGGCAAACCACAGCTTGTGGGTCCCAGGTGTGCTGTGGTGACTAAGAATGTCAGATTCGCACAGGTAAGAGGGAGCCTCAGGTATGATGGTTCTGTAGGCTTGGGACAGGAATGGTCCACTTTTTGAACATAGTTACTCTTGGGACTTATTTGTCTCATTTACAAGGTTGTTGCATCCAAATTCCAGAAGGGAAACAGCTTGATCCCTGGGAACACTCTGGGCCCGGGAGCTCAGATTTGGGTTCCCAGGGTACCAGGTACCAGAGCAGCTCTGCGCTCTTTGCATCTCCGGCCGGTATTTACAGATCAGGGCTCAGACACCGAGAGGGATGCTCAGTACCCGCTGATTTTAAACTGAAGCAGATGTAGAGGAGGCAGGGATTTTGAACCTTATTATCCTGAGTTGTAGGTTAGAATTGAAATTGGTGAATAGTTTTCTAGTCAGTGCAGCTATTCTATTCTCATTTCACAATTTTCAAAGCACAGTACAGCATGTAAGAGGCAGAATGAAAGCAGGTCTTATGAATTTGATATTTTTTTGCTAAAGTTAAAAGGATTTCCTTTCAATTTTTCTCACAGAACGATTTTTGCATTTAAAAACCTGAAAGCTTGGTTCATGAACTCCGTCCTAACATATGGATAAGCAAAATGTTTGTGCCTTAAACATCTTTTCAATAAACTTTTTTGATGTTGAGACCTTAAACAGACCTTTAGTCCTTTTTTCTCTTTGGGCAAATGTCACGGCTAGGGATTACCAGAAAATATTTCTGTATTTGATATGATTGTATCTGTTTGAATCTATGTATGTATATATGTATGTATTTATTTTGACTATGAGGAAAAGTTATCAAATAGTTCATATATCTCCATTACAGTTCATAAATCTCTATTTCCAGCCCATTCTGTGAGATTCATCTGTAGCTTTTTTTTTTTGCTCCTGTGTGGGTATACTGACCCTCCTAGAAACAGTCTTAGGAGAACAAGGAAAGCTTAGATTTTTGTTTTCAAAATATGTGATAATTTACTTAAGAGATGGACACTGTTCATTTACTCATGTTCAATTTAGATAAATGTACTTCAATATTTTCTTACAATCATTTAAATCTCTTTCTTCCTTAGTCGACATGTAGCAATGTATTAGCAGAGCAGTGGATGCAACACAGCAGGGTGCTGGTGCAGCTCAGTCGAGTGCATTGCCAGATCTTTTGCCTGTTCTCCGCTTGCACTTGGTTTCACCACCCTTCGTTCTGGGAGCTGAGGTTAATGTGATTATTTTCCAAGGGCTCCTGTGCTCCTCTCCCTGGAGATGGGTTGAGGACGGTCTGTCGCAGGGCTCAGCAGCACGCAGGCCTCGGTGCCTCGTGCATCAGTTAATAATGTCCACTTCAAAAAATATTACCTACTGGGGCAATCAGAGCTCCCAGGTCCTACAGTGACTGAAAAAAATAATACCAAGCAAAACCACTGGATGCCAGTGTTGCTTCACGCAGTTTTGTGCGGCTCAGCGTGGAAAAGCCACTTGTAGGTTGGATGTTAGAGCTGAGACAAAGCTGTTGGAGTCACGAGTGGGCTTCTGTGTTGCCTGATGTGCAGCCGTGATAGCTGCGACCACCCCATGGCAGGAAAGGTGGTAGCGTCTGGCCACGGTGGTCTTAAAGAGCTGAGTGATGGTGGGATCCGGTTTTTGGCAAAATCTGCTTTTTGAAGGGCTAGATCTGATCTTACTTTTTTTTTATTTATTCAGTGTTTTAGTTTAGTTTTACTTATTCCTAAAAATAACTTATTTTTTGTATATATCTAGTGCTGAAAAGTATATTGGGATCTCTGGATTCTGTAAATTATGTTTGGATTGGTTGCACCAAAAATTTCAGAAGGGGAAAGTGCTTAACTTTTGGTAGCAAATATTTTGCATACTTAAAAGGATGCATCTTCTGTGGGCCAATTCAATATTTTATGCAATATTTGTGAGATATATATTTATATATACATGTTACAAATCCTCAACTTCTCAAAATTCAAGTAATACTTTTTTCTAGGTATGGTTTTTGTCATCATTTTTGTTTTCTTCATTTTTCAGCATCCTCTTATCATTCCCATAGCCTGTGTGATATTCATGTGAACTGCACAGATCAGTTTGTTTGAACCAGTACATATCATAATTTCTTCCTAAAATGACTGGTATTCTCAGATAGCTACATTTTGTTAAAGGTATTTGGATATTTTAAAATGATTTATCTTAGAATTTTAGCCAGATTTCTCATAGAAGCAAAGTTTATGAGGCCAAGGTTTCTGCCTGCCTTTTTTATTTAAACCTTTCCCTAGTACCCTCTGAATCTTTTAGCTGTTTTCATTTGAATAGATACATCTGAATAGATGCCAATACCTTTGGTAAAAAGGTTAGAAAGGTAGCAGTAACAAAATCAAGTTCACAGAAATTGGAGATCAGGACGGAGAACAAGGATGGACTGAAATTTCTTTGCGGAGGAAATGGTGAAATTCAATATATATTCCCTTTAGCAGTGTCCAGCCAGCCAGTAGGATGCCAATAGGTTTTGATGAGTTGGAGCATGTGCCTAGGCAGGTTGGGGAGAGACCATAGGGAAGCGGCTTGGATGCATTGGATATGGTTGAGGGACTGAGTGAAGCCAATTAGCAAGAAAAATGTTTAGTTAGCCCAAAGTATAACTGATTTAATCTTGGATGACTGTGCACATTTGTAAAGTAAGTGACCAGGGGAATATGTCCTCTTGAGAGACAAAGTGTGCTATTTCCATCATGGCATCTATACCTCACTCAGGTGCTAATAACTTTATTTAAGTTCTGTGAATAAACATAGATCTTCAATTTTTTCTATCAGTATATGTAAAAATTTAAACATGGAAAAATCAAATATATGCAAAGTAAAAATAGTTACGATGCAAAAATCCTGTAGTTTCCTATAAAAGATATTTCCTTATAGGTAGGGTCTCAGAATATGTCTCAAATTTTTGTCAGGCTAGATATGGGGGGGATAATATGTTAGACTAATCTTCTGATGCCAGAGACAGAGAATCAACATCCTAACTCCACATATAGACTAATAAATATATGAAAATGTTAGAATAATTGATAAAAATAGAGACCGTCTCCGACAGAGGTTACCCTATCTTTTTGGCGGCTATGCTTTAAACCACATTTGAAAAGTCCATCAAAAATTTTTTATAACGCAATAATCTTTCATTTTATATACTACCTATATGCTAAATTTTGCCTCCTGTTAGTTATAGTTTTAGCCTAGCACTACCAGAATCATACTGTGTATTTTCCAGGAAAAGAATTATTCATTTGAAAATAGGCTCTATTATATAAGATAGCTAANAGGTTTTGATGAGTTGGAGCATGTGCCTAGGCAGGTTGGGGAGTACTGTGTATTTTCCAGGAAAAGAATTATTCATTTGAAAATAGGCTCTATTATATAAGATAGCTAAAAGAGCTGGTTGTAAAACTGTCCAAATCTATTGGTCGTGCAAGTAATAAGTGGGAAGATCTCAGTTATAGAGTTTCTCAAATTGTTTTAGCATTTTAATAACAGAATTTTGAATAATGGGGAATATATTCTTATTTGCTTAACAACAGTTCTTTTTTATTTTAACTGACTGATAATTTAGTTCTGGTGAACTGTGATTTTCTTTTCTTCTTTTCATAAATAGAGTTGGTCTCTTTTAGATCAATATTCATAGTTTTGTAAATACATATTATGTATAAATGCATTTTAGATTATTTTTGTTCAGTAAATACTATTGCAGTCAGATGTACTTAATGTTTCATCACGAATGTGCAGCTCTTGTCAGCTGAGTAACTCCTGCTGTAGCCAGAAGGATTTCTGGCCACTTCTGATCACCTTAGATGAGGGAAAGGTCTGTGTTGTGAAACACTTGGCAGGTAGAAAGACCTTGATTGCAAAGCCCTTGAACCGCGCAGAACAGAGCAGTTCTGTTTCACTGAGTCTATATGCGGAAAGTGAACTTTGAGACAAAGGAATCAATCCCTGGGGGGTTATTGCAGGGAACCACAGTAAGATTAACCTTGTGCATTTCTTCTGTTCTTTGAAAGAGGTGTGCAAGCTTAAAACACAGGCATGGAAAAAAAACAAGCTTGCCTGAAACAGTCCTCCTGGTGAATTTTGGTAGAAATGAGGAACTTGCTTAAACAATCTTGTTTTGCTCCAGTTTTTCACTTTTTCTTTTTCTCCTTCCTTTTCTAATGAATAATCTTTATTAGCATTAATATTTTTTAATAATCTTTATTAGCGCTTTGCCTCGTGTTTTTCTCCTGACTGCTTTTGAATGAAAGGTTTGTTTTTTAAAGGTCTTCTGTGATTTCTTTAAGTTCTTTTCAAAATGTATATACTGATTTTTTTATGCACCCTGTAGCCACAATGCACTTTTAGTAATATTCTGATCATAATACATGCTGGCAATGTGATTAAAAGAAAGCTATCATATCATAAAAGATCAACAAAGCAAATTGAAATATTACATGTTAGAAAAAAATGTATCATATATAGTCTGAAATGATACAATTAGAATAATTCTGAGGAAAAATTGAACATACAACTGATCAGTAACGAGGATGTAATATTTCAAGATACGATTTTGATAACATTTATGAGATGAAGGAAATCTCCTGAATTAATCTTTATGATTTACCTCTACTACATTAAATACAGAAATAAATATTTTAAAAACTGAGACAGTGTTTCTGAGTCACCAATTCTAGCAGTTAAATATTGAGTTGTTTGAAAATAGAAGGAAATTGAGGTTAATAAAATAGAAGTTTGGTTATTTTTGTTATTTTAATTCTATGTGTTTTGTGTAATACCAAAGACTAGAGGACTTTTTATTTTAAACGAGACTTGAATTTTCCTTTATATAACAAGACTCAGATCCACAGATTTGGGCAGAAGAAAAAAGCCATGATATTTACACTGCCTACTGCAGATTTCAGAACAGTGGTTAGGAAGGTACTTCATCCGGGACATTTTAACTTGATTTGCCAGCCGAAGAACCAAAAACATTAAAGGAGTATCACTGTGTCCCTGCTGCAGAATGGACAAGGCATTTAAATATCTGGATCTCTAATCCTCTTCCGTGCTCTCATCGCTTTATATCTGAGCACCTTGAACACGGCGCATGGATTTTTAACAAGATTTTGGGGAGCGGCCGTCACCGAGAGCCCCCTGTCTGGATAAGCCACCAGGTGCCGAAAGGCAGAGCTGTGGGGAGTATCGCAGCCCCCAGCCCCGCCGATGCTGCTCGGGAGCTCTAGGCGCTGCAGGAAGAGCTCCGTGCAGAGCGCTCCTCACAGAGCCCACCGCACCGAGGTGCGGGGTTGGCAGGGCTGCTGGCTGCCCCGGGCACCTCCCGCTGCCATTAGCATAGCCCAGCCTATATGGAGCTCGCACCAGTCAGTAATCCTCCCTTTGCCACTGGACCGAGGCCAAGAGCACAAGCGTTACAGGGGATATAAGGCGGGAGGTTACTGGAAAGAACCACAACTGAACATGAGACTGGACCAAATTTTTAAAAAGAGCAGAAAACGCTATCTTTACTATAAACAGTAATGGATTTCATATAGCTGTTTATATGAGCAAAACAGTTAATAAGTGTTTTATTGAATATAGAAGAGAACAGCTGCAGAAATCTAAGCCTTTCTTTTTTCCTTTTTTTTTTTTTTTTCCTCAGTAGTCCTGGAACTTTAAAGTCTAAGGAGAAAACTGGACACTGACACAGACCAGGGTGCTTCTGCACTGGTGCTTTCTTCTGAAAGAGGAACTTCTTCTGAAGGTGGGAACGATGACAGGGACAGAAAGGAAAAGGAATGGAGTGTGGAGAAAGATCCAGGCTGTCCGTGCAGCAGACATCAAGCTGTGGTGTGCAGGAAGGCTGCCCATTCTGGAATGGGCACCCATCTACAACTGGAGGGAAAATCTGGCTCCTGATGCAGTTTCTGGGGTGATGCTAGCCATTCAACAGGTGACCCAAGGTACAGTTAGAAATTTGAGATTCATATTTTAAATCTGGTCATGCTGAATTGTTGTCTGACTTTCTTTTTTTCTTTTTTTTTTCTTTTCCTATCAAAATCTTGGGTTAAAACACAGACGATATATCTATTATTAGATTAAATCTAAACAAAAGTATGAAATTTATAGTCTTAATTCTTAGGTATGTATAATGGATGTGTGAATGTTCATAGAAACATATAGTGTTATTATAGCTGATTTCTATGTACAGGAATGTACATATCTAGTCCCTTTGGCGCGTTTTCAAAGACATATTATAGGAGACAATAGAAGAATATTGTGTATGGCTTTATGCAATATAGGATTAACTAAATGACCGGCCATACCTATTCCACATGAAAACCAAAATTTATCTACAAAATAATTGCTTTGTAAGAAATACTCTTCTGTTCTAGAAGCAAACTTTTGCATTTGTTATACTTTTACCTGTGGAAACCTGCAGCAATTACCAGCGCTCTTGCGCTAAGGAGGCTTCTGCTGGGGTTGTGATGCACAGAGGAGCTCTGCCCGCGGAGGGGCTTGTGCAGCCGCGGTGCTGGTGCCACGGCGTTGTTCACGACCTGGCACAGCTCTTTGCAAGAAGCAATGCAAAGGAGGGGTGGAGCTTGATTGCATTTGGCAGCCTTAGGGAAAGGGGGAAAAAGCAGAAATAAAACCCCATAACTAGCAGGAACGAAAAAACCCTGTAGTCTGGGCTTCCACAGTGATTGCTGCTGGGAAATAAATGTTTTGTTCTTGCTGTTATTTTTCTGTATTTCTTATACGTCTTTAATAATGTCACCTTTTGGCAATACTTTATACTTGTCTCAGGCCAGTTGCAGCTTCTTCCCTTCCTCAGCTGTACTTTAACTCTTCCCTTATGTGAGCATATATACATGTTATTTCTTTATTATTTCTTTACAATTTCTCATATTAGCCATGCTTAGCTATCATTCATGTTGTAAAATTATAAGCATTGCTTTAATTGAATTGCACTGGAGCTGGAAACAACTGGTTTCAGTAAGTATTTGTGCTTTTAGGGTAATTAGGAACATCTGGGTTGGCATGATTTAACTTTTAAGAACTTTAATAACGTAACACTACAAAGTATCTAATTTCATTGGTACATTCGTATACAACAACTATAATTAAAATGCTGTTAATAATTGCATCTTGAAATCTATCAAAAATGTTAAGAGCAGTTCTACATTGCTGGCAGTCTTAGCCAGCATTTTCTTGGTTGAGTACCGTACCCAGAAGTAATATCAGATGAATTTAACAAGATATGCTGAAGCTAGAAAATATTATTTTTGACCTTTTTAGATTTTTGTGTATTCTAAAAATAATTTTATCTTTATGCTGTTTAAAAACAAATATGTTGAGATGTGGCTCTCCTTTGTCTCACCTCACTTCTCAATATTTTAGAATGATTTTAGGGGATCAAAAAGGAGGATCATTAGATACCAAAATATTCTATCATGCTTGTAATGTTCTAACCTGAATGCAACTTATTTATTTAGACACTGCTTGCATTATGTATTTTCATAGTATTTTAATTTTTCCAGTTACCATGACCATATTTTAATGCACTCATAGAGTGAGTTATGCAAGAAAATAGTCTAATTTTTTACATGTCATGAAGGACAAAAGTGCACAAATTTTAAGAGTTCATAATCTTCTGCTCACAAAATAAAGCAAGAAGTCCATTAATAAAGTGAAAAGCAGAAATCCTAACAAATAACCACTGATAACTGACATGTAGACAACTCTGTCACTTGGTGGTGTAGAACAACTGTGAGATATGTTGAAAAATCTGCAGTTGTGTTAACCAGTTTTCTGAGTGACGGGAGTCCAGTTATCCAGAGTAGAGAAGAAAGTAGGACCTTGAGAATAATTACGAAAAATCTTCCACCTTAGCTGTGTTTTTCACAATTTCTGGCGGTATTTCTGAGTTCAGATCATAGAGCATGGACAACTGCTCTGATTTGGTGTAAGGATTCCGAGTTTCCATTCCTACACAATTTTAGACAATATAGTTGGTCTTTCCTTGTCACAGAAGGGAATTAAGGAGAGAGGTAAGTGTCTGTTCTTAAACCGTGTGTCATAACCAAAGCAATAAGGTAATGCTCATAACTGCTCTTCTTGGAATTTCTGAAAATTGGTTCTTGAGACACACTACAATAGTACTTCAACAATAGTTTTTGCAGTATTCTTCATATAAAGGAGAAAAAACAAAGAGCACATCAAGCTAAGAAACAGTAATCAATATATGCAGATAATGTTAGGTCTAACAAAAGGGTTTTTTTAAAGTTAAGGATACCTTTTTCTTTTTTTTTTTAAGAACTACTACCATTAATTTACCATTGATTTTCAGTGTCACAGTGCCAAAAAATATTGGTTTCTTGTTACACTTTTGCCTTCAAACTCCTGTAAGATGCCCAAGCTATGTACTTAAAAGTGAATGACTTGAGCTCATGCATCACTTCTTCAGGATTAAGTATCTTTCCTCACCACACACATAAAAGAGAAACTATATCCTGAAGTGACAGGGCACAAGAGGTGTATGCTACCTGAATATTTGTCTCTATTTCTGAGTAAATGTGTGGAAGAAATGGATCGTTAGAATGTAAAGTTACTTTGCTTTAAAGTCAGCACCTATTACTTAGTGCCTGAGGTGTTATCCTATGCTTAGTGTCTCACAATATTATCCAATTAAAAAAAAAAAAGAAGAAGAATAGAAAATAAATAAAGTAATAATCTTAGCAGAAAGTAAATATTTTGAAGCTGCCCTTCAGATGTGATGTTCAAAAACATATTTAGAACATGCCCAAGCCATGTTTGACCATTCAGAGGGAATTCATAGGTCAATAATATCTAATCTGACTTTAGATTCCTTTTGCTAATTTCCACAAAATGTGACAGAGAACTGAAAGTTGTATTAAAATGCCTGGTAAAACCAGAACTCATGAGTTCTAAAAAGCTGTAATAAAGCTTAGCTTGTTGGGCATTAGACAATCTATATCGGAAAAGAAAGCCCTTACAAATGTCCTACTTGCTAGAAAGGTTCATTTGGAGCTTACACAGTCTCAGACTGCAAAGTCAGTCAACCATGAATCAAAATCAATAAAAGAAACTAAGCTTCGTTAGTTCCAGCTCAGAAAACTATCATTTAATAATATAGATCTCAACACCTCATTTTTCAAACAAAGAATCATTACTTTTACTCTGCTATATGTCTAAGGTTGAAAAATAACCTTAGAATCTGAAAGGAAATTTGTCATTCTGTTTTGAAGATGGCTATATATTTTCACAGACAGTTAATAAAATTGAGCTTCTGTGTTTTGGTAATGACGACCTAGTTTACCCATGTTTATCAAAAAACTTTTTTATATTTTTTAGAAACTAAAACAATATTCTCTACCATCAGCAAATAAATACATTCTTCACTTTCTTCATTCCTTTTTTTCCTTATCTTTACAACTCAAATACCCCACCAGCCAACACAATATGAAGATTTTTTTCAGCTTCATTCCATGTTCCTCACCTCACACAAATTCAATTTTCAATTCAACAATACTCATATAAGTGAGTCATGAGTTCATAATCATTTTTTTTTCAAGCTGGAATTGTGATAATTAATAAAATAAATGTTCTATGGGTTAGGTAACTAAATCTCAGCAACCCACTCTCAAATTCCTTGCTAGTCACTGGGGATCTGCTTGATATAATTAATGAAATTTATTATGTGGTTCACCTGACAAAATGTAGGTATCTACTTTGTCAGGACTGAGTGATTATATTGATAGGTTTCCACTAAGTCTTAGGGCAGATATTGACATGGTTGATGTGAACACTGAAATTTAGGTGAAATGTTTCCTGCACAGTGGTCTGTGACATTGTGGGTAATCAGCATGTTTAACATGATTACAAGCAGGTCTTCATGTTTTCCTATCTGTAGCTTATTGTTACTGGCATTGTTTATTATCAAGTATAGACCCATCTCTGACTAGTCCGTTTTTTCTAGCCTTCTTCATCCAGTCTTGTCTTTTCAAACAAATACATTTGTGCCTTCTGTCAAGACTGTCATTGTGCAATGAATGTTGATTGGTGTGTTGTATCTCAGTATTTGATTTTGAGTAGTTATATAGAACTCATTTTTGTTTGTTTGTTTTCTTGTTTTTGTTGTGGTTGTTGTTTTCTATTTTTTTGTTTTGTTTTGTAGTAGTTGTTTTTTTCAGGTAGAACTGTGTTCACTGTCCACGTGGACAGCAACTAAAAGCCATGTTCAATTTATAAACTTCTATGGCTGTCATGAACTGCAAGAAAATGAAATCTGCTTCTTGCAAGACCTTGCCTGAGCTTCTGATAGTTATAATCCTCTTCTGCAAGCTCTTGGTGGTCAGAGAGACATATGTGTGATTTAATTTCTCTTATGTCATTTGCCAGGTATCTTGGAACACTTTACAGTGTCTAGTGAAAGCAAAGTATTAACTCCGCTTTATGGAGAAGAAAATTAGAAACACAGAAATGCAGACTCGGCCATAGAGTGTGTAGTGTTGCATCTAAGTTACAACCCTGCTTTGCAGAAGACCAAACACAAGCAGCGGAGGTACATTTCTCTTTAGTGATAATGACATAATACTGGCATGTGCAGCAGTAAAGAATACCAGAGAGAATGATTCTGCATAGCCAGTTCTGAAGTGAGGCTCTATCATAATTGCTAGATTTTGTTTCAGGCTTGTATAAGCAATCTAAGTGACAGAATTCAGTACACAAGCAAGATCCTTCACAATTTTATATTCTTCTGCAATATGTTATGCTGCTCAAAAAAATGGGAAATTTTAAATTGAGATCTTTCTCTCTATTAATTAAGATAAATAATTTTCTTTCAAAATGAAATATTATCTCTGTATTTCCAGATTCAGTCTTTCTCTTGCTAAAAGTGTTTGTCTGGACTTGTAGATATTATGCTTTTTTTTTTTCTTTCAAATACATCTGCCCATGTTCTATACTGCACTGCACTCCAAAACTTTACATGTAGAAGCGTATGAATATAAGATTTGAACATTGAAATCAAATCAGATCTGGGTCTATGAAAGTGTTCTGTGATTTACATAGAATTTATATGAAATATTTGCTGACCTTTCTGTCACCTATCATGATCAAGAAATGCTTTGGCTTTGGTGGGTCTTTTTAGGGGGTTGTTGGGTAGCCTTTGAGACATGTTTTCTCTAAAAATAAAAGATGGCATGTGATGAAATCAGTATTGTTACTCATGCCAGCTTCTTTAATTCAGCAGTATTGATGTGTTTTATGTAAAGTTTTAATTAAAGTTAATTTAATCTTGAGCTGGATTTACTTCTGAACAACTAACTCCTTAACACTGACAGGAGACCTTACCATTGAAAAGATGGACTATACTGGCTTCATGCATTCCAGAACTAGTGCCCAGTATTTTGGAAGGCATGATGCCAAACCTTTTTTTTTTTCTTTTTTTTTTTTTTAAGATTTTTATGGAAGAAAGGCAGCTGTGTCTTTTCAAGGGTGATGATTGCCTATTTCTTTCTTTTTTCTTTTTTTCTCTTCTCTTCTCTTTTTTTTTTTTTTTTAGCTCTGAACATAAATGTAGCCTAAATATGCTTTGAGTAAACTAACTGGAGTTAATAACTTTATTAAGGAGTAGATCTGTCTTGTAAATATATATTTGGCATAAAAATACTATGAGTAGATGAAACTGAATAATGCTTTTGGAAACAGAGCCAGGAAAATCTCCTAGAGAATGCACTGTAGTATCCATACAGTTCATAAATGATTTGTGGAAGAAAGTCTCCAGCTGAACTCTGTTTTAGCTCTCCTGTACAAGGAATAATGATGTAAGGCAATTATGAAATGTAGCATGTTAGTAAGTATATGCAAGCCAAAGTTTCATATTTGTACAACTTTTCAGCGGAGGATTAAGGAAGTGATGTTGTTCATGCACAATTTGAACTCTAATGATTATTAAAATTCTTCCAACTTACACACGGACTAATACAGATCATTCTGACAGACTACTAGAAATGTGAACTCGGTTTCTAAATGACCAGTGAATCCTCTGGATCTCAATGTACACTTTTGTTAGTATGAGCAGATAAATGCTGCAGATCTTAGATCCCTAAATCTGGATGGTGGCTGAGCACCATGGACAGAGACCACAATACAGGACATTTTGGTACAGAAGAAGAAATTACTTCACCTATAATCTATCTTCCAGGCCAGAGAGATGGAGAAATCTGTCAGTGCTGAGATCTCGGGTCATCAATTTGCCAAATAAATGCCTTTTTTATATGTTTCATAAAGTGCAATTCATCTTGGTTTAACCCTGTCATCAATCATGACTTGTCATCATTTCTGCGCGTCACTGGTGCTTCTTAAAAGGCTGGTTCATAGTTGCGTGCTTGACAGAAAGCCTCTTATGAGTCTGGTTCTTTGTAAGTTCTCACTGATGTGCAGGAAAGTATTTGGAGATACTTGTAAGCTTCAGGTGTAATGGCTAATGAGTGTATAATAGTTTACAGAGAATTCTCCATATAATAGCCTATAAAGTCTTGATGGTATTCAGATATTGTGTCAAATTCATCCTACAGATGAACTGTAGGATGAATTTGATCTTGGAACTGTCATTAAAACTCTAATCTCAGATTGTCTGTCAATGGTCGTATTTTTTTCAGGAGCTTCCTGAAAAGAAAATAACATATTTTCTTTCCTCACTGTTTCTGTGTGTATCCAAGTTTTTGTGTACAGAAAGGTCAATCTTTGTTTCATAGAGGATTACAATACAGATTGTAGAGGCAATTTGTTTCTACTACCATAATACTTGATTATCCTTTCTTTTGAACATCAAGATAAAAGTATCAGGATTGGAAATCTGCAAAATAGCAGAGTAGAACAATATTTTGTCAAACACACCTTGGACATAATTCTCAAAAGGCACACTGGGAAAGCTGTATTTCAGGTGTTGAATGACTAACTGAGCTGAGATACTCAGTTTTCACCAAATGCAAAGAAGATGCAAAGAGCAATGCTTCAAAAAAGAGGAAGTAGATGCTACCTCAGCACTGGTGTTCATTTACCTCAAGTTTTGACTGACAAAAGAACTAAGAATGCTTGTACTATTTACACCAATCTTTAGATAAACCAAGTGGAAGTTACAATCCACATGTACACATAGTTGCAGCAAATGATGCTATTAGGAACTAGTGATCTTAAGTGCATGAGATGGGTGTGTGCACATTTTAGAAAATCCATAAAGATCTTTGCAGTTTTTGGAGACAAATGAGATTGCTTCCAGGAGATTACTAGCTTGCACTTGTTCAATGTCAAGTAATCTTTCAAAACTGTAGTTATGTATAAAAAGAAGTTAGACTATATAATATTAAAATAATTTTTAAAAAACTTCAATAAAAATTATTTCTTTGGAAGGATCCATAATTGTCCCCTTTGTCTCAGTGCTCGTGGAGAAGCAGAGAGTGCGGCGTGCCAAGCGATTGCTCTGCATCTGGTGCTAGCAAGGGTACATGGTTTTCAATGAAACTGTCACACAATGTTATCTTATCAAAAGGAGTTAGTTAAAACAAAGCACCACAATATTAACACATGGTATTTGAACATGTTGTTCATTCTTTGTTTGCATTTCTTTTGATGGAATTTATTTTCCTTTTTTGAAAACCTTAATGTCACTACCACCAAGGATTTTCCATACCAGTAATAAATATTTTCTGGAATATTTATTTTGCTATCTATTTCCTTTGAATATTATTACTGTTTGGAGTGAAAAATATTTAAAATAATTTTTGTGTTTTGACTAGTTCTTGAGCATATGAAGTGCATTGCAGCAAAGCTTAATATGAAAGTTAATGAAGTAAGCTGAAACAAACTGCTGGTTATTTCTTAATAAAACATTTGAATTTTTCCAAATGTTATACACCTAATCAGAAAGAATGAAGTCTTTGCTAACTCTGTTTTACAATGCCCTTCTGCTTTTACGTGCCATCTACCTGCTGCAGTGTTGGGAACAAAATGCCAGCAAACAGAACCAGGACTAGAATCAGTCTGGTGATTTTACTTCTATCCTGATCCTGACTGCTGAATGAAACAGCAGTTCTAGAAATGTAATGGACACAAAAAGATTATAGGTGTGTGAACCATCAAGGGCCAAATTTATGTTTAGATTGTCTGCCTGTAAACCAGACACGTTTCTCTGCAGCAGTTCAGCTGCAAATGTGAGAAGCAAAAAAAAAGTGAGAAGCAAATGTCTTCCATGGTCTCTGAGGCCTTGCTGGGCTGAGCGGTCCCTTCCACCCCATCCTACAGAGGTCACGTCAGAGCTCTGTGAGCCCTTCTTCACGGCCGGAGGATTTCAGGTTCATGTGGTGGCTTTCTGCTCAGCACTGAACAAGAAGCTAAATAGAGATGTTGACACAATTTCTGTTTACCCAGTGTGCGTGATCTGGGGCTATGCTGAGCTTCTTGTCCCCTACCCACAACTTGTACAGTTTATGCTGGATTAACCACAGCCGGCCAAAAATTGTCAAATGTTTCAGATTCAGAATGTCATAGGAAACATAAAAACAAAGTGAACCCATATAGAGGGGTGAGATTCAGCTTTTACAGACATATGGTTACAAAATATTTTGCTGTAGCTGAAGCAGTGTTTTCCTTGTAAATACTGAGAGTAAAGAACAATGTATACTGTTCTTAATCCTGTATTAATTGGAAGTTTTGAATAGTAAAGGAGCTGGTGGTCCCGCGTCTGGAAATATTTTAGTTTAGCCTGGGATGCATTACTGTGCCCTCCAGTTTTGTTCTGTATAGCTTCTAAGCTAAACTCCTCTTGCACTAAGTCACTTAGGTTCAAAACCTATTAAAATGAAATATGTAGAATTTCTAAGGAAACTTTAAGATTCCAAATTAACATGACTTAAGTGAAAACTTAATCTGTACAAATCTATATAATCTGATTTCAGCAAAATTGACTTGGTGTTTTGAAACATCTTTCAAAACTGTTAATTTTTCTGATGTAGAGAGAGTTTTCGCGTCTTCCTTGTAATAAGTAATGGAGCACATCAAACCTCCCCCCAAAAAGTAGTTGAGGTGAGTTCTGCAAGTATTGCATTTCAGTGCTGTAGTGAATAAATAGGAATTTCACCTACTACGTGTATTCTGCTTTGTTTTCAGATGAAAATCTTCTATATTTGTAATTGTTTTTATTGTTAGAGAATTCATTCAATTTAATGACAAAAATCTTAAACTTACAGAACTGTGCAGATCGTTTTAGTGAAAATTTATAGACATCTTTCCAACACTGCTTGTAAAATATATACATGGCTCAGCATTCGGTAATGAATCTAGTGCATTTCCCTTAGGCTGCTCTACAAAAAGAGTTCCCTCCATTTCAATCATATTGTTACAGTTAAAATGTGGCTGTACTGGTTTTGCTTGTTCCTTTCATTTTTGGAGAGAAAAATGAAACATCTTTCTGTTAATCCTTTTCTGCAAGGCTAGAACAACTCATGTCTGTGGGTGATAGTCTGATAGTTAGCGAATTATAAAATTTTTGTTTACTCATGGTTTTATTGCTAAGAGTGGTAATAGTTAATAATTAAAGAACTTTTCAGTGGTGAGCAGGCCTTAAAAATCTCATTCCCCTTTTCTTCTCTCTCTCTGTTTCTCTCTCTCATTTTAGTCTTCTATATTATTCCAAGAGTGAAAGGTTTTTATTGCTTCTTACAGTTAAAGGTTATTCATTCCTGACAACTTTTTCCAAAGATAGAAATTGCTGATACTTTCCTTCCGCTTATGAACAAAGGAGACTTTTTTTTTTCAGCATCTCAGTTTTATCTCTTTTCTTCTTCCTATGTGCTCTAATGTAATTTTTAAGTAACGAGAAAAAAAGCCTAGAGATGAAATTTGTCTTCTAAACAAAGGAGAACATTCACCATTCTTCTTCAGGGGAGCCTGCGGGATGTTTTTGTTCTCTTCTTTATATTATAGCAAACAGCAGCTCAAGATGTTGACAATGATCCTGCTGTCTACTGCCTGATACCATCAATTTCCTCCCCACCAAAAAAATATCACTTACTCTAAAGAGCCAAGATTTTCCTAGGCCTTCTTGCAGCTAGCACTGTATACAACGCAGTTTGGTCCTGAGTATGTTTACAATTCACTTGGTTAACAGGCATTTAGTTGCTAGCCAGACACCTCTGGTCAGTCTCTGGGGAAGTAAGTACATTTCAAGCTCTCCAGAAATCTGCATCAACAACTGTTTGGTTCTGATTCTTCCAAGACGTCCATGCAGATTTGTTTCCTAACTTGGGTATCCAAAGTGGCCAAAGGTGTTCCTTTGCAGGAATGTTTTTCTTAAAAGGTGGTTTCTTAGAGTACTCTGAGACTTTGTAATGGAAATGAGGACACTTTTCTCTGTCTATATCTATGTAACTAAGGTTAATTAGTAATTCTACAAAGTTAAATTCTTTACCAGTTCAGTTTATTTCCAATCTCAATATAAAATTCAAATACTTTATTTCTGGATCAATAGTTTTACATAATGAAAAAGAGATTAATAACTGCATGAATAAAAAGACTCAGACATATGAAAACAATAAACTCTGGATTTGTTTGTTTAAGAAATTAGAGGAAAGCAGACTGAAGGGGCTCAATTCAAAAGAAAAATATAGTTTTTAACTGATCATAAGAAATAGCCATCACATCTCCTAGAATGTGATCTCTGGCAGAAGCAAAATTCTGTAACTTGTTTCATTAATTACTAATATTATTAAACCAGTGACTACCAGTGAGGTTTGGAATTTTGCTGACATTTCCATGATAATGGAGGCTTGTCCATTAAAAAATTATGAAAGTATTGCTGGAAAAAACCATAGTAGCTGTTGTTATCGATTTTACCTGCTATATGTTCGTTTCTGCAGGTGCCCAAGATCAGGTATTCAGGAGTGTAGCTGAGGAATGTGAAGATTTTGGTGATAAACAACATATGGAAATCTACAAAAGATTTTCCTGATCTTCACTGTGTAGTAGTATGTTTATGTTCTAAATTTTTAAACACATATGCATATATAAAATCTATACATTTTTTTTTACTGTTTTAAAAGACATTTTCTCATAAACAAAAATTGAATGTAGAGCAGTTATATTTAGTCTTCGCGCAAGGAACTAATTCCACTTACCTTTCTATAGGTCTGGCCTTTGCTGTTCTGTCTTCAGTCCATCCAGTTTTTGGTTTATATGGTTCTTTCTTTCCTGTCATTATTTATGCCATATTTGGAATGGGACACCATGTTGCAACAGGTAAGTCTCTATTTACTAAAACATTTCCAGAAATAGGGAGTAGGAAGGCAAAAATCTTTAATGTTTTAAACCATGTGAAGGAAAATTATCTAAGACTAAACAGAAATATTATTTTTTATTTCTTACACTTTTTTTTTCCAATTTAAGAAAAATACTTTAAAGAGCGTTATTGAGGATATTGGAGTTACTCCTGCTACTATAATTTAGTATTGCATTGACAGTTCCTTTGTAAATGTAGTTTATTAAGGGTTTTGTAGTTTAACTTCACACATATGCCACAGGCTAAGACTTTTAACAATGGATTCAGCCAAATAGTATTTGCAAATAGGAATGAAAAAGACTCAAAATGTTTCTTAAAACATATAAAACATATATTAGTCAATTAGTTAATTGGCCAAAACATGAACCCAGGATTTCTCACCAAAAAGAAAAAAGAAATAAAAAGAAAAAAAGAAAAAGAGAACTTTCTATGCCTATTATCTGCTAGAACCCCCTGAGCAGCTGGAAATAAAATTCCTGAGACTGAAACACACATTCTTTCCTGGGCAGAAGTGAGCACTTGCTGGTTTTTGAAGTTTGGAGGATGAATGAGATGATAGACTCAGTAGTAAAGCACAGTAGGACTGAGTAAAAGGACACGGTTTCTCTAATCATCAGAAGATTTAAGCAGAGGGATTGCATGTTTCCTTGGAAAAGAAGCATAACTTGAGGAAAGGCAATATGGGAAATCACGTACAAAATGAATGGTGCTGAATCAAATTGCTCAAGTGTCTACATCAGCAAATATGTTTACTAAGAAGCTAGCCAAACACTTTAAGTAATTTTTGTGTTTAAATATATATTAAAACATCAAAATACATGGTTAATAATGTTGTTAAAAACCTAATGGGAGCCCCTTCATGCAGTCTATTAAGAAGCCAGGATGTTTTCCAGAGCTCATAAATTTGTACCTCACCATCTGAACCTCTGGCCTCACCATCTGAACCTCTGATCCACAAAAGGAAAAAAGTCGATGAATTCCTATTTTTTGACTCCATTATGTTAATTAATACAGGCTCTCCTCTGAAGCACTGGAAAGCTTCCCGTATCTATACTAACAAGTAGAAGCCACAGAATTGTGAAAAGACGGCATTGACTGTATGCACCTCCAGTGCTTCTGCGTTGTCCACATCAGCAAGATGCTGTCTTGTTCTGACAGCAGTAGCATGTGCTCCGTGTTACCTGGGCCTCCCTGTAGCATCCCGTATTCCTCCCAGCTCAGACATGGTTGAGGAGTTCTAGGTGACCCTTCTTGAGCAGGAGGGTGGTGCTAGATGATTTCTAAACGTTCCTTCCATCTTCAACCGTTCTGTGAATCTGTGGGGCAGGGCCTGCGTGAGAAAATATTAATTGTCTACTTTGACCTCCTAGAAATATGTATTTGTCAATCTATCTATCCTATATGTATAGCCTAAATCCTATGTAATGTCTGGCACACCAGACCTGATTTGTGCCAGTATCCTTGGGTTGTGAGACATGGGCACAGCAAACTAGAAAACTTTCTGTGACTTTTGTTCATATTTTAGAGGAAAAACTTTAATGCTGTGTTTGGTTGATTCATAATTCTTACATCCGACATTCTAGTATTCAGCTGATTTACCTAAAAGTGCTGACCAACTGCAAATGGTCTTGAGCAAGGGGAAAGCTGAATGCCTGTGTTTTTTTTTTTTCTGAAGGCACAGGAAGTATTTATGTTTTTTGATATCTGAGAGGATATGTGGGTACTGTCAGTCACTTGATGCTGTAATGAGTAATGGAACATACTGAGCAGATGTAAGAAAGTGAAGCCTTTAAAAAGGAAGGCAGGTTATCGAGAATAAGATAAAGAATGTCACTTTGGCACTGTGTCGCGTCTTGGTGCAACTGCATCATGAATAATGTGCACGGTTCTGGTCCTGCATCTTAAGAGGGTTGTGTGGAGTTAGAGATGGTACAAAAAAGGGCAACTAAAATGATTAGAAGGTGGAGCACTTGTCTTATAAAGAGAAACTTATAAAAAGCTTTATAAAAAGTCTGAGATTCATCTGAGAGGATGGATTCTTCACATGGTTGAAGTGAAGATAGAGCTGGCTTCAGCAGAACCTGCAACACTAGAAGTTAGGCATGCTCAATGAAACTGGTAAGAGATCACTTTAAAAGAAAGTATAAAGTGAGGAAGATGATACAGATGACAGTGAGTTCATGGGACTCGATGCCAAAGGACAATGTTTGGGCAGAAAATACACACAGATTCAAAAAGGGGCTTAGACAAAATCACGAATACTAACCCATAAACAAATTCTGAAAGATCTGGATAAGGGTGTACACATTAACATTCCTAATACATTAGTTGTGGGTGCTGGGGGATTATGAGGGGAAGGGATACAGAAAGGGTCCAGGCTGTGTGCTTTCCCTGAGTAACACCTCTGATTGCTGCAGCTGGAGGCAGAGTATTGTGCCAGATGGACTGACATGGGAGTGCATTTCTTATAAACTCAGAACTTTTTGTAATGTGTCTGTGCTTTTTAATACTGAATTATCATCCTTATCTCTCTGTCACTACACTTGCTTTAGACTTAATTTCAGCAAGTAACCGTTTCTCAAACCTGTTTCCATTTGTTAGTGTGCAGGTTGCTTATGTATCATGTACTAAAGAGATTTATGTATAGAAATTTGAATTAGGCAAAAATAAAGGGCTATAAAAACTGAAAATTGTTTTTAGCATGTAAATTTAGAGACTTTTATTGCATACACAAAAAGATGCTTTCATTCATGATGACATCATGATGACATCATTCATGATGTGTATATTGGAAACTAATCTGTGGCTTTTTTTTTTCTATAGGAACTTTTGCTTTAACTTCTTTAATATCTGCCAATGCAGTTGAACGTCTTGTTCCTTCAATCAATGCTAATTTCACTACAAACAATAATTCAGGAGTCTTGGGCCTCTCAGAGTTTGAAATGCAGAGGATAGGAGTTGCTGCAGCAGTTTCATTTTTAGGAGGGCTCATTCAGGTAGGTAGTGAACACATAATCTATACGTCACTGATGTATAGATATCATTTGTGATAGCTGTGACATCTGTAACATATGTTTTCACTTCTGTGAGAAAAGCTGGCTATGGATCTGGTCAGACGCTTAAGAGTGATAACATTAACGTGTTTTGAGTATTTACTGCTGTGTATTGGAGATGTAGTAATTGCCTGTATACATGATCCTAGAGTTTTGCAATATGAAGTAAAACCACATTCAGTCAGCTCTGATATTCAGTTGCTGTTCATTCTCCATTTTCTTCTCCTTCAGAAACAAAGCATGAATCAGTTCTCTGGTGAGCACTGACATATTTCTGAGGTTTTCTATTGCTCTTGGCTTGAAGGGAAATAGCATACAATATTCAATAATTAAAAACAGTAGGGAAAATGTCTTTAAATTCTCTTTAGAGTTCACACACCCATCATTAAAGAAAAATAAATTAGTAAAACAGATGTCTTCAAATGATTCTCCAAAGTTTATTCAAATGATCAGAGGTCTTTTAAATATTTTCTCTTTTCCTCTTCTGACCACAAATACTGAGTCTTTTTATCTATTGCCAGTTGCTTAAGTCTTCAAAGAAGGTTTCCATCTTTCCTTGTAAATATTAAGACCTAGATCCACAAATGGAAGAAATATTGAAGCATTCAGACCAGGTATCTGGCCTCCTGAAAGGAATTCGTCTCCTCTGTGCTTTGTGCTTTGGATTTCTCTACCATGTAGAAGAAGAAATGAGGAGCTCAAAAGCGGATCTTCAGTGGCCAGCAGAACTGCAGCATATGCTTATGTTGGACAGGAAAAATTAAGAAGTGTGGTTATTTTTGCATGATTTGTTTGCTTGTTTGCTTGCTTGATTCTTTTATTGGTCACAGGATTATATCTGCGTGTGAGGGAAGCCCCAAAGACAGCATAAAGAGCCTCCACATGAGCACCAGACCATCACACTGCCTCATGTGCCGAGTGACACTGGACACTCTGCTTATAACCGTGTGATTGAGTGTATACAGAGATCTTCACATGGGAACGTGGGATTCAGAGCCTTGCATGAAATAAACTTATATACTGAAGAACAAAATGCCTAAAGTGGGAAGCTTGTGCCTGTGTTTGATCTAACTTCAAAATCTGATGCAGAGAAGTTTTGCATGAGAATTGCTTGAGGTTTCTCAGTCCTCTAGATCTCTTTTTCATTTTGAGAAGTTGTGCTTTTTTATAAGCCCCAAACTGCTCCAGCTGTTTTCCCAGTCTATGTCACATCTAAACTTGACTAGAATTAGGAGAACTAGGAAACCCTCCACCCAAGTCTTCAAAGTAGGGCTGAGAGGGAACTATGCCAAGCATATGCAACAGGGCCTAGGCTCCTCTCCCGCTTGAGTAATGTCACTTTCAGTGGAATAATACTAAAACAACCTGTGCTTGTAGTGCTTATACAAATACGAGTATCATGGTTAGGGCATTTGCCTCAGAAAAGTGACTTGAAGCTAGAGATCAGGAACACTCCACCAGTATATCTGAAATCCTGGTTTTGGTGTATGAAACGTAACCCCTGTCTGAGCGAACAATAAATAGGGTTTTTTTAAACTGTGACCTTTTATTTAATACTTGAGAAGGAGGGTCACGTTTCTCCAAAATGCTGATGATTTAAAGTAAAAAAATTTCAGTGTAAAGTAAATGTGAGGGTGATGCTGAATTATTTTCCACTCCAAGAAAGTTTTTGAGTCATGGCACCACATCCTGTGGTTCACCATAATAGTTTTCTCTGAAATACTAGTATTAACAAATATTTCTCTGTTATTCTATGTACTTCACAGAATTGTCACTATGACTTATTGCTATATAAAACCCATCCCATTCTCTGAAAAATATTATATATTTAGAAATTCCTTTTCTAAAGCATACAAGATGATCTTAGGGAAAAAAAATCACTAGTGAAGAGAGAATTTATTTCTTATTGAACCTTACTAGTGTGAACAATATTTCAAATATATAAATAGGCACACTATTAGAACAAACAGATAAACAAATTATCTTAAGTTGGAAATTATCAGTTCTAGGCCTGACAAACTACATTACTGCTCACTATGGATATAACAGTAATTACCATTATTGAATAGCAATCAAGGTCCTGATTGTTCGTAATCCTGAGATGTTTGCATGCTATTAGCAAAAATATTGAATAAAAAAATCTCAGCTTTGATCTCTCAGACAGAATAAGTAATTGCTCACTGAAGGTTTATCTGATAAATTAAAAGCTATTCCGTCTGGTATTTTTGTTTCTTCTGTGCTATTATAGCTGCAGATCACTGCATATAGGTGAGATTTATGGTTGAAAAAAATGGCATTCAGACCTAAAAATATGATACAATTTGAAAAATATCTCTTTGTCTTGAAAATAAAGCACAAGAAAGAAGACTATTGATAAAGGATTATATTTAATATGGAAAACAAATTAGTCCTCACAGAAAAACATTAAACAACTCTCAGCCACAAGCACGTAACTTTTCAGGCAAAAGAGTAGCAAATGCAAAGAAATAAAAAAGGAAGAAATCACTTCTTACCTAATGAGTCTCCAGGACTCATTATTGTGAGATATAATTTCAGTAACAGTAATTTCAGGTCATAGCAAGCCACAGTGGCACCTGGAGGTGCGTAACAGCCTTGTTCAAAGAAATAAGAAGAGTTGTCAAATCTCATTCTCCAGAGGAAAAAGTGATTGCAGCCTGGGATCAGCAGACAAAATTATATGTTTTATATGTATTTCATATGCATTATATGCTTATAAGCTGAAATAACTTCTATAAACTTGCAACAAAGGTGAAATTATCTTCAAGGTTGACATAACTGGCCCAAAGTCCACTCCTTTTTTCCAGAGGTAAAATCCAGTTAGAATATGGGATTGTGCTTATAAAATTGGATATTGAGTTTGCCTTTCTATTTAAATATTTCTGATTGTATGAAAAGTTATTTCAAGTATTTCCGAATTCCTGTTTATTGTGCTCATGTATTTGAATGGGAGAAATTAACAAGCATTGCACATGAGTCTGTTTTGATCACTAGCAAAACTTGAATCTGGGAAACCAGTGAGCTGAACAAGATAGCAGAGGAAAACCTACAAGACTTCAGTGTGTTCATTTTATTCATTCTTCAGAAGACTTCTGTATTTTAGCGATGATGCTGAGTTACTTTTCAGTTCATTAAGAAGGTTCTTTCTCACTGCCCCTCAGGCTGCTGCACTTGGTTGTAGTTGCTGATATAGGTATCTTTGCGTTTTAGGTAGCGATGTTCCTGCTGCACTTGGGCAGTGCCACCTTCTTGTTAACAGAGCCAGTGATAAGCGCAATGACAACTGGAGCAGCAACACATGTGGTGACTTCGCAAGTGAAGTATCTGCTGGGAATGAAAATGCCGTACATCTCCGGACCACTGGGATTTTTTCATGTGAGTTCGGCAGAAGAGATGGGTCATTTCACTATCAACATTATGCTCTTTTGCAAAAGATATATTACAAATGTTATTCTAAACATATTTCCTTGATGTTTTGACTGTGGTAAAATGAATGCAACCTATGGTTTGTGGATCTCCCCTTGCAACATCCATGTCTTAGACAAGTTGCTTATTAATTGATGACATGAAACATTGCCAGAAATACAGCAAGTTTGCAGCTTTGTGTTACTTTTGTAAAATGCATACAACCTTTTGTATAGTATCATATTTGCTGTCTTTGGAAAGCAAATATTTTTGACTGAGATAGTTAAGGGCAAAAGTGTTAATCTATTACCTAAAACATATATTAGTCAGAACATATTCTCTAAGACAATTCTGGATAATTCTCTCTAGGAAATTCTAAGTTTGCCTGTTGTGGGTATAATCTTTAAACAGAAGTGTTAGCGGTATTATAATAGTACCTGTTAAACAAATATTTTCCTTATTATAAAATTACATTGACTTTCTAAAATGATATATTCATTTATTCAATTTATTCAAATATTCAACTGATAGAAATTAATGACTTGAGTTACCAGATGTAACTGGCCTGTAACAAGTAAGGCCTCATCTTGTTATTCACTGAGTTAGAACACCTTTATTTAAAAATATGCACCATATTTTGTTGCATTACTCTACTCCTTTATTCTTTCCCATTATTTTTGGAAATGTTTTCATGTTTTGGAACATGAACTCTGTGATAAGAAGACATTACTTTTTAGAACGTTTTTTATAGTATTTTATAGATCATATAATGCCTTTTATGGAGATTTGATTGGTAAGATTTTTACTGGACTAATATATTAGTGAGAATGAGAATGTAATAAAAACAGTATGCTGTGAGTGCTTAACTAAAAATATCATAGTAGTTTTTAAAAGTAGTTCATTCACCTTTGAGACTATTAGAAATGACGCATCTTATATTAAAATATCTGTTAAACTTTAAAAATCTGTTCGTAAATATATCTTGAAATAAAATATGACCAGCCTTTTCTTCATGTTTCCATGGAGACTATACTTACTTAAGGAATATTGTCGTCTTGTAGAGATGACTTAGTGTTAAATACAGCAGCCAAGACATAATCAAAACATACATTATGACCAACATTAAAGAGCAGCAGTGATACAGGGAAATATTTCCATGTTGGTGTGCTGATGATATCATGCATGAGGTCACTGAAATCCTTTGAAGAAAATATATTCCCATCTCTCTTGTATTTTTTATGGGTAAAACAAGACTTCGCCCTGTGCTCCATTTTTGAAATCAAACCCTTTTGGATAGATTCCAAAGACAAATCTTCTCAATTTTATTTAAGGTTCTGAATTCCTCTGTAGACTTGTGCAAAAACAAATTAAAAGAAATCCCCATGCCCATCTCTCCTGTATGAATTTAAAGAATAATAAATAAAAATTCTCTGGATTTAGAAGGGAAAATTTTACCATCTAAGTCACCTCAGTCAGAAGGACCAGATAGTGATTTTTACAAACATTGTTTCTGTGGTGGTAGTTTTATATGAAAACTATACCAATTATATGGAGATTATTCACAGTTGCCGGCAGTGTTCCATAAATGTGTAGATGAGGCGCTTAGAGACATGGTTTAGCCAACATGGTGTTGAAGGTTTTATGGTTGGACTTGATGATCTTGAAGGTCTTTTCCAACTATAATGATTCTATGATTCTATAATTGTTTGCATGCAACTACAGAGTAAAAGACAAATTTGGCATTGTCTCTTTCAATGTGTTCTTTACTGCAAATTCATGAAACCAAGGAGTGGTATTCTTCCTTTTTTTTTTTTTTTTTTAATTATTTCTCCACTCCTAGCCACCAGCCACTCACAAAACCTATTTTTTTTTTGCCTCAGGCAGCCTCTGAGTCTACAAAGCAAGATGTTAATAAAGTGATAAGACTGTCAAATTCAAGTAAGCCAATGAAGCCTAGTTTTTATAGCAAATGAGATCACAACTAAATATGCAAAAAGGAGATTTATATGTGGAGAACAAATCTATCAGTGACACTGAGTCTATGGTATTTTTCTGTTTAAACTCAGTTTTTGTAGTTTATTTAGTTTAATTTTCCTTATGTGCAGCTTGTAACACTGCATATTGTAGCTTTAGCTGAGATTTTACGAAGAGAAACATCAAGGCAAGCAGGAGGAAGCATATGAAAGGTGAACATGAAAAATAGTTAGGGAAGAATAAATGCAAAGTCTAATTTTTACAAGGGCCAGCTTAGAGAAAAGCTATCATCATGGTTTCCTTAGTATCTGAAGACAGAAAATATGCATTTGCCTTTTGTCCATGTTTAGACATACTGATGCTTCCACAAGTTTCTGAGAAAATCCAGTCCTAGAGAATGAATCCCAGCAATTTAGCACATCTACTCTGAGGAAGAAAGTGACCCTTGTGGCTGTGCTGCAGATTTGTTGCAAAATTTTTGTGGCTATGTTGCAAGTCAGCTGGAAAAATCTTCATGTTCCCTATACAGTCTATAATGGTGGCCTGTGCTTTACTGGACAAGCTTAAATCAGAAAGAAACACTTTTCAAAATGTAAGAAGGTTATCTGCTCTTAAGTTATAACTGTTGCCTCCAGATGTTTTAGTTAATTTATTGCTTTTATTTCTAGCTCTGTTTGCTTTAAAATCTTTAAAATTTATGCTCCTTATGGAACTAATCTTCTGTGTTTTTATGTATATATTTTCAAAAAGAAGTCAGAGGACTTCATTAATGAATCAGAGTAGAATATAAACCACTATATTGTGCATTATCACCCTGAGAAAGTATGTGAAAATATAGTGGAACTCAAGGCCAGTAATTTACTGAGGGTAAAACTTCAGTGACGTTCAGTATCTATCTATGTGTGTGAGCAAAATTTGAAAATTCATTTTTATATATATTTTCAAATTTATATCAAGACCACTGAAAAGTTTGCTGATTCCTCAAATACGATCACATCATTTTCATTAAAAATCTTTGTGCAAAACTAGCGATAAAATGCATATATAAAAAAAGAGGAGGAAAACAGCTCAACTAATATCTTCCTCTTTTAGTTCTAATAACTGTGCAATGACATGAAAAACATGAAAAACTATGTGTGCTACAGTATCAGCCTCAGCTCTGCTACAGAACTTATAAATTATTACAATATGTACATCATCTAAGGATGAACTTGAATATCTAAAAATATTGAATTCATATTGATGTTTGTGAAAAAAACATCCATTTAAGAAATACCCATTCAAACATTCCAGATCAGTGCTATTACATTCCTGAGTTTGGAGTGCTTATATTTAGTAATTGCATTTTCACCTTCGATGATTAAATAACTGAATCGACAATACGACATGTGAACTGCATAATATACAGATAGTTATAGCAGTTGTTAACTACACATTTAGCTTTGCCAACCATATTGTGAAACGGATGTTTTTAGGTTTTCAGAGAACGACTATCTTGGAGAAGAGCAGTCAGCAGAAGCTATTTAGTCCGATGTTGTAAATGACTGAATATTTATGTACTACTGCCAGGTTTGCTTCAGTGCACAGAGAACACTGACATTTCCAACATTTTCTTTAAAAGTGTAGCCCTTTGAGAATGAGGCTAAACTTTTTCACTTATTTTCTGATGCAGTGAACATATTATACAGTAAGATTTGAACAGAAACACCAAAGAAAACAGTAAGCTGTTTTTATAAAAGTGTCTGTTACAAAGTCTGATAGAACTGCTACAAAAATCTAGATTTGGCTATGTATTTTAAAAATTAAATGGAAGAAATAGTTGCTTCTTTTTACTCAATCTGTAAAGAAAGATAGAATTTCTAAAATTTATACGTCCTTCTTAGTAATCCTTCATGCACATTACATTGCTTGTCCCAAGCTTAAATCTTGTCTATCAAAATTTAATTCAATATTATAGATTGCTCGTGCTGACACTTCAGTGGACACTGTTCATTTCAAAAAGACGATAGCTTTCTGATTTCCATGTTTAGGAATAAATAGAATTCTTCTCTTCTCTTGCAATCTTAAATCTAGTTTAGCCATTGGTGAGATTGTGGGCAGTCTGCAATATACTTTTCCAGATTGCCTTCTTCTGTTCTCATTAATCACAGCTTCTGCTCGGAGCTAAGATGAGCCCTATTCTCTCTTGAAAATATGTTCTTGGAAAATTGTGGATATAGAAAACAGTCCCAAGCGACTCTGGATGCAATCCACATACTCTGATTACAGTAGGCTAATAAGTGGTTAAAAAATGTAGTTTGATTGCTATCTTCAGCAATCTTTAGATTTGTGACATATAGAGGTCATATTATTTACAAAAACAGATAATAAAGTAATAATAATCTAATAAAAAGAGTCGATTTTAAAATATTTTTCCAGGTTCCAAGAAGCATTTGTGTGGGTTATGGTATGTCCTCAATCTGAAGTTTAAAATGAAGTATCAAAAGAATGCATTTCATTTTTTTATTGTACTTTATGACTTTATGAGGAAAATTTTATTTCTCATCTTTTTCTGAAGCAATTTTTGTAGATTTTTTTTCCTTATAGAGTATGAAAATATTCTTAAAAGGATAGGGAGCAAAATCAGGAAATATCTGATTGTTTACTCATTCTATAAAATGAGTATAATCTCTTCAAGAAATGACAGAATCCCAACAGTGGGAAAAATATTTTATCATCATGTTGATCTTCTGGTAGTTCTGGGTTATTACCTCAGGCAATTGTTCTAGTACTTTCTCCTGTCCAGTATAAATATCCATATTTAGGCTCCATATTGTCATGCTTGTTATTGTTATAAGTTTATCTGGAAATGACTCTCTGCTGTAAAAAATTACTAATCTAAATTTTGATAAAACTAGAAGCATCATTTTTAGTGATATTAGATTTTGTTACAGAAAACACCTCTGTTGCTTGATTTTATTATTATTAATGTTGTGGTTTTAAAAGAAAATATTTGTAATGCAGTCTAAATTTGCAGCCATAGTTTCTTATTATAATTTCTTATTATAATTTCCTTTCTCTACACAGTTTACATTTCAGCCCAAGCAATAGTTCTGAAAACCCTAATGCAGAATTCAAGTGACTGAGCCTATCATGTTTTTCTCTGCAGCTTTAGTAAGCATATGTATTATGTTCAAGTTGATATCTCTCTATTCCTCTGGGTAATTGACCATTTCTATTACTCATGAAGCATGAAACCTTGTGATAGGCATGTAATTTTTCTGTTTTTTTTTTTTTTCCTAGACAGAAATTCCTTTAACTTTCTTCAGTTCTCCTAAACATTTCAGTGAACTTTAATTTTTCCGTCATTATTTTCTGTTGCTGTTATCATATTGATTTATACCTTACTTTCTGGACCCTCAGTTTGGAAAAGAACTAAAATTGCAGTTTACCCTGTACAATATGATGCAGTTCAAAGCCTGCAGATGTCCAGTGATTTCTGAATTGGGCAATGAAGTTGTGGTGAACTTGGTTGATAACTGAGTGATCAATGCTGGAGTAAAGGAAAAAAAACATTTTTCTGAGCCTCTCTATTCACTTAGAATATTTTATTAATCACCATAGATCCTTTTTATTCACCTTCATAGCTGTTTCTATTCCTATTCAATATTTCTGCTCTTATTTCACAGGTTCCTTACATCCATCCCCCTAATTCCTTTCTTCCTCTTACGTCAAACTATACTGTTCTGCCTGTGTTTTAGGTCCTGTTGCTCAGTGCCTTTTGTGTAATGTTGGATTAACTACATTATTCTTGCTCACTTCTAACAGTAGATGTTTATAGTATTTCGGATATATCAACATTCACAGCATTTTGAAACTTTATCAAAAGTCCAGAGTATTTCAGCTATAGAAAACTGATGTTTTTCTGGCCTGCACTGTGTTACATGAACGTCAATACTCAGCTCCTGAATGCTGATGCAGTCCTCAAGGATAATTCAAGCTTGCTGATGTGGTTTACAATGTGCCATAGCACAGAGCGATGTACTTTGTGATCTGTGACTGTTGCTTGTTTTTCATTTCAATCAATCACCCAGATTTATGCCTACGTATTTGAGAATATCAGATCAGTTCAGCTCGAGGCTTTACTTCTGTCCCTGCTGAGCATTGTGGTGCTTGTTCTTGTTAAAGAATTGAATGAGAAATTTAAAAGAAACATTAAAGTTGTTCTTCCCATCGATCTAGTTTTGGTAAGTATGGAATCAAACATCAGACTTTTTGCTTTACAAAGCTTTCAGTGGTTCAACTAATCTGCTGAAGTTTACTGTGTTGTTTTGTCAACAGTTACCCACAGCCACTCCTGCCACTAATTAAACGGATAGCTAAATTTTATAGCTGTATGTTGAATACAATAACTGGAAACACTTTAGCTAAATAACTAGGAAAGAAATGACATATGTTCCCAATTTGTAAAATATTTTTGTGTGTTTACTATTTATTACATAACTGCAAGAACACAAAGTCTAAAATATTAAAATGTAAGAAATTCAAAACAGAAAATGAAAAGTAAATGGCAAATAGAAACTCCAGGATATCTGTGGTTTAGATATTGATTGTTATTTGTCTACAATGAAGTTAAGCATCTAAGATTTAATTTTCTTCAATTCTTATAGTTTTCCTTTCACACAGCATTGACTAAATTGAAATTAGCTATAGCACTGTAAATCTCTACCATTGAAAGTTCAAGTAATGGTCAAGTTACCAGCACCAGAATAGAAATTTTGTCTTTTTGTAAAGATCTCTAGCAGAAAATAAACAAATCTGAAGGGCAGGTGCTTCTCAGAGTAGATCATCACTATTACTCTTCTTTTGTTGAAGGAATGATTTACAAAACAATGATTTACATTTTTCTTGGACAAAATGATGGAATAGGAGGTAGTGTTGGTCTGGTCCATGCTCTAGGATCTGCTTTGTGTTTCATGCTAAACTGCATACAATGTCCAAGCAAACCTAGGATCATAAACTGGAGCCAGTGATAGTTTGTCTGGAATTTACATGTTCTTTTCACAAAAAGTAGGCAAGGTGAGTTTGAACCTCCTTAGGGTCAAATTTTCCACTTCCTCAGCAGGATTTCTTACTACTGGAACATAGCTATAAGAGACAGGCACACCTTCTGCTGCAGTGTTTTGTGCCCAGGTCAACGCTACCAATGTGGATTAGGTGAGCTCAGTGAGTGTAACCTGCGGTGTGTTATGTGAAACATTTTAAATGCCAATTGGCAAGATTCCTGATATTTTCAGAGACTGTTACACATTACTTTCATAAAGATAGAGCATCTAAATTCTAGTGTAGCCCTTCTTCATCCTTCCATTTTAAAGCCATTTTTTTTTCATCCAAAACTTAGCTTTTTTGCCTCACATCTCTATTTGTAAGTGTTTTTTGGAATAATGCTTCTCTATCTTACTGGATTGATTTAAGGATAAATGCATAAAGATTCAGTATTTCAGTATTATATATATATATATTTATATCACTTATATTGCAGTAATAGGGATCATATGAGAACCTAAAATTGATAGAAACTTAACATCTTTTCTGTATTGAATCACATAGATAATCGCTACCTCTATTGCCTGCTACTATGCTGATATGGAATACGCCTATGGGCTAGAAGTTGTGGGACATATTCCTGAAGGGTAATGTAGTTCTTTTTTCAGCTTGTGGATATTAAATACGGCCTAGGAAGAGGTCAAAATAGTTTGCTGAAATAAGAAGTAGTAAAAATCTACCATCTTCATTGCAGTCCTCCTCAGATAGTCTCTCATAGTCTCAGAGACTCAGCTATAGTTTCTCTCTCAATAACTCCCCTCTGAGTTTCTCACATTAAAAAGATTTCTCTATGTAGAAATCATTATAAAAATACATACTGTCTTGTACATTTTCATGCTAGATTCATTAAGAGATAAAAAGTGGGTACTAAATATTTGATGGAGCGGGTGGTTGTATAGCAGGAGGGCAGAACATTTTCTGTTGGTTCTGTGGGTTGCCTTGGGTTACTCGAGAAGAAAGGACTTTTAGAATCAGATAAGGTTTGTAGATTGCTGTACTTCATTCCTCTCCACTCACTCATATACTAATTTTAGAAAATGTGGTTTCTTAGCAAAAATGAATGAATTAAATATTTTTTATCTAGAAATCGGATTTAATCAGAGTTACGTTGTTCATCTCCACAATTTATTATAAAGAGTATTGCAATTTGTTTTTTCTATGGCCTTGATGAGAAGGAGAAAAACATTCAGTATAATTAGTTGCAAAGAAAATTCAGAGTAGATATTAAGGAGAATATTGCATAGGAAGTTGCTGAGATAGATTTAGGGCAAATTGCATGCTGAGTAGACCTAAAGTTAAAATGAGGTTATATATTTTTGATATATATTATATATTGATGAATTGTATTGGCGTAATTTTATTCAGAAGCTTATTTTCTGCCTAACCTGACATGCTGATATTCTGTAGTGTTGAATAATATAAGCATAAACATGGATCCTTCCTGGGTATTTTTAGGTGCTCCCTAAAATATCTAACTTTCTTGTCAGTGGAGAGTGTTAGACACTCTAGGAGTACAATTTTGCTCTTTGGTGGTGCGAGCCCTGGAGACAAGTCTCTAGAAGACACATGAAGTACAGAGGATGTTTGGAGTGATTTAATTCTTAACATAGGCACTTCTGTAAGGTGCGAAAAATTAGATGAAGTGAATTTGAACTACTCTCCCTAATCTACAAAAATACTAAATCATTTGAATGTTAATATTTAAAAATACAAACATAAAATAGAAAAAAAAATCCATCAGAATCTGGTTTATTTCTAATTTAAAAATTAGGAAATTTTTTCAGGTTATATTTTTCATTAGCAGAGATTCCTTATAAGGATTCCTTACTAATTTTTCAAATCAGAATTTACAAATGAGAGACTCCATCTGGGATCATTTCATCTTCTGATACGATTTCTCCCCTGCAGTTCTCAAAAGACTGTAATCTTCCTAATCTGAAATACTGAGAAAAAAAACACATTATAATTATTCAAAAAATTAGCTGTGCACACAAAGGTTGTATTTTTGCAAATCACAGGTATATCGAGACTATGTACAATGCTTTGCAAAAAGAATTATCTTTATTTTTACAGGATACCATTACCAAAAGCACCGCCCATGAGTGTCCTGCCTGAAGTAGCCACCGAAGCTTTTGGAGTGGCACTGGTTGGCTATGCAGCATCTCTATCTCTAGCCCAAGGCTCTGCTAAAAAGTTTAAGTACACTGTGGATGACAACCAGGTAAAGCTCTTTCTCTTTATTGTCAGTCTGCCTTGAAATTGCTTCATTTTTTCTGAAAATGTAATATAGATGAATGTCCAGTGGGAAAGGGGAAGTTCCAGGTGCCATCATGAGGTCTTCCAGGGATTACAGTAAAAATCAAATTTTCCCAGATCAGCTCTGTAGAACATTGTGCTTGATTGAGTGACTCCTATTGAAGAGGCAAATTCCCAGGTTAATCTTACAATGCCGCTTTTGGTTCAGGTAGCCGCCAATTTGGGTGTTAATATGTTTTTCTGGGGTTCTGAGAAGATACTGCTTCTCCTGTGGCAACTGAGCTTTTAGGCCAGCTAAGGTTTTAAGTTTGCCACTGTTAAGGAACAAAGAAGTTCTAAATATAAACTAGGTACTTACAGCCCCAACATGTGTCTGATGTTATAAAATGAGGCTTATACAAAGTAGAAATATCCTTTGAAGTAAAGTTTTATTTGTATAAAGGAAGCAGGATGGTTTCAGATTGCACTGCCAAACCTGCTATAGTGACCATAGGGCAGAGATGACGGATAGGACTGACAGGAGCCAGGGCACTCCGTGCTGCAAGCAGAATGCTGCACCGTGCCCCGAGGAGCGCACCTGGGCAAGACAGCTGTGCTGCACGCAGGGGCCAGGCATATGCCTCTGCCTTGAGGTAGGCAGATGTGCAAGGCGAATAAAGTGTATTTGCAACAAAAGATAGCATATAGTGCGGTATTGCTACCATATTTCACTAAAGCGTGCTCTGAAAAGAAGGAAATCAATGTTTGGCCTTTTCTCAGCAGAGTTGTAAGGCAGATGTGGTCTGGACCCACCTCAGATGCTGCTACTCCAAACCCTGGTCTCTTAAAATGCAGATGTGGCTCATGGTATAAATGTTTTGACTGAAACTCGTCTTCAAAAACTAGTAATGTCATAATGTATCTGCTTCAGCTTTTGATGAGTCTATTTCAACAGTTTTATCATTCAAGTTAGGTCCGAGTCATGATATGCTATGTTGGGAGATTTTGGTCATTCTTTATTATTGCTGATTTTTATACAGGGAGTTCCTTTGCTGGCAAACAGCATTGAAATGACAGAAAAAAAAAGAAAAAATGTGTGTTCTTTCTAACAACTTTGCAGGAGCTTTTGGCTCATGGCCTCAGCAATGTGATTCCCTCGTTTTTCTTTTGCATACCAAGTGCTGCAGCGATGGGGCGTACGGCGCTTTTATACAGCACAGGCGCCAGAACTCAGGTAATGGCTCAGACTGAAGTACGTAGGGTAACTAAGACTATGAGTTGTTCACTGTACTGATTTATCCATTGTGTTCTACTACCTTCCCTTTTCTTGTATCCCAGAACATGACTTTTCACTGTCATCTTAACACTCTGCATGGAATTCCAGCTGATCAACTGTCTTGCTGGAAAACAAATGATTTTGCTCTTTAATTTGTATCTATTTAATTCAGTATAAGTTCTGTGGCAGTGGAAAGCTAAGTATTTTGTTTTGCCCTTTCACAGACTGTGAAACTGCACATAAGCCCTTTCAGCCGTATAAGGAACTGTCAGTACTGTAGCGAAAGTGCCCTCTAATGGTGTTTAATGGATTTAATGACATACTCTAAACTGAAGATTTAAAAAAAAAATATATCAGTGCTTGTATTTGAGTTTCAACAGGAAGTGAGAATGGTCTTGGGAGCTGCTCCTAAAAGAACCAAGCAATCTGACAGCTTCTGCCTTGTGGCAGGTCGTGTCCATGAGTAGGTCTGCGCTGTGCCCACAGGCATGACATCCAGCTTTTGGGGATAGGTATTAGCTATTCCCTACTGTTGGAAACCAGCCGCAGTCGCAACAGCTCAGAGAAATGAGCAACTGAACATTTACTGTCATGAAGTCTACATGGACAGATCAGAGTTTCTTCATGTATTAATGCAATGGAAATAATTTGCTATATAATACACCTAAAATTGTCTTTCCTGTTTTCCTCTCCTCCTTTTTGGAGAGCAACACGTCAACTCAGCCTTCTTCTTTTGGGGCTATTTAGCCAGAATGAACAGAAAAGGATAATGTCACTGATAAGCTTTGGTAAGATCACAGGTGAAGAGAAGACCAGAGGGTTGCTTTGAGCACACAGACAGAAGTCAACTTAATTTTATATATGTCAAGAGAGAAATGTGAAAAGTCTTGCAGAGGCTCTGAGCAGCCCCTTTTTCTCCAAGACTATATTGGGATTCTGTGATATCATGCACTCTTCTCTGCCATCTTTTCCTAGGGAACAACAGAAGTGAGGGACTATCATGAGCTAAAAAGCGTTCTTCAAGAAGAATGAACACTTTTTTTTTTTTTTAACTTTGAGAGTAGATGGCAAGAGTGAAAAGTTTCTTGTGACTCTACCACCAGATTTTGTCTTTTCTGTAAACAACCCCTCTTGATTGGATTTTTTAAGAAAAACATGGCTTTTTCTGGTGTTTTAACAACTTGTCTGTTTTTGTTTTTAACAACTTGTCTCTTAAAATGAAACCTAATAACTTTAGTAAAGAAACATTTTATCAATCCTAAATAAAGTAAGCATCTGTCTACTTATCATCAAAAACCTTCTGTGAATCTGGACTGTATCTTAATGAGGCCTGAAGTATTCTACTTTGTAATCAGTATGAGACTGCTATTTTAATATATTTTTCCATCAAATTAATATTGTCTAATATTATGAAGAAAAAAATGAACTGATTTGTGCTACCTGCACTATCACTTTTTAATATAAATTTATAATTTTCTCCTGCATTTTCTATGACAAAATATATAGATGCTATTGTGAGTATCAGTGATGGTTGCTCACTTAACACAATAGTTTTATCTTAATGTTGATCTCCCCAAAAGTAGAAAGCTTCGCTTGTGAAAAGATAAACACACAGTTCTCTACACAGAATTTTTGTTCCATGACAAAAATCTGTGGTTCAGTGGAATATTGGGTACATTGCTGTAATTCATATATTGCAGAATGCAAATAGAGTGAATGCTGTGAATATTGTGAAATGAGCTATTGCACACAAATATGTAATATTTAATAGCTGGTTGGATAAGTCAAGCTGTGGTTTGTGTCTGTATGATGACATCAAGGTCAAACAAAAATATTGCTATCAGTTACAATGTTTTCACTGTAGTTGGCTGAAAATAGTCACCAGAAATTAAGACTAAGTGCATCTGCAATCTGTAGATTAATAGCCAGAATCTCCAACACCTTGTTCTTAACTTTTTTGATAACATTTGATTAACAGGACTTTTAACAGAATTTAACATTTCAGGTAGATTGAATAATGTGCTTTTCTTGTTTATTGTTTTAGGTGGCTTGCCTTATCTCTTGTGCATTAATTCTCGTAGTGATCTATATAGTCGGACCCATGCTATATTGGATGCCTATGGTACAGTACCTCATTTTTAAAGGTTGTATCAAATATTTTCTACAGACTTGATTTCTTGGTTCTCCATCTGAGACAGCTTTCTCATATGAGAGCTCTTTCAGTGCGAGTGAGAAAAGCAAAGGAGGAACATATCTCAAAATCATAAAATGTTTAGGTTAATTCGTAACATATTCAGATTTTATTTATAAATATGTAAAAATATGCATACACATAGATATATAAATATTTTTATATATGGTTATATATATAGGCTTCCACGTAAGTATATAATTAAATATTTCTCTTATCCTTACTTTTGGCATGTTTGTGCAAAATGTACCCAGGTTAATTTGACCTTGCCCTAGAGCTGTGAAATCAGTGCTGCTGTGTTTCTGTAATGGCTTGATGTTGCTCTGATGAAGTGTAGAGACTCAGAACTTCCTGAAGTTCCTGTCCTTTTCTGATGATCTTTCAGGAAGGAAAAGTTGTATTTAATACTCCTGTTTTTGTGTCACAAGGTCACCAGGACCTATCCCATATTTGAAACACTAACCATGATTTTCTATAATTAAATTATATTGACTACTGAGCTTGAGGAAAAAACAATTTCATAATGAGCTTTTTAAATATTATTATTCCCTTATAGTGTGTTCTAGCAAGCATCATTGTTGTGGGCTTGAAGGGGATGCTGATGCAGTTCCGTGACTTAAAAAAATACTGGAATGTGGATAAAATAGACTGGGTAAGTGTAACTCAGTCTTAGGATGTTTTCCTGAGAAGCTTTAACAAATACTTGCTAAACAAACTTTCATAGCTCTGCAGTCTAAGAAGACATAAGCACAAGCTTATAACACACCACTGATTTTTGTGTGTGTACTACCAGTTTATTTTTCTGTCTCAGAACATCAGTATAGGAAATGTTAATTGTCTTTATATAAAGAAGAGAAATAGAGCTCTAGCAGATGATTAAAGATCAAGCCTAATTTAATACTAAGTATATACAGATAGATTGAGGTAATCTGAACAGATGTGTACCTTGCTCTATAATTCTGTGCAGCCCTACTCTAGCTGATTACCACACTTTTGCTACTATAGAATTATCTGAGGACCTGATATTGTTGTTTTCTTTGTGTATGGGTCACTAGTACTCAGGAATTGGATCTGGGAATCCTGAGGTGCTGCAGGTAAATTGCCTGAACTCTATTGGTTTTGCACCCAGAAGAGAGAGTTTTTGGTCATGGTGAAAGATTCCACAGGATGAGAGCTGCAATAGGGCAGAGGTGGAAAGAGACGTGATAGATAGAAAAGGTGGAGAGATAAAGATAGATGGAGAAACATAATATGAAAATATATTTTAGTGAAAAATCTAAAAAATCTGACAAACATTTGCACATAATTCCTTGCAAGTGTTTTGATGGGACACACTCAAATAGTTAGAGTCACTTTAATTACACCAGACTCCGAGGAAGGAGGTCAAGACTCATAGGAAGACTCCTATTTCCTTCTTCTGAGAGATCTCTTAATTATATTAGACAATCGGCAGAATAATACTCTAAGCACTTTTTAGCTTATATATACTGGTACAGACATCCCTTAAGGACTAGGGAACTTTTATTTTGTACCTTTCTGTTAACACCTATTCAGAAAGGTAGCCTGACTGTATCCTTCCGTTCTGTGGAAATAGGCAGGACTTCACTAATTTAGTATTCTATAGCAGTAGAATACAGTAATGGTTTGCCTAGACTGAATGAAATATTTAGTGGAATATTGGGTTTCAATAAACAAGATGAGGTTTGAATATGTCAGATTTTTCACAGTGACAGAAGAGTAATTTTTTGGTATAATCCAGAAGAAAAGCTCTACCTTTTATGAAACTTTATGTTCCTCTGGAAGCCAAGTGTGTTTTATGCCCCTTGCACAATATTTGGTCTTTGGCTTGACACAGATTGCCAGTGACCTAAGCAATGAATGATATGGGACACAAATTGTTTTGACAACAGTGGACTGTAAACAAGTGGTAATTATGGGAAGGAGAGCTCTAGCTTCTCCAGCAGTGCACTGAGATATTAGCCAGGTGTTTCCATAGTACATTCTGGAAGCTCCCTAGATTAGATGAGTCCTTAAAGATAGACTAACAGGAATCAATTTGCTTTTGTGGTTTTGGCAGAAAAGGATGGGTGAATACTTAGTTGTTACATTTTTGTCAGCTATCATTATTTTTAAGGGATCTTACATAGAGGAACAATTGGCTGGGTTTATCTTTTTGCCTGAACATATCTGAAACAATAATTTGTCTTTTGGTAGTGGTGCCATCAGCTGTTAACCTGATGATAGGGAAATCATTCTCTAAGTAGCACAATCTGAAGTAAGGCTATAAACCGATCTGTTGATCTTATGTTGCCACATAGCAATGATGGAGCCGGCCAAGGCTAGTGACTGAGTGACTGCACTGGTGTTAATGTTGGACTGAGAAGATTCACCTCAGCAACTGAGAGCATGTTGGAAATAAACGAGTTCCATTACCTAAGGTGTCCAAAGTGTTTTGAAGATAGGAACTCCAATAAAACCTTTGGAAATAGCTAGCAGCTGTCCTTCTGGAAGTGGTTCTTTGAAGGGCATGCGTCATGTAATACAGGACTCTTATGCCCATATGTCTGACAAATGAGTCACGGAAACAGAGTATTGTAGTTTAAATGAAATTCTTATCATTTTTCTAAGATTGCCGTTGTGGCATCCTCTTGCCACGACCAGCATGAAGAATAGTTATTTATTGCGTAGTGTTTTGCAAAACCTATACCTTTTTAAATGTAAAAGGTGCAGCTCTAAGTCTCTCCATTTGAAACATGGTTTGATTTTTCTTGCAAATTTAGTATTTAGGAAGAGCTGAATTTAAATCAGCAGCAAGGCTGAAAGAGCTGGGTTGCTAATCCCAAATGTTATCAGCTAAATATTATTACATATGTTTACTTTGGTTTTCTTTCTATTTGTTTTTGATAAATTCTCAGGAACATCCTATTTTTGCATATTACCTCTCAAATCACATTTGATTTTTTTCTTGCTAGAGGAAAAGTTTTACTCCAGGGTCTTCTCCTATCAGTCAGAGCATTCATATGACCTTAAAAGTCTCTACCTTCACTTAAGGTCTTCTGTTAGTTCCAATACCTCTGTGATGGCTTTAATAATTTCCAAAATTCTTGATCAGTTCAATTCAAATTTAAATATGAATAATGTAAAATGTTGCTGCAGTATATAAACATGAAAATATAGGTATAAATAATCAAATAAATGACAAAAGTAATTATGCACATATATAAATATAAAAATACTATAAAATACTTGTGCAGCCATTCAGCCTATGCAAAGGCTGGTTCTTGGTGATGGAATGCTAAATAAAAATATTCTTTTTGTTGTTAGCAGTTGAATTCAAAAATGACCAAAGTCAAGAATGGCAGTAATTCATGATAAAAATAGATGTTCACTGGTTCATGAAAGGTGACTGTGTGTATGAAATAGAAGTTTATAAATATATGAGGGATGACATTAAATCGGTAATTAAAATATATTTAAAAAGGAGCGACTTTTGACAAACATCTTCCAAGACCTTGTCCGTATGAAGTTCTGAAACGCTGAGCAACCACAGGGAATGAAGAAAATAGTTCTGGTAACTACCAGATAATATTTCTGTTTCATTATTTCTGTTTTTATCTCATCCATCAATGCAATATCAAAAAAATACAGAGAGACAGGAGAAAGAATATATTTTGGGTATGGAGAAGGGTATATGAGCTCCCGTTCCCAAGCATGGGGCTGACTGTCAGGCTAGGCACGGCTATGCATGTCCTCTTTATTGCCATTTCAAACAGGCCAAATCTGAAAGTCTAAACCAGTAGGAGTAGGAGGCCCAGGGATGTTCTCATGCAGAAATTTTGATCTCATCAATAAAATTTCATGTACTTCTAGAACATCTTACATTATTTCCTCCAAAGGATCAGTTTCTTAGTTTTTTAGTCTTTTAGGTTTGTTCAGGTATTAATCAGCAAGGGCCCAGAATCACAGCAGATCTTGGAGGAATTTAACACACAAATTACCACAGTGTAACAAGTCACCTCTCCTGCGATAATAATTTTACATGGATGCTTCTTGCTTTTGACATCTCAAGGAGATTTTCTATCCCTCCTTTCTTAGGAGGGATACGAGGGGCTACCTTGAATTACTTTTGCTACAATTTTTTAAGTGAGTGGGAAGAGGCTTGCAAGTGTTTAATCCTTTGAGACTGTGATTTCCATACAAATTCTCTTTAAAGAATAATGCTTATGCCAGTCCATCTGTCTCCTAGACAGTCTGTGCAAAAAAATACTCTCTCAACTCTTGTATATGGAGTGCTTGTGAAAAATTGTATTAGAGAATTACTCTAAAAATCTACTATTATACAATCTCCATTGTATGACTGTAGTGACAATTTTCCACTTCAGCATTTGGATCGTGATTTTGGGTGCAGGGTACCTTTACATCTCCTGTGCCAAGGCACGCTCTGAATGAACAGGACTTTGGTTTTTAGTGGGATTCTCCTGGTTACATAGTGGTGACTGCAGCGTGGCCTTCTGTACCTGAGCAAGTCGTCATGGCCTCACTTAGTAGACAGCACAGAGCTGGTCAGTATACTCAGTAAAATGGGCAGTATTATTCATCATTTATAAAGGCAGGCATGTGCATAATTAGGTAGGGTCACATGAATGGCATGAGTGGATTTGATAACCAAATTTTCATTGACATTGGTAGGAATCTAGACAGATCACTCAGCTGTAGACATCTGTTTAGACTCAGATGTAGACATCTATATAAATCAAATCTTACTTCTATAGTCAATAGCTGATTATCTTTTCAGCCTGCAGTGGAAAGGGAAGTTTATAATGTGTTTTCAAAGTGGTACAGAAACTGAGCTTTGGAGACAGCTGCAATGCAAGTACAGTCACCATACCTCCATGCTCCAAATGCTTCTATTCACTTTGGTATATACAAGCTTCATTATAAATCCATGTCTTATTACCATCTCCATCTACTTATTAGTTTTATCTCTCTTTAGAATTATTTTAATTTATTCAGTATGAGTATACCTTGAAGCTGAATTTTGAAAATAACATATTCCTATAATACATTATTGTTTGAGAAATGACTTGAGAAATGTACTGGTGCGTATAATATCCATCTTAAAGTAAGTTACCAAAGAAGTCTTTGATGTTTTTATGGCTCTTTGTTGAACTTTATGACAATCAATGAATTAAAAAAAATATCTTAGCAGATCAGCATATCCTCTTTCTACAAGTTGGCGCTACCCCTTCTAGTAAAGTATTGACTAAAGACCAACATAAATTGAAGAAAGGGTGACTGACAGATGAGAAAATGATTGTTTTGGCTCATCCTCTACCACAATAGCTGTCCCTGATTATAACAAGATGTGAGATTCTCGGCTGCTAGAGGGGCTCACAACTAGCCTTCTCAGTACTCAGCAGTATTTTTCCCCGCTTTTATTCTTCCTATATACATGTTATATTGGGGCTTTTTAATGCTTTTTTTCCTTCTGAGACAGAGAATAATTTAGCAAGTCTTGCAGCAGTGATTAGCTAGATGTGATATTAGGAACAAGCTGATAATGAAGCCCAGTATTGCAGTGGAAGCAGCTTGCTTGTTTTCAGGCTTTGTCAAGGATTCAGTCTTTACAGAATTGGAATAAATATTGATCCAGACTGAATTTCAGGCTTGTAGTGCTTCTGTTAGCTCTTTTGTATACAATACAAAAAGTTATAGATGTTTATTGGATTTATAATTATTAGAATTATTTTTTACTGATCAATCAGAACTTAATGTATTAAGTATTCTTTGTAGATACATCTGAATAATTTGTATAAGGTGCTATTTTATTTTTTAATCTTATTTTAAATATATAACTGTAAATGTAACATTGTTATAGAGAATGAACCACTTCTTTGATTAGCTGCTGTCTTTGAAAAGTCAGCATTTTTTTCTGTAATTCAGAAATTTAAAGAGGAAGAAGAAAAAGCTTTCTCAGTAGAGATATATATTATCATTCCATCCTGTAGAAAGCATGAATTAATACTATATGACTTATCTTTTCTATTTTATAAAATAACAATTCTGAATTCTGCTTGACCAAAATCCCTGTGGTGAGATTGAAGGTATCCTGTTGTCTCTGGCTTTTCTAAAGTAACTGAAATGATCAGAAAAGATAATTTTAACACTGATTATACCGTTGTAATGGGATCTTTTTTTTTCTGAAAACTCTAACAAGAACTGTAACTGTTGAAACCTACACCTAAAATCGGTATATTTATAAAAGTTAAAATAGTTTTCATTCTTCTTTTATTCTTTATATATAAAGGTTAGGTGATAGTTTTTACTTAAGTGTTCATCAAGGATATATTTGCTAAATATTAGCAAGTAGATAGTAGTCTGACATAAGAACTCAAGTTCACACCTTTTTCATTTTAATTCTAAAATCTTGATGTGTCTATTTTCTCTTTAGAAAGTAATTGAGGAAAAGATCATGGAATATAGAAATCTTTTTACTTTGTAATAAGTTATATTCTTTTTACAAGTAATGATTGTTTCAGATATATTTCTTTTTATCTTTTAAATTGTAGTTAATAAAATATTTTAGTATTCAGTTATTGAGATGGTAAAGCATTCTGCAATTCCAGAATTTTAATGCAAATAAATTGATTTCTCAAGAATTTCTAATTATTACTGAATTGTTTTAGTCTGCTATACAATACAAAATGCCACTTTTAATTAACTTCATTGCAAATTGTAACTCCCACTTTACAACCAGTGGGACAAGGGCTCTCTGTATGTGACCTTTAGGATACTTCTCTGTATAAAAGTTAAGGAATTTTTAAAGGTAATACCTGGACAATGTGGAAAATGAAATTCCACAATGAATGAATATGTATTCTCTACTGGAGAGGTATTATTTTACTGACTAATTCAGTCTTTTTTTGCTCATTTCAAGACCCTACTGTTCACCTCTATACTAAGAAAGTGTCTACAATTTAAAAATCTGGATTTCCAACTTGTAAAATATACATTGTTGCAAAAATTGAAACTAATCACCTCCTTGTGTTTTCTCCCTTAAAGAGTATATGGGTTACTACCTATGTGTTTACAATATGTTTTGCTGCTAACGTGGGACTGTTATATGGAGTTGTCTGCACAGTAGTAATTGTGATTTTCCGCTTTTCCAGGTGAGAAATAATTTATTAACATATTCCGTTAGTGCATGATTATGACTTCTTTCTGTCATACTGCTTCACACTTCGTAAAAATATACAATAAATTGACTTTAATAATGAAGCTTCAAGTTTTTTGTTACAGAAAATTACAAGATAGCTAAAAAGGGAACATCAGCTATACATTTACTGAGAGCTAAGTATTTTTTATGGGGTTATTATTTCTATACTGTGAGTAAAGAAAACAGTTTGCTTCATGGCAGTTACTTGCATGAACATTGAATCTCACTGGAGTTAACTGCAATATAGATAGACGGTTTGATTCAATGCATATTAAAGTTAACAGTGTTGACAGTGTGGGCAGGACTCTATTCTTATGGGTTAATTTGCCAAATCAGCATTTAAATGGTTTCAAATTGTAGCACAATTACAAATTGTAGTGCATGATTTCTGATTGAATCGGTTAGTACATTTTTAGCAGTGTCCTGCTACTCAACAAACTAAACTTTTGGAAAATTCTGCCAGTAAAGAAAAAGATTTGTTTTCATGTTATTTACATGCTGCGTTGGATGTCTGAGGTTCAACAATAGCAGAGCAGGAGTGATATTTGCCACAAAACAAAGTTATCCTCTTTTGTCTGACATAGTGGAGTCAGAATAAGCATTAGAGTAAATAATACTATATATATAAATAAGATGATGGTTTTATAGTTTTGTTCTGCAGTGGGTTCTCTCACATGGTGATTTAAAGCAGAAAGGAGACTTTCTCCATTTATTATATGGAGAGCCTAAGGAGAGCTGAGGCTTTTTCAGTCATTTCCTACTTCAATATCTATAGACTGATGTTCTCCTTTGTTATACTGAGATGCATTGATTTTAATTACAAACATCTTTAGTTTTTCTGATCTTTGGCTATTCAATATCTTCTTTTTTTTTTTACAACCTGATTTTACGGATCAAAAATAATGATTAAATCTCTTCACTTTTGAAGTAGTAACTATATATTAGTATAATTAACTAATCTGACTAGAAAATTCCCTTCTGACCAGATAACTAGAATAATGAGTAATGAAAGTAATTTCTTGATTGGCAAAGAGGTTATTTCTTGGTACTTGTATACCATTAATAGGCTGGAAGAATATTTTTTCTCTAATATATGCCTTTTACTGTTTTTAATGCATCACCACAATTTAAAGTAAGTTTTATAAGTGCGAATAGTATGGAATTAATGTTATAATTTTAGAATGTAACTCTTCCTGTTTCTGTTCAAAGCTACTAACAGTTTGTCCTTTCTCAATGTAATGATTACAGAGCAAAGACATTGAATTTGAAAAATGTGAAAGAGGTGGATTATAAACACAAAACAGAAGACAACTATGTAAGTTTAACTATCCTTTTTTTGTACTTCTTTTTTTTAATTTCCTATTACTGGTTACAGACTTATAATCAGTGCCTTAAAGGAACGTTTCTGAGAAATTTCCACTTCAGAGCTAAAGCTAATGTGAGAAAAGTAAATAAAGAACTAATTTGGGATTCAGGAAATTGGAATATTTCCCTGTTCCTGCTGCTGGTGTGTAAAGTTAAGTTAGGCAAATCCTCTTACCTCTATCTGTCTTAGCCTGTTTATTATTTTCTATTTGAAATTGCTTTTTGGAAAAGGGTTTCCTAAATCCAGTCATTCTAGGAAAAGCTCATTCCAGCAAGGACCATCTCTATAACCAGTCTGTCTCTGTAGTCCTATGAGATGCCCTTGTTCTTGAGATAGCAGCACAGAGTTGTCACAGACCACCTCATGCAACTTCTCACTATCATGTGCTCACATAAGGGCACTTGGATGCAGAAAAAGGATGCAGGTCTTTTTCCTGATGTTTAGGGGTTTTCACACTTGACCTTTGCACAAACTTCAACCTACCAGGTCGGATTTTTAAGATCCCTTTTTTTATTTTCATTACAATTATCACCAATTTTCTTGTGGTCTAGTGCACGATAAGAAAAGCAATGTCCTAGGGAGGAGAACGGTCTCCTCCAAAATCAAAGGGTAGGTCAGCAGCTGGGAGAGAAAGGCAGCCTCGAGTCTTTCCAATACCCAGTCCCAGTCAATAGGACAGGCTCTTCTCTGCAGTGGTGGCTTCTACCATGTTTGCTTTGCATTTAAAGTACTAACCAAGTATTATCCTTTACGTTAGTGAGCAACACACTCAGCAGTCATTAAGAAGTTCCCTTCCGAATAATTTAGTTTTTCTGACAAATGTTTTGAAATAGAGTTATCTTAGACTCAAAATCTGAGTGCTGGCAGGTTTACTTTTCTGGCACACTAAGAAAATTCTTCAATATAAAGCTTCTCTTTGATAAAGAGGTAGGAGAAGCCCCTAAAATTGAATTAAAAACAATATTTATTGCTGAACCTGGCCCAATAAAATAGTCAATCAACATATCACTTTTCATTAAAAACAGTTGGACCAACTTTGTCAAAGATGTGTAATCCCACATTGGATTTACGTGTTTCCTTTTCATTCTGTTTGCAAAACTTTTGTACAAATCTATACGCATCCCTTTAAAAAAGCTGAATTCTATTCTGCCTTGTTTCCTTAATCACTAAGTTTAATGCCAGTCACCAAGTAATGACAAACTAGTGTCTGCAGGCAGTGAGTGCAGAGAATAGCACTTTGTTAGGAAAGACAATTGCTCAAGAGTTTATTGCACAAAACAAAGAAGGAAAATATTTTTAAGATCTAGAACAATGCTTTTAATTTATTTTAGAGTCACTGGATTGTGGTGGTAATTTAGCAGTAAATATATGAATGTTAGAGTCATCCAAGTTCCCCTGGTAAATAACAGCTCAGACATAAACAACAGGACATTTAAACATAAAAATATTCATGTTTAATGATTTACCCTGCCATTAAGTTCTTTGGACTTATGGAAATTATTTTATATTTAATGTGGAAAAAATCCAGAGAATACTTAGAAACTTATGTGAAACACATTGCAGTACACACATTCACTTAACTGAATTCTTACCGAAGTAGGCAATGATGTGCACTGTGCATAGGACAGCTCTCAGTCTTCTTCTAAGTGAGAGAGTTAGTCACTTCAGATAATTTTACTCCTTCTTTTGCAAGAATACACCAAAAGAAACTCATTTACCTCAGAACAGTTTAGATAAAGTTTTGGAAATGTTTTCAGAAAAGCACTAGAACTGAACTAGGGCCAGGAATCACTGCATGTCTGGCACACTTTTCCTTGCCCGTCCCAGAATAAAAAGATTACACCCACACTTTCCATTTGCTTGATCTGACCTAATGATTTGAGCTTTTCAAGGTTAACCCCTTGTATTTCTGGAAGACTTTTGGCATGCTGCTCATCACAGACCTTTGTATGTCCGTCTCCCTTTTTCTTATTTTTCTTCTTTTACTTTGCCATTTCTTTCACCAAAGTGCCTGCTTGTCTCAACATCAAGTATGCCATGCCCTCTTTTCTCTTGTTTTAGAACTTTCTTTTGTATAATCTTAGCCATTTTAACTGAGAGTTAGACTTTACCACTTTACTGACCGAGGTATCTAGATAATGGAATATTTACCATAATCACATTCATAGATAAGTTGTGTGAAAACAGTATTCATAATCTGGGGTTCATTGCCAATGTTTTGGATGTTTGAGATGCTTCATTAGTCTGTGCAATGGTTGCTGCGGTGGTGTCTGAGAGGTCGTCTGGTTCCCAGAAGTCTGAATAGTAATCTACAACAAGGAGGTAGTTTGTGTGGTTTGTGGTGAAGATTTCCATTCCTGTTTTGTCTATTGGGTAAGCTGTGTATCTTCAGCCCAAATCCATACTCTTACTGAACTACTTGAAAAAATTGTCTCTGTGTCAGCTCTGCTCATTTCTTGTGCTTGAGTATGAGCTTGTTAAGTAGCTTAATGAGTCTCTGGATTTTGTTAGGATGAATAAAGGCTTTGGGGGCCTCTATTCTCTTGTGAATTCTTGCTTTTTACTTTCTGTTACTAATTTACCACAAGTAGTTATTACATTTGCATTTTTTTTTCTTTTAGTAGCAGATGCATGTTTTCTTTATCCAGATCAGTTTCTACATTTGGTGATAAGATACCTTATTAAATAAAACACCACTATGGATTGAAATCCTTCTGGAGTACTTCTAGGGACGAAGCTGTCATGGTAGATTGCTGACATACTGGGACGTTGTTAGTTGTATGAGAGCGTTTCTCCATTAAAATTAGTTGAATAATGTCTCTTACTCTATTTTCATTTTTCTAAAGAGTGCAATCTTTGCATGAGACTGTTGCTCTTTCATACTGTGTTTTGCATATGGAAATAAGCAGGGAAAATCATCACTGTGCAATGTTCATGTTATGCATTCTGGGGTCCTTCTCTCGCTTGAAAGTAGAATTTTCTGCATTTCCATATGTAATTGAGACATCCCCAGAATACAAAAAGGATATGCCTGAAGCAAATTAATCTACTGAAATGTTAGCAACAGGAGCCAATTAGCTGTTTTATTCTTCTTCTTTAAGAATGTCTAGTTGCATGCCTGTGAGTTAGAAAATGCAACTGAAAACACTAGGAACTTTTACAGACCACCGTGCTTTTTTTTTTTTTTTACAGCATTAGATGCATAAAAGCTTAATGCAGTTGTCTGGCAAAATAAAGATAGAGTACATTCTAGTATGACTGCATGCAATATGTATTATTAAATGGAATAGCATAATGCAAAAAAAAAAAAAAAAAATAGAAGACCCTAGAGGTCAACAGATTTTTCATCAAAATAGAAACAACAGACATCAAAGTGGCTGACAGCAGTTGCTCCATGTTGAACTGGGTCTGCGTCAGACCATAAAAGCGAACAAATATTGAAGATTGGATTTCCAGTTTTTCGAAGGATTATGGCCAATAGATGGAAATTGGGTGGAGGATAAGTGAGAATGTGATTCTTTCCTAAACATAGGAGAGACAGTTGATTTATAACCTATGGAAAGTGGAGAGTCTAGTAGAATTAGAATAATTTCAAAATTTGCAAAACAAATATTTCAAATGAGCTTGTGATTTTTAACATGCACCATGGTTGCACATAGAAATTTTCTTGTTTTCTGAAAGTGTTTTGTAGATCTGCCTTGAGTCTGAGAGAAAAAGCGTTTGCCAGTTGGTAATCGGGTATTTCTGACTTTTATCAGTTGTCCTTCAGTATTCATTCTGGTGTATAAATCTTGTGGAGAGGGTTACATATACACTTGTGAATTGAATGAAATATCTTCCAGGACGTGCGAATATAGGATCCGAGGTTTATTTATTGTGCTGCTTTTAGAAATACGTTAGCAAAGCTTTACATTCAGCTTTGGTCAAGATCCATTTTGTACAAGTTGGACTGTCGGGATTTTGCTTTTGGTGAAGGTTTTGGTGCGGTAAGAGAAGATGCAGAAGGATTTCTGTCAAGGCAGGAGCTTCTGCTGCAAGCTATACTGTAAAACGATTTTCTGCTTCAGTTCTAGAGCAGGCCAGTGTGACACCAGAGTGGGCAGGATTAGTGGGACTTTCCTTCAGTACCAAAGGCTTTTGTTCTGGTGGCTTCTTGCCTTTCCTTGAAGCTATGACCTTGTTTTAAATTCAGCTTCCGATGACTGAGATGCACATTCCCAGTACTATATGCCCCCAAAGTTGTCTACTTTTTCCAATACACAAGTCTGAAAAAAGACATTCCCTTTCTCTACAAACCTGGTCTTGCCTGTGTTTGGGACCATACCAGCTGAAATAACGCTATGCTATTTGCCAGATATTAGTTCTTAATGATGTATTATGATATACTATGCTGAATATGATTTTGCTTTTGTGCTAACTTGAATTAGCTCAGCGTTATTATATTGATTTACATGATTTTTTAGGAAATTGTGTTGGTTTTTAGTCTCCATAGCCAAGATAATCCTTTCAGCCTTTTGTTTATTTCATTCTACAGGAATCATTGAAACAGGTACAGATAATTTCAGTCAACAACCCATTAGTCTTTCTGAATGCCAGGAAATTTCATGCAGACATGATAAAAATAATCCAGAAAGATAGCACAAGCACCCATGAAGATGTAAGCAAGGTAGGATGTGCTACATTCATCAATAATCATGATGACAGTATTCAAGATCATGCTTGCTTTCTTTTTTTAGGGGGGAATGTAATTGGATATTGAAACAGGTAGAAACAGGAAATATTGCAAATGATTAAATGACAATATAATAAATTTAATCCCAATCTTAATCTGATTTGATACATTTTTCGCATTATTACTTGGAAAGTATCCCTCCAATATTTCTCCATATGTGATTCTATAAGAGACATTAAAGTGCTGACCTTTCAAAGTGCTTTATAACACTTCTGGCAGACCCTGCTGGGTCAGCAGGTGGTTACAATTCCAGTAGAATAACAAATGAGGGACTGTGCTAGAGATCATGCTGGAGATGTCTTTGATTCTAACTGTGATTACAATAGTAAGAAGTTATAAATGTGTAAAACTACCAAAGTTCTTTTCTAATGCAGTATTTTTTTTTTTCATTTTCTACACTGTTTTTGCTGATAATGTTTTTTTTCACTGTAAATAGACAATATAAAATTGTATATAATTTGGTTCTAGGGGATGCTACTGTGAGTATAGTACTTTTCACGTACTTGCACGTAAATACAGTAACTTCCCGTAAGTTTTTCTAAAAAGAAAAATTAGTTTTCTTTCATTACTGTAAAGGCACACTGTGCAAGGCTTACTGGAAGCAATTTCACCCAGTTTGGTTGGCTGAGTGGCTAAAACCACAGCCACTGCCTAGACAGGTTGTTTAGACATCACAGATCAGCCTCTGCCCACCCCCTCGTCTATCTCTTGCCAAAGAGCCGGGCTGCCTGGGCTGGGGTGGCCGTCTCCTCCTCATCATTTGGGATTCCAACTCAGGGACTGTCACGTTTGTTTTTCCTTGGCTCTGTTGGCAGTAACTGATATTTAGATAACATACCTCCAAACAGAAAGAAATTCCTTGGTATTTTTTTGGAATTAATTTATGAGTTAATTTGATCTGTAATAAATTAATAAGTTAATGTAGTAAGTTACATTATAGACTACTGAGTTGGGAAATGCTATCCTTTGTCTCTTCTGAAAGGTACTTGACAGTAAAACTGGCTTAAATACAGTACATACTCTTGTTTTGTGGAAAACATGTTTTGTTTTAGAACAGTGGGAGTGAAAAAATGCACTTTGGATCTTGGTTTCTGTTCTCTATTTCTGATTTTAACTGCTGTTTTTATTGGAAACTTAGCTAATCTCAAATGAAAATCATTATTAATTTTTTTGTCCAAATAAAAAAGAATTCTTTAATAAATTTACACATCCAAATCGTTCTCACTAAAATTTAGAATTAGATATGATTTCAGCCAAAAGGAAAATAAATCAAATGCTGATCTTACGAAATTACTTGCTTGAATTTAACTTTTCAAGAGCATCTTTTCATGCTTTAACTACGTCTCTGTGATGCCTCTATGCCCAACCAAGCATTATGTTTATAACATGCTTTCTGGTGGATTCAAACTAGTCGTAGAAGTTAAATAATTTAAAAAAACCCCACAAACAGAGTACATCCTAAAGACTGGCACATAGACTGCTGAGTTTTAGAGTGAGTTTTGATATTGAGAAACAGAATTCTTATGTATTGCAATGGTTTTCTCTGGCTAGGTTTGTTTTCCCTGGAATGTTAAATGTTTGTTGCTTTTATTTCAGTGTGAGCAGAATGTGTTGCTCTGTTCACTTCCCAATGGAAGCTGTTGTGGTGAGTTTGTTATTTATAAATCATACTAAAACTGAGAGGGATGTAAGTGTGCAGAATGGGCCCACATTTTTCCATTTATTTCTATGTGAACTCAAATTGTCTGGAAACTAATATTTTCTGTTAATCCATGTATTAAGTGAAATATGAGCACTAAACAGTGTCAAGCCACTTTTTAGTCTTGTCCTAGAAGTTCTCTTTCCAAGAGTGAGAAGTGAGTTTGTTCTGCTCTTAACTTCTTGGTCTTTCTCAGTTTTCAAAAGCCAGAGTCAATTAAAATGCCTTTTCTTCAGAAGTCCCTGCTTATTTTGCATGAATCACTGTGTGTTACTGTTAGATGAAAATAGTAGAGGCAACCACTTCCAGTGTTACTGGTCTGCAATCAGAGGTCCAATATGCTGCTTTGTTAAGTTCTGCTCTTGCCCTGGACTCACTTTATGACTTACATATTAGTATGAAAAAATAAGAATGGGAAAGGATTAGACTCATGTTAAATCTTTATGATCTTTAAAGCTGTTTATGAGGAGAAACTCGCAAAATGTCAGCTGAATTGTGAGGGGCACTGTAGTCACCCATATAGTACAGTATGTCAGCACTACAGAGAATAGAGAAGAAAACAGTAGAGGCTTGCTTTTCATTACGGACAGTGCTGGATAATTTCACCTCTTACTACATTTTATAGCACACAAATTAGAACAGCAGTCACAGCAACTTATTGCAAAGGTACTTTATACAGACCTCATCATGAATGGAATTCAAATATTCCATGTGTTTAAAACACATATAAACATTAAGGCTGCAGAATCTGGACTCTGATTGGGGGCTATGGTCTGAATGATTACACTTATTAACTAGTCTTAGGCATTCAATGACATCACAGTACCTACTTTATTTGGGGGTGGCAGTGTGCCCTGTAGCACAGGGCAACAGAATGATAGGGGCTATCAAAGACTATACGAACTGTAAAATGCTAATAGAGGGTACAATGTTTTGTTTGTTAGGTGATTATATCTTATCCATATGCATTTCAGTCTGACTGGCATGAACTGGTTTCTCATACGACAGGTATGGGAGACAACTCAAGACCTCTTTTCTGATTGGGTAAACCCTGTCATTAGGCACACATTTTTCCACTTATTTCTATGTGAACTCAGATTGTCTGGAAACTGGTATTTTCAGTTAATCCATATAGTGAGTAAATAGACTTAAATACTCAATTATTCCTTCTGCTAACCAGTCATTGGATTTTCAAATTGAAATTGGAGGGAAAAGAAACAAAATTTCTTAGAAAAGAAAAACAAACAATAAGGCTTAAAGTTTTGGAAAGGAGGGGAGCATAGACATATTCCTTAATCCTTACAGTAGTTGCTCTGGGAAGAGGCGATTTGTGCATGTATGTGGTGTGTGTTTGTGTATTTTTACCTTCAAAATGTTTGTTAGGGAATAAATTTACAGTATAATAATAATAATAATAATGTTTCAAAGTGTGCTGCTGTACCATATCAGATAAATACATTCCAAGCGTAAAGTAATCTCAGTCCTGTGTCTTGAAGGGTCTTGAAGGTGATAATTGGCTTTCGTTCCCTTTTTATTTTCATGTTTGTATTTTGTTTCTTTTGCAAGAAATCTCTTAAACCTAAGAGTAAGATTAGTACAATCTACTTTTATTTAAACTCTATTCTTGAGACGTCAAAAAAAATATTTAGGCAAAATAATGACTACACAAAAAAAGCGTATCAGCAGACATTTTTAAGGCAAAACTTGCTGGAATCTGTAAATATAAATGTTTATGTTTTGGAGGGTAAATAATACAGAGAAAGACTAAGTTCTGTTTCAGAGACACAGGAGGTGTATAGAAAAGTTTGCCATGAGCAGTCTAGCAGACCTCATAAATTCTTTGAGTTTTCTATAGCATTAATGACAGACAGGAATTTTCCTTTGAAATTATTTATTTTTGTCCAAGTCCAAAAGGCTCAGGCTCATAAAATACTTTCAAGAAGGACTTAGTGCCATTATAAATCTACATGATGGGGAAATTCTAAGTCACCTCAAGATTCTTAAATCCTTTTCTTTTTCCTCCATTCTTTCAAAACCATTTAGCTTTACACTTAAACTTATTTTCCTTCATCTTTTCAAATGTTTTGTATTTTATGATAACTAACATTAAAGCAAATATTTATCCATAGAGCACGGTAAGTAAGCATTCTTTCTGAGTTTTCTCCTTATGAAAGGAATCATTTATTTATGTCTTACTTTGGGACACATTTAGTGCAGTATATGCTTTGTTCAAACACAACCCAGTTTGAGTTTGGAAAATGTATTTAAAACCATAACAGAATATGTTCTTTCTGTCATCACTCCAGCCCATTTCTTTAGTATTCTTCATTCCTATTTCTAAAATGAGCTATTTTCTTGACTGATACACAATAGACAATTTTGTATTGTGATAATTTTAGTTTATTTTTGTGGTATATTATTAAAGTGCATGTTTCTTGAGCATCCCTCCATTAATCCAAGCTCTTCTCCAATATCAAATACATTAGGTGAGTCCTTCTTGCAGCCAGACCACAGGGAGAGACGTGCTTTGATACTAGACTGCAGGGGACTGAGTTTCTTCGACTATACTGGTGTCTCAGTGTTGCTTCAGGTATTCAGATACATTCTGTATATAATAATACACATACAAACAGATACACATATCAGTTACTGGAGTTAGCTCCAATAGTCATATGTTACAGTCATATGTAAATTGACATGATTGCACATGAAAACGATGAGCACAGATTTGATAGGAAACTGCCCTGTGTTTATATATAAAATTACCGAAAAACCTTCCTAATGATTTTGGAAGGACACTTAGTGCAGATGTAAATATACATATTTACTGGCGATGAGTTTCTGAAAACACACCTTTTTTTTTTTTTAGGAAGCTCTTTTAGGTCATATTCAACCTTATTCAAGCAAAATTTCTGTATATGTGCTGCTTTAGACTAGTCCAGAGGTCTTAATGATCCCCATGTTTTATTCTGTGGGCATACAGACCAAATTCCTCATTCATAGCAGGAGTTCCAATACACTCCCAGAAGACTCAAAGCAGTAACCACATAATGATGAGTTCTATATAGCAAAGGAAAAGCTGTGTTCAAAAGCTATCTCCTACTTTGCTGTTGGTCTTGGCTTTATACAGAAAATGTTTAGTGAGTATAGATTAACTGGATATGCAGAATTTGGTTCATATAATCCTCTGAATAAGGTAGAGGACTTAACTTGAACTGGACTGAACTCCAACCCCTTTCTTCTCCTAACCATTTTCTCAGTCTACTGAAGCAATTAAGCAGTCAAGTAAGTATTAAATTAAAACAAATAAATAAAATCACGTATATGTGGGAAGATAGTCAAAATGAAAACTTGAAAAATAAAAGGTGAGTTGGAGTTACCCTATTATTTCTCACAATAGATAAAGAGCATTCAATAAAATTACTAGGAAAAGTGTTAATTAAAAAAAAATAAACAAAAAAATTGAACTGAATTTCCAAAAGATCCTAGAGACCTCAGAATTACAAGTGACAGGAAAGGATGTTAAACAATTCTGTAGGTAGTAAGCCCAAGTTTGGCTATAAAATGCATAGGTTACACGAAATGCAACCTGACTCTGAATGGCTGGTCAGAAACTGAAACACCCAAGGGAGGAATACATGAAACATCCTGCTTGTTACACTCCTTCTCTTAAGTATCACCACTATTGCTGGAGATAAGATAACATGGATCTTTTGAGAAAGTCAGGGTTTTGGTTCTTTTGTAAAATAGAGTATTTTGGTGTGGTCTGGTTTAATCCCTCCTCTTAGAATTGTTCCACTTTATATGGATTATTGAAGTATTCTTTGAAGCAGAGAGTGTAAACAGCATTCCTCATCTTCCACAACCATCAACTCCGGTTCTAGACTCATCCTTTTATATACCTTTTCTCTCTCACTTTCATATAGCTTTATATATCCTTTTATTTACCTTTTCTCTCTCACTTTCTAGCTTACTGAATATTTAGTCTCTGCCAAGCTGAGCATTTTCTGAGAAGGAAGACAGAACCACTAGCTGCAGCATATAGCACGTCGGTTATGGCACTTTTCTGATAGACTGATGAATGTTTCAAAAGTCTCTTAATTCCTCCTCTTATCTTGCTCACATGGTATGTAAGAATATGAAGACAAGTTGGAGAAACATGTAGGAAAAGGCATACTAATAAAATATTTTGGAAAAAAAAAAGCAAGCCGAAGTTATTAATCAAATTTACACTTAATTCAGTTTATTGTAAGTAGGTCTGTAGAGTATTTTGAGGAAGGGGGAGGAAATGACCCTTCTCTGTTTAGTGTGAGCTTTGGGTGTTTATATTATAGCATGGCTCTCTCTGGTGGCTACTGACAGTATAGCTGGACTAGCAGTAGTATGTTCTTTTCTTGCTTTGAGTATGTTCTTTTGTGTGTTTTTTTCTCTGTTGACATTTTAAAGAGTTTTCTTTTTTAATTTCTTGTTTTCACACATTTAGATTTACAGAGATTGCAAAAGCAGACACGTTGATGTGGTGCTAGCACACTGCAAAGGCAAGTATCAGCTTACAGCAAAATTTTTAGCATAATGGTTTAGATATTCTCACTACCTTATCAGTGCTTGTCTGTTTGTTTTGTTACAGCTTCCTTGATAAAAACTATGCAGTATGGAGGAAACCTGGAATCTGAAAATCCCATCTTCTTTGAATCTGTTTCTTCTGCAATCAGTGCCATTCAAATTAACAGGGTGAGAGTTATAGCAGCGGGGAGGTGAAGTCAGGAAGGTTTCTTGGGAAATCTTAATTATTTGGTGAACCTTTTGAGCCTAAATCTTTTATCTTTGTCTGTAACAAGTTCCCAGCCTTTGGACCTCAGTTATTAAGTTTTTCCAGCTTGAGCTGTCTTCTCCTGTTCCTTTAACAATGATACCTATGTCTTCTGTGCCAGATGCAGAGGGACTATGTTCTGGAGCATTAATCTGGATGCTTTCTCCTCTGGAAAGGAGAGACTCCTGTTGGTGTCTCTTGATGAGGTACTTTAGATTGCACCTCGTTCTGTACTACCAAAGCTAAATTCCTTCATTCCTCAGCAGAGGTTGTTTAAGTGTACACTGCAGGCTCCACACCCCGAGCTGGGACGTGCTTCTGCTACAGTATGATTCTGAGATGCACAAATGCAAAGTAACAGAGAAATAAGTCAAATTCAAACAAGACACTGAGCTGCTCTGCCTGAAATACTTCTAGAGGCTTAGCAGATTTTTTATGAGCATGTCTATTCTGCGCTACAGTGTACTGTGCTGGCTTACTCATAAAAAGAGGAATTGGATGGAGTGGAAGAGAGAGCAGTAGCGGGAGGAAGAAGGGTTGGCTCAGAAGCTGAGGCTGGAGGTTCAAACAAGCATTTATTTGCTTAATAATTGGCATTCCTTCTTAAAAGGCTATAAACCTGTGCTTTTCTTGCAAACAGTGCGAGCATTTCCACTGTAATCCTGCTGTAACCAAGCATGCAGTGTAAGGACTAAGCTTTCCCATGCTTTTGCTTTTACTTATGATTCCCAGCGTGGGCAGAGCACAGCTCAGCCTCTCCAAGAGGAATTAAACTAATCATGGCTATGAGTCCCAACCCCTACTCCTGTTACTGTGATCCAGTACCTTTCACTAATTACCATTGCCCTTGCCCATGGACAAAATCACTTTCCGCTGATTTATCTAGATAAGGTGAATTGGCCTTGTTGGCCTGGTAGTTTGCAGACCAAGAAAAATACATTCTTTTCAGTGCTTTTCAACAGTCTTCACTTTTTTTGTCCTGCAACAAAACCCTTATNGATTCCCAGTGTGGGCAGAGCACAGCTCAACCTCTCCAAGAGGAATTATTGCCTCCAAGAGGCTATGAGTCCCAACCCCTACTCCTGTTACTGTGATCCAGTACCTTTCACTAATTACCATTGCCCTTGCCCATGGACAAAATCACTTTCCGCTGATTTATCTAGATAAGGTGAATTGGCCTTGTTGGCCTGGTAGTTTGCAGACCAAGAAAAATACATTCTTTTCAGTGCTTTTCAACAGTCTTCACTTTTTTTGTCCTGCAACAAAACCCTTATTGAGATGGTAACTGCAGGGCAAAAATAACAGGACTGACTATTGTATATTTTGTCTGGATCTGATTAGATCAATTAGGATGATTACTGTGTTATGAAACTTCTGCATTCTTGGTAGAACTAATTAACTTCCTAACATTCTTCTGCGATGGTTATGTAGTAGTATTCCCATTTGTCACGGAATGAGTGGTGGTGAGAGTGAGTGACGCGATACACTACACTCATAGGAAAGAAATAGTAATAGATTTAATCGATAATGACAACGGTTTCACGAGGTTCTACAGCAAGGTCACTTATTAGTTACGGCATGGAGGTTCAAGATACACACAGAATTACCAAGGACACCCTCCTGTTGGGTCACGAGGTTCAGATTGGACCCCCTTGCTTTCCAAACTCCTTCTGAGAGGAGTCTGGGTATGGCTGGATCCAGTCCTAGTCCCAGGCCTGGTCAATGGTTTATGACTAAAGGATTTGTGCTCAGTTGCACAGTAAAATTTATAAGTTCAGAAAGAGAGTGCACTATAGTCAATTACCACAAATTTGTAATGGGAAGGATCTCTTAATCCCAAGGAATATCCTTGGGAGATGTCCCTGCTCAAGGGGAGGTCCTGGCATGCAGCCCACTGCGATGCAAGGAGAGCTCAGTGGGATCTCAGGCTGTCCCCATATTTATGGAATAAGATGATTGACTTATAGTCATTCTTTCAATTCAGAAATGACTGAACTAGTGGTGTATGCACCACTAGCCTTATCTTCCCACCAGGTTGCAGCCATCAAGACTGTTATTGATGGCTAATGTCTGAGTGGGGAAAGAAATCGGGGAGGCAGTTACCAGGATCGGATAACGTGGTAGTTAACACCTGAATAGGGATATGTGTGAGAAGTCAGGTCGAGCTGGGGAAGTAGCACATCCGTCACACCATTTTATAGAACTGGGGCATGGAAAGACCAGCTGAATGGTCCAAAACCACAGAGGAAGTTAAAACTAGAAGACAAGCATCCACTTTTTTAGGAACTGATACCATGTGTCTACCAGAGCTGCTTGGCAAGTCAAGTTCTCAACTCAAATTATGAATGCAATTATGAACAACGTATAGATGCTGCTGCTTATCTCTCTTTTGAGCCTTCAGAGTATTTGTTTAGGTTTCCTGATATGTTCCTTGCAATTAATACCTCAGGATAAGAGATGATGGACAGGGATTAAATGGGTGGATGACCACAGCAGCAGCATCCCACTGTAGCCAGCATGGTTCTGTGCATGCAGTGTTTATATGCCTTTTAATGATGCTGAGGTCAGTAGGATTTTGAGTGCTTATGTGAGGAAAACACAGTAAAGATAGGACAGAAAATAATAGAATGGAAGGAAGTGGAGATTTATAGAAATTGATTTGTTCCAATTTACATTTTGAATTCCACTGCAGGAAATAGTCTTTAATTGACAGAAAGATAGAGGTAATGGGCAATATGGTTACATATCATTTGTAAGTGTCATGTGGATATGCAAAGGTGCTCTTATCTAAAACTTCAAAGGAAAATATCACATCATCTTCGATTTTTATTAGTAAGAGACTCATCAGATGCTTTATGCAGTTCATCCTTATCCTAAATAACTTTTGATATACTAGCCTCTATGCTGGTGGCATTTTTAACTTCATCTACTATTTTGGACTGATACTATAGGAAAATAGTATAATAATCTTTTTCTGTTTCTCCCACTTCAGAATTACAGCAAATTCAGTGAACAAAGTGAAGTGTAATGTCGACTCACTGCATGTGTTTTCTTGATCTGCTCGTATTTGGAGTGAATACACCACAGTTTTTATTTGACTGCTTTTCTCTTCAGGAGGTCTTGCAGAAGATATTTTGTATAACACACATATATATATATACTGCATTTAGCAGTGACAGGTCTGCAGTTGAGGAAAAAAAAATCAGATACCATCACTCAGAAAATTTTCATAAACTTCTTCTATAGTGGTTTTATATAATATTTTTATACACATTTAAATGCAAATTATTGCAACAGATATGTGGTATTGTCCATGTTTATGAGTGAGATAGATACATTCTTTTAAATCTCTCCTATTATAATGTTAGTTGTAATATACATGTATGGTTTTGTGCATGGAATAATAAGACATTATAAATCCTAGAAAATATAAATGACTTAGTATATGCAGGAAACAATATACCAATGCATCTTCTCTTTCTAATATTTTACTTGTCTTTCTGTTTAAGAAAGTCATTTCCAGTAACATTCTTGCATTTTTTCTTCTTGATTATTGTATGCTTTTTAATGGCTGCCAAGGTCAGTGGGAGCTCTGCATATTCAGAGAAGGTAGATATGTGTTGACTAGTGCTTGAGATTATAGTCTCCTCTAATTGTTGAATTATTTTTGCGGTTTGCTACATTTTCAAAGCACAGATGTTCTTTAGCTGAGATGGAAGAAGAAAATCAGGCGATTTTTTTTCCAATTTTTTTTTTCCAAAACTCTTAACTACACCTAGTCTACACTTCTAGAGTGAGCTGTGATATGGTTGGTACTGGAATATTCAACTGTGGCAGCTGAGAGATGACAGTGGAGTGACCCAAGGTACATACCACATTTCAGCTCAAATTTCTCTATGTGGTACTGCATGAGAGCACATAGATGTGGTGGTAGTATTCACAGTTTGAGTATTTACCTTTTTTAATTATGGGTTGATGTCAACAATATTAGATTATGCTATCATATTAATACTGTACACAGGAAAAATCTGCACAAGTCAGATGATATACCTGATGGCAAATGACTTGTTACTTTTTTGGACTCAAGAACAGGCTATTATACTTGGTTAGTAATTGCTTTGAGTAGTCTTAGTAATACTACAGTTACTATTTACATTGTACTTTAACTGCAGAGAATCCATTGTACGTCACAGCTGAATGGACATCTCTGCTTAAATACAAACTGAATCAGTGAACAAAAGATATCTATCTTATCTACTAAGTAAGTTCACTATTTACACTTTAATGGCTAAATGTATTTTCTGAAACTTTACAGAAAAATCAGTTAGCTAATAATATTTTTCAAAACAAGGTCTGTAACAAACATAGCATCCACTATGATGATCCTGTGTAATGTTAGTGCTTGTTGAAATCCTTTGCACCTTTGCATCAAATTAAAAAATTGTCAGTGCTAATAAAATTGTTGTGTATTTTCTACTGATTTCAACAGCAATAAATTCTCCACAGCTAAATGTTTTTTTTTTGAGATGGACATTTATTTCCCTTTAGGTCAGAGACTTTCTTGTGGTACAATGTCACTTTAAAATGTGTTTCATTGAGGTAAGCACATACATTTAAAATGTCTTAATGCTGTCATGAGTGGTTGGTTGTCTCTCAGAGCAGAACCAGGGATGAAATACATTTCTTACCTTAAGATTTAATTGTAACTCTGCATTTTAAAACATTCCAATACTTTGGGATGTTTTAGGATTCCTGTAATGTTTTTTACTTTGTATTATTAGCCTAAGTTTTCTTTTACTTCTGAGAATATACATTGTTAACTAAATTTTGTTCCTGGCAAGTGGCCTCACTGCAGCTATGATACTTATTTCTTATCAGAACAGAACGATCAAGGAACTATAAAGAAAATGGCCTTTTCAGTTGTTTTTGAAACACCTACACAACTGCTTGGTGCAAAACACTGAGTTTAAGCCTTGTCAAAACAACAGTGTTTTACGTAAGTGATTAGTGGATGTGGGAGGGCCATTTCTTTTTTATTGGTGACCTAAGAAGGTAAATTACTTCAGTGGTGGTTCAGCTTCCTTCTTTTTTTCCACTGCCACTGATCTGAATTATTGAAGATTACAAGACTGAAAGCATCATGTTGCCAGTCTTCAATGACCAGGTTGACATGTTGCCCAATTTCTAATTCCTGTGAGTCACCACCAGGAAATCATTGACTGTCCTGGCTGTGAGGTGCTGAACATCTTTTCTGGGTTGCTCACTGCAAATTTCTCTTGATAATGTATTTGCTTCATTTAAACAGTAAATTTTAAATCAGCAACAGCCTGATTCTTTTTTGTGAAGACTTAAAGAAGCATCCTAAGCCTTTCAGACTAAGTCATGCAATATGGTATCAATTCCAGCCAGTTTATCCATGCTGCTTTGTGTAGAAAGTCTATTGGATACCTCTGGCTCACTAGGAAGTGTTTGAATGTAATTATATATGAGCTTGTCATAAAATCTCCTATTATCTTCCCCCAAAATATTTTTCTGATTCAGGAGGACAGTGTAACCCGAATTCAACTTGTAGCAAAGACACTGCATTAAATCCATGTGCTATTGGACTCCCTGCTTACAGTAGGGTGGGCTTCCACTCTCCTATCCATGTAGTGGGGAATTTGAGATATGAAGAGTAACAGGCTTTAGTTATTGTGCTCTGCTAGGCAGATATTCGTCTTTGTGCCTTACAGACATATTTACCTAAATATTCCTAAAGCAATTTTCAGAATATGGTACATTTTTAGTAGCTCTCTTTGGATGTGCAAGATTGTACAGTGTCAGCAATAAGGACACAGTCCTGGAAAATACTGAGCTCTCCCACTTCCCATCGATATTTTAAGGTGTGAGAAATACTCCCTGCTTCACAGTAAAGGCTCAAGGAAGTGTCTCAGTTATTAACAAACCGTTTTGAAAGGTTTTAACTAATCAAGTTGATGGAAGCAATTTTGTAAAAGAAACCATTTATTTTTTGTTCCTAAGCATGTACACATAGATGCTCAGATTCTGTATTCCTAAGTCTGAAGCATATGAACTCTACAAAAATCCATGCTTCAGTATTGTACACTTTGGCATATCTACACTTTGTAGGAAAGCATGGTAGGCTTGTTTTCAAGAGACGATCAATATTTTGGACTACTTGCTTGACATTTTGACATTTTTAGGAATTTTTAAGAAATGTTCCTAAACTTTAGGATTCACTCATTATGTGAATGAAAATTTTTTTCTGCAATTTTTAAAATGCATTTATTGGAATACACTAAAATGAAAATCTCATCATATGTTTCTTAGAGAATTTGTTTCACATGTTTCAAAACAAAGCAAGGAAAAATGGAAAAAATAGTGCAAACTGATGTTAAGAAATGAACATAGTGACAGTTATAAAATAGACATGAAATACGCAATAAGAGAAAGACTGCTAACAGTATATTTATGAAAAATAAATGTTCCTAATTCTCATTGTATGTCTTTCATTTTAAAGGTTGTTTGCCCTGATTCTGTAATTCAAGTGTCACAAGGACTGAGTTTAGCTGCCTTGACATAATTTATTTGACAACTCTGTATGCCATAAATACATAACATAACAAGGAAAGGTATCTTCACTGTTGAATGAAAACATTAATGTGTCAATACTGTGTATGAATATTGTTTGACATTTACTAGTTACCAAAATAAAACATACAGTATGCCTGGAAAATATGGCAGTCCTATTTTTGGGAGATACTTGCTCTGCGTACAGAAAGTAGTCTCTTATAAATAAATGAACATGTGCAGTTCCAGAGCGGATGCTTAATGGTGCTTCATCATTAAGATGGATTTTTAGTAAAGATCACATAATATGTACATTTCCATTTGTTTTACAATGCATCTAATTCCCCCTATTTCAATTCTGTGTGTTAGCACATGCAACAATAAATTCATATGGAAATAAAATGAAATAGGAGATAAATTACAAGCGAAGGGAGGAAAATGTCCTTATTATTTCAATACTTAATAGGTTTTTTTTTCATTTTGTACTAACCAGTCTGTAATGATGTTCATTGCCTTCCCCAACCTCAAATGTACTAAAACTTCATAATGAGACAGAATAATTGTGCTATATTCAGAAACTGCTTCCTCACAGGTTTTTAGGGGAGAGCAGTATTTGACCTCTGTAAGAGATATAGAAATCTTTGGTCGTATATCACAGTGTTACTTCTATGCATATACAGTTATTTTAATATGTGTTTTTTAATTCTGTCATTTGCATCCACAGAATAGAACTCCATAGAACTCCTATCCGGTTTGTGGTACTGCTTATACAAAGTCGGTGCCTCAACCTAGTAGAGGGAAAAATACGGGTAATTCTCCCCTTCCTCCACTCCTCCTGCCTGATCCCCAATAATTGTGGATCCCTTTAAAATTTGGCCTTGAAAATAATAGCCTAATTTTCAAGGTTGGTAAACGATTAAAATACTACTAAAAAAATATTAATGCAACCCCTACACTTTTTCACACCTGTCTGCAAAAGCCTAATGACTTGCAGTGCTATAAGTTTACCAATCAACCCTGTGTGAAAGTGCTTTTTGGTCATTGTCTCAGGAAACAAGGTTCCTCTTTTAATCTGTAGATCAAGTGCCAGTAGTGTCATGTAATGACATATAAACATCTCTTAGATGGTTTCAGATTTGAAACACTTCCTTTTGTTCCAGGAACAAGCTGGAACAAAAAAGGTACAATTTTAGGAACAGAGGACTGAACAGGACTTGTTTCATCACTGACCTGCATTTACTGTGATAGTTGACAGCACTGTTTTATAATTTTATAGAATGATTTTTAAATCAAACTCACGATTGCTCGGAACTTGACTGCTACTTCAAACATTTGATACTTGAACAAGCAATAGCAATTGTAGCAAAAAATCTTCTGTGGTAGACACTTTTCAGAAGCAGAAAGCAGTATTTCCCAAAGAGCAGTCTTTCAGCTCCATGGTGAAGTGCTTCAGACATCTCCATGAGCTGTTACCTTCCCCTCGTACAATGCAAAGTTTAATACATACACATGCCACAGGAGACCTCCTCAGCCTGTAAACTGCTGGGACAGAGTAAAGCCTTCTGTAAACCGGGGGCCAAAACCTCAGCCTGTTGTTCCCCAGAATAGGAGCAGGAAGGAGCCGATGGCATTTGCTAATTTGCATCCTTGAGAATTAAGTTTTTGCCAAATAATATCCATCCTGCATGTTTTCTGTGATAATGAGAGGAGAAAGGTTTTCCTAACATTTAATTGATTAGATTATTTCTATACACTGCATATTAGAGAGATGATCTTGCTTGCCTGTGGTTCTAAAATAATTTGCTGTAGCATCCCTAGCTGATTTTCCATTCTGTCTTTGTGAAAGTCCTACATCACTGTTAGTAAGATCTCTTATAGTAATACTTAATATTATGACATTTCCTATACAAGACAGTTTAGTAGTCACATTGTTAGTTTATACTCCAGTATAGTTGGGTTATACTCCAGTATAAACTAATTAATACCAAACAGTCACAATTTTATTTAAAGCACCTCATTTTCTATGCTCTGTCTGTCCTTGTGTGGAAATCCTAGGGCCTCAGTCCTTTTCTCTTTTAGCTTGTTTCCTACAACCACACTCTTATTTCAGAATACCTCCATGAAGGAAGGAGTGCTTTGGAAAAATTAAAGCAATCCTAAATGATGAGAAAAACAAAACAAGAAGCAAAATAAAACAAATCAAAAAAACCCAACTTGCACTTTTTTGGTCTTTCTGGAGGGATTTTGCAGCTCTGAGATGGTTGGAGACCTGGGCTAAGGAGCTGCAGGCTGTGGGTGATGGAGCGTCGGGCTGGAGGTGGGAGAACCCTTTCCAAGGTGTGTGGAAAGGAGGCAGGAGGGAGTTGCCCCTTCGGTGCTCCTCTTGTAATTTGTCCCCATTGCCCACCCAATCAAAGCAGCTGTATGATACTTACCTGCTGTGTTTGTATTAAAAAATAAAGATCAGTACATGATAGAAATGTGAAATGTTTGCTATCAGCAGACCCTTGATCAACATATGTATTTATTTTCCCCATAAGTATAGTCTGGCTTGCACAAGTGTACTTCCCCTGCACTTCCACTGATCCTCCCAATGCAGTTTTAACAGCATTTAAATTACCTCACAGCAATAAGACTACTGTGTTTGTATTAAAAAATAAAGATCAGTACATGATAGAAATGTGAAATGTTTGCTATCAGCAGACCCTTGATCAACATATGTATTTATTTTCCCCATAAGTATAGTCTGGCTTGCACAAGTGTACTTCCCCTGCACTTCCACTGATCCTCCCAATGCAGTTTTAACAGCATTTAAATTACCTCACAGTAATAAGATTTTTTTCCTAGAGTAAGATTTAATTTCCAGACAAAATTAAGCATTTAAAGGTGTTTTATCCATAAGAGCATGAAGTGCATGTCTGAGCAAGCTCACATCTGCCTCTCTTCAACCTTGTAGACTACACCTCTTCAGAGAGACAGGTGGTCCATAAGGAGGAACAGGTGTATCTGAGCATTACCACCTACATGTTCTGGCCAGCCATTGTAAACACCATGCTTCAAGCACTTCAGTCATCTCTCCATCAACGTTGCTACTCAGATACTTCATCAGAAAGCAGCAGGGGTAGTGATAGCTCAGTTCATGGCACGCATCCAAGAAAACAGAGCATTGAATACAAAATATAACTAAAAGAGATAAAGTTAGAAGAGAAATATTTTCAGTTGTAAGAAGTAATTCAAAACTAGAACAATAGTTTTAGAATAACTAGCTGGTTAGAATTTGTCAGTAATTAACCATGAAAAGTATTGATAGCATTATGTGTGTTAAAATCATATATTTGGGTGTTTGTTAAACAATCAGCATCTACTTCACTGCATTGACATTTAGAGAAGGAGGAAGACAAGCTCCCTCAGTGATGGAAGTGTGGCCATGTCTCCCTGGGAAGCACGGTCATCGCTCCCTCGGGCCATGTCCCACAGCTGTCTGCTGCTTGCGTCCTCGTGGTGTGCTCAGAGGTGGACAAGGCTGATGGGCACACGGGCAGTATGCCTCTCCACACTGCCTTGAGAAGCCAATTCTTGACAGCACCTGGGCCAAAAGGCGACCTGGTTGTGACTCCAGCAGCCCATGCTCGACACGTTACCTGCACCCGCTGAAGGGTGGCATCAAACAAGGCTGGGCAGAGATCTTACATTAGGCTTTCTGCGTGGCCTCAGGAGTGCTGAGGTACTTTGGGAGGTGTGTGGTCATCACCCAGAGAGACACAGAGCTACTGGAGCGAGACCAGCAAAGGGCCACTAAGACAATGAGGGGTCTGGACCTTCCATGATATGAGGAGAGGCTGAGAGCTGTGATTGATTGTTCATCCTGCATAAGAGGAGGCTCAGGAAGGATCTTAGCAATGTGTACCTGAAGTAAGGGGAAAGAAAGACTGTGGAGTCAGACTTGTTTCAGTGGTACCCGGTGTTAGGACAAGAAATAACAGGTACAAACAGAAATGCAGGAAAAATAAATAATCCCCTCCCTATTCTCGAAGTCGGTCAGTATACTCCAGTCAGTACTTTTTGTCAGCAGCCTTTGTAATTATCGAGCATTGTGCAAGTACTTTATTCCCATCATACAGCCACAATGCTACTGCTTGCTAACAGGGTGCCCCAGCCCTGGAATGTGGCTTTGGCCGTAGCCTTGTTTTGCAAGGTTATTTTTTGGCACAGAGTACAAGATTACTGTGGCAGCTTATCTTAAGAGTCAGGGTCAAATTGTTTTCTCTCTACATTTCCTATATACATTTCCTATCAGCTACAAGTGAAGTCACCTTCAGGCTGGATCTCTCTTTACCTGCTTGATTTCCCTACTCTGCAAGAAAGTGTCATGGGGTCATTTGCAGGCCTTTCTGTGCCCGCAGTCTTCCTGACCCTTATATTCTCACTGTCAATTTGCCACTTCATAGCTATGAACACACACGTTATACTCCGAAAGCAGAATGAGGGAAATAGGCATAGAAGAAAGCTATAACATTCCAGCCTAATAAAAAAGTGAAAATTTGTTAGGAATTTCCATTTCAGTCTGCTGTTTTTACATGTCTTCTTAGGATGCCAATATTTGGGAAATCCAGAATTAGACACCTATTTTGAGAGCTGGCTGTTGGCACTCCTTCAGACAAGTTATGCTGCTTATGAATGTATTTTGAGAGTGTTCTGTGCCTTGGTTTGTCAGGAGATGTAGGAACAGGCTTTCAGGGTGATGCTTGCAAAGTGAGGGTTAGTGTTCATAAAGAGTAAAGGCAACAAATAGACAGAATTTCTGTCTCTGGTAAAGAACATGAGAACACAGGATACTGGTGCAATCAGAGAGGATCCCTCAGAGTTTAGGAGAGCATCCAAGCAGACATATCCCCAGTGCATGGGCTTGAGATAACTGGTAGAGTAGACTTGGAAAAGACACAGCTCACCTCAGGCTGCAGCCTTGCACTTGCANTTGCTCACTTGCATCCTCTCACCATCAATGGCTGAAAAATGTTTCATGGATGCAGGTACTGAGGATTTCTCCTAAAAAAGCAAAAAGAACTCATTTTTCCTTTTCAAAATACAGCTGGAGAAGGGCCTAGGTTTTCTGTGTACTTTTACATAACGTCTTCATTGTCGAAAGAGTCTTCTGAGAGCCAAGATGTCCAGATTCAGACACTGTTTCTGAGCAGTGGGGTACAGCCACACATGTCCTTTTCTTCCCTCAAAAAAGTGCCTTTAACTCCTTTATGAGGGGATATGGTTTCTCTCTCTTATGGAATTGATCCTGCTGTGAGAAAGCAGTGAAAAAATCATTGCAGCAGAAGGCAAAAGCAGCAGACGGCTTGAACTAGTAATCTAGAGGTGAATGTCCTGAGTCTGAGTCTTTGAGTCTAAATTGTGGTTTAATGTTAAATACAGAAAGAGTCCTGGGAAGACGGTCTGCAGCTCAGGAGTTCCCCACTCGTCCGACTTGCACAGATGCTAAAATGAAGCCTCTCCCCTGCTGCCTAAGCTTGCCTTCAGCGCATCATTGTATAGCTCCAGTAGAAGGTCCTGACCTACGTACCAGTGGGTAGGGTATTTCATAGAGGGAAGAAAGGTAAATTTGAATCATGTCAGCCTCAGAAGGAAGTAGTTTATGAAATTGTTATCATATATGACAACAATTATGCTATTGTGTTGAAGGAACCACCTAACTTAATGTTTTGCTAACTCCGCTGTTGAAATGATGAAAACCCCGAAAGGTCGAGAGGGAGCATTTTGTCATTTCTTCAAGGTGAAGCGGAAGAGCCTATCTATCATCTGCTTTGCCTGGTCACTCGTGGGACAGCTTTGAAGCAGATAGAGCCACAAGTCAAGGCACCAGGTAAACTGACAAGGCAGTGTCCCAATGCTGGGGCACCCTCAAGGTAAGGTAGCAACAGCCAAAACTTTTATCAGGATTGAAGGTGGCTGATTCCACCAGTACATGTGTCAAAAAGACACCTAGAGTCTTGACATAGAAATATAATTTCCTTTCATAAATAAATAAATAAACAAAGAAATAAAAAGTTCAGTTCTTTAACAAGTGTTTCTCTGCCAAAGACTGTTGTTCCAACTGGGAAATAACAGAGAAGTTCTGAGGAAAATCCAATTTTTTTCTTGAATTTCTTGGTGTTTGCTCCTTACGTAGGTTTTGTTTGTCAGTTAACTAAATTTATTATGAAAACCTATTTAGGAAAGGGCTGACACCAGACAAAGCCTTGAGGCGGTGCTGGAACGCTGGGATGTAACATCTGCTCCGTCAAACTGTACACAGGCATTTCCATTCCTTGCCTGTGTGCTACTGCCCGGCGGCTTCTCCATAGCTGCTTTTCTCCCTAGGACATTAAGTCTGGACAGAGACGCACAAAGGCTAAATGTCTCCTTTAATGTCTTCATAACCAGCTAAAGGAAGTTACAAGATACACAACACTTGACACAGAGAAAGAAAAAAAGATCTGCACAAGCTACACATCATGTTGTTTTGTCACACGAAATTTGTTTTCATTCATTTATTTATTCAATATTGAATTTGACATCTATTTGAAGTACTGAATCTACCTTAGGAGCCCATCTATTTTAAATGTTAAATATCTCACTCAGTAATTTAGCTAACGTAGTGCCTTCCATTACCGCTGGTGATGGTTCTCATGACATAACAGAAACTGACTCAGAAAGTAACATATGCTGTTAGCACCAGTAATAGATCAGCCACATCTTGAAGACTGGAAGCCAAAATTACCATTTGGCGTGTCTGTAAATTCAAATATACCGTCTGTCCCAAGATGAAAATTAAAGGAATTTTGTCTATTTTATATATATCTATAGCGCCATAAAAGAATTTTCATTTAGTATTTATATTACAGTAACTCTCCATGGATGTTTAATGTTGCTGCACAGCTCACCCTGAAGCAATTCTGTAAAGTGCCTCACCTTCTACCCTTCTGTAAACTGTTTTTCTTCTATAGATCCAGGGTCTGGGCTTTTGGAAAGCCAGAAATGACAGGAAAGACCCTAAGAGGTTGTTAGACCATCTCTTTGCCCTAAGGCAGGACCAGGTAAACCATTCCCAACAGATATTTTTTAACAAAATGACAGTCACTGCTACGTATATAGCAATTATATGTATATATAAATATATTGCAAAGTTACAGAGGAAGCCGATATTCAAGCACACGTGGTTGTTCACTAAATATTTTTTCAGTTAAAATAGTGACTTTAGAAGGACAATTGTTCGAATAAATATTCTTCTTTGTGGACTGAAATTATTTAACTTTTGTTTTAATTGGTCTGTGTAACTCAAAAAAGGGCAATTGCTGAAGCGGCACCCTGTCTGTACACTGCTGAACACCAGTTCCCTGACAGCAGGCAGATTTCCTTGCATACACATGGCAGGATTAGACCTTTGATAGGTAACCCACTTATATATCTATAGTTGTGGCACATTTTCAGCCAGGATACAGACTCCTTTTTAAGGTTTCTTTTTGGCCAATTTAATTCATGAACCTTTTTTCAGGCAGCCCCTGCCACTCGAATGTGAGTGTTTTTGATGAAGGTTTCTTTTTTCACAGCTACATTTTGTAAAAGGGACAAATTATGCGTCCACTCCTGCAAGCCTGTCTGCAGCGAACGCCTTTGGAAATCAGTGGAGCTTTCACATGGCAGATGGCTCCCAAGGCTTGAGCTCTACATAATTTTGCAGTATTTTAGTTAGGGATATTTTAGCGGCTTTTTCCCTCTGCATGACAGCATGATTTGCTGGCTGCTTGAAAATGTCATCAGGCCCTTTCTCATTCCACAGTGAAACCTTTGGATTTTTTTGAAAAAGCAAAAATGTTTTCATTCCCTGTTCTACAGGACCCTCCTATCTGATGAAAAACATTTTCAGATAAAAACAGTGATGGCAGAGAGGTAGAGAGTGAAATAGCCACGTTATGTTTTAAAAACAGATCTAAAGTCAAAAGAAAGGGAAGATGTTTCTTTAAAATCCTTAATAGTAATGTCCCACTGTTGAAAGCATTCCTGTTCCTTAAAATTCTTGCAAAGGACTCTCTTGGCTTTGTTTCTGTTTATGGAGTCTACCTCTCAAAATGCAAGAAATGCAACAATGGTGTGATGCACGCACCAGATCGAGCTCTTGTCCCCAGGGGTGACTGCTTAACAAATGTGATGGTCGCCGCAGCGTGGCCTGCACCCTACCTGCCTCCTGTGGGACTACCGCAAGGGCGAGAAGAACCGATGCAAACTTCCCTCTCCCTTGGCAGCTTTTGTCTCGGCCCCAGAGAGAATTTGTTATCCCGGCCCGTTCTGCATATGTGAGCACATTGCGACAGATTGTTGTGCACCCGTGTTAAGCGGTAGACTTTGCAATGGAGATACTTCCCCACGAAACTGAAATGTATAAGTAACTATGACTTACCAGCTCTGGCAAGTAAATTTCCATCACTTTTTTTTTGTGTGTGTCATGCTAATCACCTGAATCTGTTTTATATATGAAAATAGATAGTCCAAATACATCTCATTTGTGAAATGACTTTCAGGGGAACCAATCTGTAGCAATATTTACAGCACACACATACACACCTCCTTTTTATTTTTTTTTCATTCTGAGCTTGTGAATAATTATTCCTTCTAAATGTTTCCATTTGTTTTCATTAGACACATTCATTCTTTGACCTCTTGATGTGACTCCATTATTTCTTTCCTTGTACAACAGCATAATTAGTGATATCAGTAGATCTCTGGAGGAAGGGACTGTTATTTAACCTGCGTTGCCAGGTTTTGACTGAACAGTTTCTGGGGTTTGTAGAGACACTGTAAATTACAGAAAATAGCAGCTACATTTTAAAATATGGTGAAACAGCAGCTATTTTATGGTCAGGGTGTTTTGATTACAGCCATTCCTTGTTTGCAGAATAAACATTTCAGAATCTGAGTTTGGTCTATGTCTTTTTTTTCTATTCTTAGCTGTCTGACCAGTGATGCTTCAAACCAACCTGTGGAGAAGAAGGGTCTGAATGTGTGGGAAAGTATTCAAAATCTGTATGTGAATTTCATGTACCCTATAAATACAAACGTATAAAAACCTGCCCAGCAGATACAGAAGGTATGATATGGAATCAGTGTTTCCTTTGGAAGAAGACACTATACTAAACAAAGAAAAAAGCTATATGAAAGGAGAGAAGAATTTGCTTTGATATTTAAGCACCTTGGAAGATTTTACATCAGATTACCAACACAACAAGGGAGGAAGAGTGCTGCACCAAGGAGAAAAAGTCAGTGCATGAATAGTTAAAAAGATCAACTTTAGAAAATAAGGGAAATGAGATCTTGAGGAAACACCCTAAGGCATAACATGCAAAGCCATTTTTACTAACCAAAGAGGCATTGCAAACTTGGCTGCCAGTGACTTCAATGAAAGACATTCGTCCAGCTCCTTCATATCATTCAAAATTTTGAATCTAAACTACAAATTGTCTAATATTTTATATTGAAGGACTGATCTCTTTTGTCATCGGAGGAGTCAACAGTTTATGTGTTCCTGTTTTCCTGGCTCTGTTGAATTATGGTGCCTGGGCTTTTCGGCTTTCTTTCATGGACTTGTAGATCTAACTCTATTCATGAAGGTTAAAAGGGTATACATATTGTTATAAAATAAATACACAGAATGAGCTTTCTTTGGACAAACGTGATGAAAAAGATCAGGTAGACTGACCCTCTTAACATTTCATTTGCTTCAAGCTGCCTACCATTTACTAAGTATATAAGTTCTCTTTGTATTTTGGAAGAGCCTACTGTCCTTGAAAACTTGTAATTACATCTCCTACATAGTAATTTTCACATACATGTACTAAGCTGAACTCCAGAATAGATGTAGTCTGTCAGTCTCCTTTTCAGAATTTTCTCTCCTCAGAATTTTTCAAAATGTTTTCATGGAGCTAAACTAGGAGTAGTGATGATGGTGTCATGTCTTCTCCAGAGCAGATCTGAAAGAAGTCAAGTAGTGACAGAAAAGGCAGATCATTCCTGAGAAAGGACCGAGTCAGTTTAATTTATGGGAGGGGAAGTTCAGGTGAAAACCCTTAACATATTTCCAGAGGCTCAATCTTAGTTGCATTTAATGTTCTGGGTGCATACAAGATTCAGATTTTAATTTAGAGCACACAGAGCTGTCTTGACCAGAACTTCTATTGTATCATATATCCAGGTTGTAAACCACTCCAGGAGATACCTAAACAAGCCAGTTATAAAGCGCTGAAACCTTCCAATGCTGTGATACTATTAAATGAATGTTAACTAAGATTGCAGGGTACATATATTTTTCACCTTTCATCCATCAAAAATGGGAAACCTCTATTTGTTGGACTTTAAATATAGAAAAAGATAGTTTATCATAGTCTTTTCTTTTGCATTTAATTCTTATGAACATTTGAAAAACATACTTTTACAAATGCTTCTATTCATAGAGAGTGAGTGTGAAGAATGCACAGCTATACTTGGAAACCGTTTCCAATAATGAAATGAAAAATAATATTTTCTGAATCCAGGAACAGAGACAATATAATTTGATTACTCTGACCATTTACAGTGAATGTTTACCATAATAATATTAATTATATAATTGATCTATTAACTATATAAATATTAGTATTAATTAGATCCTAGAAAATTGTTTGCACTTGATTGTATTTGAAAACATTTACAAAAAGCTGAACTAAAATTATATAAAAAAATGCAGAGGCTTTCTATGGGAATTTAACTGGATAAGTGTTGAATAATTAGTTTTTTTTGACTCACTGCCCAACGGTATTTTTTAGGGTATAGGTCTCTGAAGATAAATTAATAGAATAGATTCCCAAAGAAAGTTGATTATCAAATGATCAAATTCATTATAATGAAAATACTTAGACTGTTTATTTTGAGAAAATGTACCATAAAAAAGTAAAAACAAGATCTATTGCTTCCTCAATTTTATTTTCTTTGTTTCATGAAGTTAAAAATATTTTGAAAGGAAAGTTGGTTATCTTTTGATTAGTCTATTTAAATATTTTAAATATTAAATTATAGGTAACATAAATATTAATCTAAGACCCAAATAAAATACCTGAAATAATATGTGAGAATTCATCACTTTAAGAGATTTTTATCTGGTAAGAAAGAGTGTTAATGAGATTGAAACAAGGCAACACTATTGAAACAGAATGCGTCAGTGGGCCTATATGGAAATTTTTCTGGAATTTTTGTTTTATCAGAAATTTTGAAATTTCATCTTGCCATTGCATTTAATTCAAAGCAGATAAAAAAAGAAAATATTACACAAAATGCAATGGAGCTTCACAATAAATGGATACTTGGGTTCCAAAGAGTATTCAAAACTATGGAAAGAGAATATGCAAAATCTTGTTTTAGGAGGTCATATTTGCATGCATAAGTACTAATATTATCTATATTATATTAATGAATTGCATACGTGTATATGTGAAATGTGAACAGGAATTTTGATATTACAGTAAGTTATTGAGGCCCTCATCCTCAGTATCAAATTACTTTGTAGTATATATTTATCCTATTCATGAGAACACATAATTTATACTTACTTTTTACCTGACCTGAGCCACTAAAGCAAAAGTGGTATCATCAATTCAAGTCAAGTTTATACAAAGACTCTTTTCACAGTCTATGTGCTGCTCCAGCACAATAGCCTATTAAAGACTCCACGTAAAAGGATCTGCGGTGTATTTGTAGCATACTTCATATAACTTTGGTCTTCTTTAGTTTACTTTGCACACTTTCTCTCCCTTAATATTACTATCGTTAAAAACTACAGTGGATTTTGTATAATACTACAGGGGAACCAAACAAGGAAGGGAAAACCGAATCCCTTAATATGCTTTCATTTGTGGTCAGTCACCACTGTACTCCCTTTTTTTTTTTTTTTTTTTGGAGACTTGTAGCCAAGAGCAGATCTCTGGCCATCTGCTTTTAATCTTCTGTTCAGGATAATCATCTGTGGATCAATGGATTCTAGCCACAGTCTATAGAGAAACAGCGAATCTTTTTTGGGATCACTTCCAACAAATAATAATATTCACCAGAGACTCCTTTTGCCTTCTTTATCTCAGTCTAGAGCTTTCACGACACAATGGCATCACAGCTGCTCGTCCAGGAATTGGTTCTGTCGTGATGCATTACTGCCAGGGAGCTAAACAACCAAAGGCACAAATCTCTGAGCTCTTAACTGTGCTACCACTGCCCAAGGGAGATTTTGCGAGACACCAGCGAGCAGAAGACAGTTAAGTGACTAAAAGCAAGAGGGTAAAATGGAATAGACTAGATTTCCTTCTAAAAATGTTTGGATTTTCTTGTCTGTGAACGTAGTGTCAAATAAAAGATACCTGACACGTGTGAAGTTAAACAAGATGTGTTTGTTTCTGCTAATGCCCAAGAGATCCTAAATTTACTGACATAATTGAGTAACGCTGACTGCACCTTACACAGGATGAAAGGTTTAAGAAGGAAATAAAGAATTTTGGCCTCGTGCTCGTTGATTTAGCATCTCGTGTTAGAAAGTGCCGTTCGCCCCGGCTGTAGCACAGTTCACACGCTCACTCCTCTGTGCATAGCCAGCAGCTGTCCTGCCAAAGCCAACACACGTCCCAAGCAGCTGCAGAGCTGGACAGTCCCTCGCCCCTTCGGTGTGTACGTTGCCGTGCACATAAGCGACCCTGTTTCTCCAGAGGGCCATGGAGAAGGGCAAGGTGGCTCCGCAGACCACTTCAGATATAGGTAGAAATGGGCACAAGTCGTTTACCATTATCTATCTCAGCATGCTTTGATTTTTTGGGGAAATTTGTCTGAAACAAAACCATCATAAACTCAGAAATGTGTTCTCTTCTGAAAAGACAATCTGAAAAATCCGTCCTCATTGAAGCAAGTTCCCATCTTTTCAAATTATTGTTAAATATATAACCCATGTAAGCTGTAGTATCCTCAAGTCTCCTGAGAAAACAACCTAAGCTGACCACTCTTTAGATCAGATTCTCATAACACTAAGTATGTCAAGATTCTGCACTTTAAACATGAACAGCTGAATTTAGATACATAAATGCAATTCCCACTGAAATCAATTAGAAGTGTCTTGAAAACTTAAAGTACCCTGAGCTTTATATCTGTTTATATCTTGGAAATAATTGGAGATATATCTTGCAAATTGTCTAATGGAATGATCCCATTTCAATATCTGGAAGAGAGTTTGAATACTTGATTCCATAGCTCTTCCATTGTGGTAAATTTTCAGAACCACAGTATTTTTCTGTGTCTCAAATTGTATAAAGTATTTCAAGTTCATGGTGCTAAACTTTTTTTGTTTGTTTGTTTTATATACGGATTTCCTGCCAAGGAGGAAATAACTTTGAGGAAAAAAATATATTTTAATTTTAAACCAAGGCAAATCTTTTGTATTCCTACTTTCTAATATTATTAAGAGCATTTTATAACAAATCTTTAATACAGAAATCAGAAAAGTTATGGTTGTAATGTGGGTAGCATTTGCCAGATAACTGACTATAGGGAATTTAACTTCGTATTTGTGGAAATACATACCCCATCCAAATAATAGAAATTTTACCATTGATTTGTGCTAGGTGGGATTTTACCCTCCCAAAGAGTGAAACTCTTCATTTGTCAGTGGAATCCCTGTGGCCTCTAAGGAAAAAATGTAATGGAAAAGTATTTCAGGAATATTCTTCCAAGAGCTCCTTAAAACACTGATATACTTGCTGCTGATTCAGAAATGCCTTTTTATTTTTCCATTGAAAATAGTAAGGATTCCAGACTTGACCAAAATATTTCAAATTAATTATAAGATATTTTGCCTGAAGCATTTTTTGAAATATCATTTTTGCTGTTTTAACAGAAATGTTTTCCTGGTTTTAATGATTTTAATTTAAAATGAATTAAATTTAGATCAGGATGGAAAATCTTTTATTGAAACAGATCTAACTGAGAGATGTAATTGAAGGTCAGAACCTATTTATAGTCATTTTGAATTACCAGTGTAAGCATCATTACTGAGAATGGAAGAGTGCAGAATCTTACAATCAGGACCTAGTACACAGAACCAGGAAGACAGGAATGCACCTTTTCCATTCCCTCTCATTTATACCAGAGTGCTAATCAGCTTTACATAAGAAATTGCTTTCCTGGCCATATTTTTAATAGAGCAAAACTTTTAAGTAAGAGATAATCTGGATGAAACAGAATATCTTTGTAGAGTAATAGCCTCTCGCAGTCACATAGGCAAGGCTTTATTGAAATGCGATTTATCTTCAAAGCAGGAGATATTGATCTTACGCTGTTACACTAGCAGTATTTTTTGATGTGAACACAATGGATTTTGATGGATGCCAGTACACAAGAGAGATAGCAGTTTCACGTGCTGTTGCTAAATAGCAGATTGCTCAATAGTTCAAATCATAATTGCTCCACCTGGGGGTCAGTAATCCAGAAAAAAATTAGAAAATGGTGTATATTTCGTCCATGGAATATCTTATCCATTAAAAATACCATATCATTAGGATGCTCTTAAATGAAATGATTTATAAATACTTATTTATAACAAATTTAAATTCTTTCAACAAATTGAAAGAATTTGTTTCTTATCATTGAATCAATTTTTTTAATAAAGAAAAGTAATGCATTCATCCTCAGAGTTTCATCCAAGATTCACGAGGTGTTTCTATGAACACAGAATGCACCTGCAATTATCATCCGGTTGTGTATTTGGGGGTTTAATTGTATTTTTCCATGAATTTCTTACTGAGATTTCCTGCGTCCCTCTCTAAGAGGTTTAATAAACTCAGTGTGTCTGTGTGTGAGGTGGGAAAAGGGAGGGTATTTGTAACTTGTTGCTCATTTTTTTCCTCTATTTTTGGAAGAAATGCAATCAGCTTGCAGAATACTGAAGAACAACTGCAAACCTTTCCGAAGCTCAGAGGTTTGTTTGGCTGCACATCAGCCTTGGAGCACCCAACAGATACAGTCTGGTCCAAGCATGAGCAAAACTTTGCTCGTTTGAAGTAAGAGGCTCTTGGAGAATAAACTGATTCAAAAAATTTTGTGGCAGGAGTCACCTGACGTCAAAAAGGCCCTTCCTACAANATGCAATCATCTTGCAGAATACTGAAGAACAACCTTTCCGAAGCTCAGAGGTTTGTTTGGCTGCACATCAGCCTTGGAGCACCCAACAGATACAGTCTCGTCCAAGCGTGAGCAAAACTTTGCTCGTTTGAAGTGAGAGGCTCTTGGAGGATAAACTGATTCAAAAAATTTTGTGGCAGGAGTCACCTGACGTCAAAAAGGCCCTTCCTACAAACGTGAAGTAACTGGATATGTCTATTGAAAAATCATTTCCAAATTTGCCCGACATATTGGCACTTGTGGAGTTCTAGAGGCCCCTGTCCCACCCCGGCACTGCGATGCCTGGTCCTTCCCCCCATCCCACCTCAGGGACCGACTAGCCCTGCCTGAGCTTCCTGGTGTGACTCTTTTTTTCCCTTGGTAATATCCAGAGTTAATTCATCCTTTCTCAGTGTACATTTTCCTAGCATCTCTTTCTTTAATAAATGTGAGAGAAAAAGCAGTTGGTTTTTATGTTAGTCATTTTCAAGCTCAAATCTGTAGGCAGGACTTCCTTTTCTACCAAGTAGTAAGAGTTCTAACTACATTTTCTCAGGTTCTTTAAAATTTGTTTTATGCCTTATCCATGAAGACATGTTTACAAAACCTCCGCTGAATCCGCCTTAAATACAATAAGTCATCTCAAAGTTTGCCAAAGTTTTAGATATTTCTGACCTGAGCAAACACAATTGCATTGAGTAAAGGTGTTTACAATTGCATTGAGTAAAGGTGCTTAAGTGTTTTTATCTTTGTTTCTTTATCTCTAATGTGTTTATTTGCTGAGGTTTTAATAGCTGTGGAAAAATATTTGTTTCCTGCAGCCTGTTAGATATTAAGGAGGGTTGGAAGCACTACATAAAGAATGAGAAAAGGTACCAGTCTCCAAGAACTTCCAGAATTTTTTTAGTCCGCGCCATTTTGCAGGCCCAATAAATTTTCTATTTTCTGAAGAGAAATGGATATCAATATAATACATTTTTGAAACATCAAAATGTTTTTTTTTTTTTTTTTCNGAATAAAACATTTTTGAAACACCAAAATGTTTTTTTTTTTTCGCAAAATATGGGGCATAACAGCTCTGCTGCTGTCTGCAAAATGTGCGTCAGTGCTGCCCTGCTAAAGGAAGTGCTTGTACTCCCCTAAAAGATAGCCAAAAAGAGTCCTTTTTTTGAGATCACCAGGGGCAACTCTCTTCTGGCAAGCTGAGGCATCTAATGGGTGACAAGCTTTCTCTCTGGAGGTCTGAGGGGGAACCTATGGTTTCTCTGCAGTTTGGGGGTGTGGGCCTTCTGACCATGTCCTTCCTTCCAACCAGTGGGACTGGTGGGTCTGATGGACCAAGGACATAAACAGTGACCTGGTGTTTTGGCTGCTCCCATGCTGTCGACTTCAGTAAGTCCTGGATGATATTGTCATATCACAGTGGTGTTATTGTGAAGTATGAGGACACATGGAAGTTTGGGCATGGAATGACGAGAGCAGGACGCAAATGAGGAAGAATGAAGTCCCTTCCTCCACAGCCTCCCAGTGCTGCAGGTGCAACTCACCCTGCATTTGCATTTAACTATCGTTAAAAGTATTTGGTTGAGTCAGCTATTAATGCACTTAATTCTAAGATCCGTGCCATGGGTGATTAAAAAGCCAGAGAAGAGTCTTTAAGCTTTTATTATTATTATTATTATTATTATTATTATTAGGAGGTTTATCATTTCCACTTGCTAATAAAATTAGCTTTTCTAATAAAAATCTTGACGCACAAATTTAAACAGTTTTGTAGGTGCCTGTTTTCCTTCCCCTCCTCTATGCCAGTGTGTCAGAAAATGCTTTCTTGGAGAGAAATAACTCTATTTTTTCTGACTGCAGGTTTAAGGCTAGATTATGACTGGCCATGGCATAATCCAAGAGAGAGCAGCTACGAAAGAAAACTCTGTTTGTCTCCCTGTAGCTGGGTACAAGACAGGCACTTACTGTGTCGTGAGTTTAGTGCATTCTCCCTGATCGAGGAAAAGGAGCAGCAGGTCTTGGGGACAAGCCAGCTCCATCACAGCTCCACTACTGCAGCTGGTGCTCTTCAGAGCTGGTGCTTTGGGTTCAACCTTACCTGCGAAAGGAAAAGAAAACAGAGCTTATATGACCAATTAAAAATTTTGCTCTAATATCTGTCAGTTCCAGAATAACAAAACTGAGAGAAGAGTGATGAAAATAAGATGAAGGTAAAAGCAGGATTATGGAATCACAGTATCACAGAATCCCAGACTGGTTGAGGATGGAAGGGACCTCAGGAGATCATCCAATCCAACCCCCCTGCTCCAGCAGGGACACTCAGAGCACGGGGCACAGGGTGGCATCCAGGCAGGTTTGAAGATCTCCAGAGAAGGAGACTCCACAACCTCTCTGGGCAGCCTGTGCCAGGGCTCTGTCACCCTCACAGGAAAGAAGTTCTTCCTCACATGGAGATGGAACTGCCTGTGTTTTAATTTGTACCTCTTTCCCCTTGTCCTGTCACTGGCCACCGAGGGATTAACCCAAAGGAAATTTTTTGCTCTCATATTCTCCTCCTGGATGCTTGGAGATAGTATGATGCTAATACTCCTTTTTATGGACACACTGAGTAAAACCTGTGTGTTCTCCTCCGGCAAGGCTGACCAATAACCTGGCCCACATGGCAGGTCTGTGTTTGCAGCTGTGCTGTTGGATCAAGCTGCTTTGTAAAAAGACTTCTTATATACTCCCTGTGCTCAGGTTAAACTGGTAAGAATGAGATGCAGGGATCACTTTGCTGCAGCTAGCACATGGGCCTCTGTGAAGATCCTTCTGCCCTGTCCTTCTGCTTTGCCATCGCAGGCAATCGCCAAGGCAATGCTCCTCGTTGGATAACATTAACGGAGTTGTGTTTCCTTGCAATTTTTACAAATGTCTGTTTTTCTCCTTCTCTCCCCCTTTCTGTTTCCTGCTGGCACAGCATCCTGAGCCTCCTAATCTCTTACACACATGCACAATCTTTTTTTTCACTTTTAGGGATGTGCTGCGCAATGAAACCTGTGTAGCAAGAGTTCAGCCGCTGACTGCTGGAGCACTGCATATGCTAGCCAGGTTTATCACCCACACCCTTCTCCGTGGGATTTCTCAGCACACTTGCTTCCCAGCTCTCGCACTCAACATGTGCTGCAAAGTGTAGGGGAATATCCGGGTCTGAGGCCCCACAGTGTACATGAGGGCTCTTCCTGACTTGTATTAATATTACTGCCAGTGAAATCTATGGCATTTTGATTACTTTGGAGCTCTAGTGCTGAAATACGTTCCTTTCTGCTTACCCGCATGACTCTCCTTTTAGCTTTTTCTCTTCACATGAAAGAGAGGGTAAAAAAAAATCTTTTGATGTTTTTGAGAATATTGCAAGATATTCTCAAGCAAACACCATTACATTTGCTCAGGATCTTGTTCATACAGACTTTCATAACTTCCAGGATTGACTATTTTAATTTGTTCCTGGTGGTGTTCCAGATTGTTTGCTAAACTGGCTGCAGATGGTTTTGAATGTTGCTGCTGCCAGAATTGTTACTAGGACTTGATCTGCAGATCATATTTCTCCAGTCTCACGTTCCCTCTACCCTGGTGCCTGTTAAGCAGCATATGGCTTTAAAATTCTTGTACTAACTTATAAAGCTTGCAGCAGTCCTGATTCTCCCTACCTTCCTGACCTTTTAACTCTTTAGGTTTGGGCTTAGGTTTAGGCTTCCAGCTTATCTGCTGTACTGCCCATTAACAGTCCAGACAGCATGCCAAGCATGGCTTTGGGATTTACTACTTGTGAAGAGAGTGTTTATTTTGATTTCTTTTTCCTTTTTTTGATGTTGTTGCCTATTATTCAAATGATTATCTCACAGACAGTGTACTAGAGCCTTAAACTAAGCTTTTATACATAGATGAACCATCACACACAAAGTCAACCTATAAAGAGCACATTGATCCTTTAAAATTAAAAAGACTAATTAAAAGCAGTTTGATTCCCAGCTGATTCCAGTAGAAAAGAGCTGTTTTAATTAATTCTGAAGAGCTACTTGAGCTCTTTCCCAACTACACCAGGTGAAGAAGGAGAACTCCTATGCACATGGCAGAGAGGAAAGGAGAACGGTACCTTCTTCACTTAGATAATTATTAGTATCGTCTGGCTATCAACTTTGTGTCTTCCTCTCGGAAAAGCAAAAATACCTGCCCAGTATTTAGCTCTCCACTAAGCCCCAGAACCTGCCATTTTTTTCCAGTACTGTCAGATGCTGGACCGAGGACTGCAGAAGCAAACTGGTTTCTTTTCACATGTAATCGCTGAGGGAGTGCATCATTGATGATGGTACTACAAATTAAATGCAGTTAGTGAAATTTTAGATTTACTGGAATCTATGGAAATTTTATTAATGACTGCATTACAGTTGAGGCTTTAAGGAATGAGATTTAGAAAGAGATCGAGTTGCTAAGGCTGGCAGGTGTATGGAATGAGTCTTTGCCATTAATACCTTAAGTCAAGATGGCTGGGAAAAGTACTGACATGCAATCAGGGACATTATAGTTTTACAGTCCATTATCAGAGCAAAGCCACTCTGCAAGCTTAACTGCTGGCACTCATTTTTTAGGGTCAGTCCAGGGCAAATTCCAGTCCTCTTATAGCCTACAGTCACTCTGAAGCATCAAGCTATTTCTCCTCATCTGGAAAGAATTCAAAGTGTTCTCTCCTCATCTACCTAAATCCACAAAAGCAAACCAAGAATCCTTGTGGTTTCCTTTACTGACTGTTGTACAACTATTTCTGAGGAGACATATAATGGTTTCTTGGATCTCAGTAGCACCAACCATACAACTCTCTTTTTCTTCTTAGTCTTCTCAGTCTAATTCTCTTGTTGTGTTCTTAAATCTGTCATATTTTTTCATTTCATTCTCTGTTTCCAAAAACTCTCTCTCTTGTTTTACTTTCCTGTAAGTCCTTCCCTATGGGAGATCTTCACAGCCTTTCCTGTGTCTCTCACTTCTTCCACATTGGAGCATGGTTACATGTTATATTATCGTTTAAAAATTTAAAAGGGAAAAACTTTACAAGGAAAGGGAAGGGAAGGGAAGGGAAGGGAAGGGAAAGGAGAAAAGAAAAATCTGAAAAAATGATCTCTGCAACTTTTTAATGTGAGCACATTCTGGCTGTTATACTTTTGGTTTGTTCTGTCAGGAAAACCTTTGAGGAGGAGAGGGAAAAAGAACGATCATATCAGCATTTCTTCTTAAGAGTACTTCTCTCAAGTGATTGGATATATTATGGAAAAAGAATTCAATGTTCAGATTACTTTTTGGAGCATATAATATATTAGGCTTACTTCTGTATGGTAAATTCATTAATTGTAGTATTCTATAGAAAGTTACAGAGTCCTAGTAGAACTTATGAATATATGGAAAGGAACTATAAGGGGAGGCAAGGAACATGAGAAATAGGACATGGGAATTCATTAAAGTTCATGACAATAAATTTTGTGATGTTGAGGCCAAATGACTAACACTGTACTCAGGTACACGTACAGATCAGTGATAAGTGGAAATAAGTAGTTACTATTCACAAATTTATGCACTGGTAAGGTCAATCTAAGAACTACAGATCTGCAACCAGTTTTCCAAAAGGGTGTTGAACAACTACAGAAAATGAAGGAAAAAGAGTAATCAAATTATTTGAGAACTCTGGAAGTTGCTTTGCTTGTTCAAACTTAAAGCTCAGAGTAAGAAAAAAATGGGTACTGAAGGAATCTTTAATTAAGGAGATATGGGCATAACAAGAGCTGCAACTCGTCAATGTCAAAAGAAGACACGACATATTCTGAGCAGTAGGGTCAAGTAACCACTGCAACAAAATAAGAAAGAAACGGTGGCATTGCCTAAACAACCCTGAATGCCTCTCTAGAAGACTAGGTTTTATTCGACACAAGTTTTACTTTAGTCACACACATTACTCACACACTGGGTTCAGTAAATGAAGCCTAGATAAAAGGTAGTGCCCTGTCACGTACACGAGTTCCAAATAAAAGAGCTAACGGTCCATTCTGACTTGAAGCTTTATCAGTTTGGAAGAAGACTTGCTGGGTCAGGCCAGGTTTCTGTCATCCTTTGCTTAAAGGCAGAACATCTGTCCTGAAGGATTATTTTTCTCTGCTTCTGAGAGAAGTAAAGAGGAGTACAACAATCGATATCAATCTTCCTTATGGAACAAGTTAAAATGCATTTCAGCAGATCATTTCTTTTTTTTTTTTGATTGAAATTAAATGCCTTACATTTCCTCATAGAAATGTCTAATTTTGGTTTCTTGGCTTGAACCGATATGTTGTCCCATGAGTACCTACAATTCTTCAAGAGAACTGTAGTGGAGATGCATTTTTCACCATTTGTCTAGTATAGTTTGGGTTCTCCAGCTGAACGAGATCTTGTTACACTGTGAGGAATGGCCATGTCTCAGTAAGGGAAACTTTCTCAGAAAGAAGAAATGGAGGAGAGCTAACAAAACCAAACCCCTGTGAGGCATCACTGCAACTCCTGTGGCCACAATGTGAAGCCAAATTGCCCTGGATTGATGAGTTTTATCTACCTATAATGTTTCCTTGGAGTCCAGGATGTCCTGTCAAAAGCCACGAAATCAAAAATCTCAAGGAATAGTATTATTTCCTCATTGTAAAGTTCAATGTTGCACAAAATGCATTTTGTATCAGAAAGCATTCATAGAAACCTCCTGACTAGTTTTATTTAAGAGTGAGAGAACCAGGTTTTAATTGAAAGGGGAGAGTGCCAAATACTAACACCCCCAGGGACAGCAAAACTGATTAAATGTGTGTCTAATGTTCTGTTTTTAATCCAAGGGAAACTACATCGATGGCATACATGTTGTTTTAAGGTTTTCTTTTTTTTTTCTTTTTTGTTCTTATGAAAAAGCGTCTAAGTAAAACAGCATGTTCTTTATCCGTGGGTTCCAGTCCCTGGGGTTACTTTCCTCGTGCTCACAGGCGCTGCTGTTTTCTCCGCGTGAGGAGCAGCGCCAGTGGCGCGAGGGTTGGAAGCAGCAGCGAGGAAACCTCTGAAGTGGCCCTTGTGCGCGCCTGACTGACGGCCAGGTCACGAGTAGGGGCACTGAGAGGGCTGAGTGCCTCCCGCCTCAGCGTGACGGCGGTTTCCATCGTCTCCCCACGCAGTGTTTGCTTTTTGGCCTCTTAGAGCACTGGCTGTGGCAGCGAAACAGGCAGGCCACGCTGGGGCCATGGGAAGAGGGTTGTCCTTCCTGACTGGTCCCTTCCTGAAGGTACGGCCTCAAAGAGCGGTTTTCAAAGAGCTGGAGATGGGGCTTAACATGAGGGATGTGGGATATGAGAAGCTGCTCTTAGCAGAACTGGAAAATGAAGATTATCCTGGGAAGCCTCAGTTTGTCCTCTATTCAGTCACTCAAAACAAAATCTGCCATTTAAACACTCAGGTGCAAATGCAGATCCAGGTGCATGTCTAGCCACACTTGCAATGATGCAGATTAAAAGCTTTCCTGCTGTAAGCAAGCACTATATCAGGATAATTTTGTCTCTAAACTGCTCACAGATTTGACCTGTGTGATGCAGTGGGGTAGGCCTTGCATCTGGTTCTGAAAAGTGTAGTCTTGACGAACTCAAGACATGAGATTTTAAGGAGACCATGAGTACTGCTTGTGGACTACCAAGAAGCCTTTTATATTACTGCTTTAGTAAATAATATCTCTTCAGACAAATATCAACCTACCCAGAAGGATGTACCTCAAAAGTTAAACCTCTTTTTCATGTAAGTCTTAAGCACACTATATGGTTGACTGTCTGATTAAACTAGATGTTCTCAGAAAATAATATTTCTTGGAGAGACAGAAATTACATACAACAATAGCTGGTAATTTAAAGAACATCATTCCGATCTTCTGTTCACATTTATGTATCCACCAACTGTACAATCAAATAGTCACAAACATGTCTTATTTCCTGCTGTAGCTGATCCTTCTTTTTCATAAAATGTGCCTTTTGTTGATCCATATGCTTATCCATGTTGAAAATCTGAAGATGAGAAGCCACTGAGATCACCATTCCAACTGGAAGCTTTCAAACCTCCCGTGCCAGGAAGGAAATCCACACCTCTGCACCTCAGAGCTTTAACCTCCTGACAAGGATCAGATGCTCTGTTGCAATACAGCAAGCAGCTTACAGAGACATGGATCAGAGTCCAGATTCCCCAAGTAGCTCTAACTTCTAAATCACCTTGAACTTGTAGGATAGATTATGGCAATGCTATTGTAATAACCGTAACATCAACTATACTCACTAAGTTACTGGAATATACGGCATATTTGTATGTACGTATATACAGTTTTTTAAATGAAATTCATAAGATGCTCAACTGACACAAATCTAGGTACGGTGCCACACTTTCTGATGATTTGCATTTCCTAGAAAAGCTGATAACTCTGGAAAACCTCTTTGCTAGGTAACTTTAATGCTGAAAGCCATCTTTGTCATCTGTGGTGCTAAATATCCTGCAAGAAAAAAAGTCTCATCTTAAGGGCACAATGTAAAAGGGTAAATCTGAACCTCTTTTGCTGTACAGAAAGACAGAACTGAGGTCACATTAAAAGCACAATTTTGTTCTGTAGACAGCCCTCTGAGAAAAAGCAGAAACTCTGAGGAAAACTCACCCATCCATAACAAGCAGGCTCTCATCAATGAACGCAAAACCGGAGAAGCAGGAAAGACTGGCAAAACATCAGTTTACTCTTACCACTGATTTGTGGATGACTAATTGCAGAGCACTGTGTGACAGTAAGAAACAAATACTCAATGTTTATGTCAAGAAGTTCAGTGAAATGGTCGAAGACAAGCCAAATTACTTACAGGAGGCTTTCAGTGTGGCATAGGGTTTCAGAATGACTTTGCCAATACACAGTTAAGCTCTGCTAGAAATATTGTATGTGGCATTCTCAAGGACCCATCCTTGTTTCCCCATGCAAGCTGAGTGGCCCAGTCTATCTGCGTAAATGCTCTGAATTTGCTCCCTAAGTTTTCTGACTTCCGATGTCTCTCAAATGCTTAGGAACATAGCTTTGGAAAAGTCATCTGGGGTTGTCACATCTGGTCTCTAGCAGCCATGTGTATTATGTATTTCCTTTCATAAATGCACCTTTAAAATACGGTATAAAGGTAATAAATTTTGAAGTCCATTATGACATTAAAAATGTGAAAATTAGAGAAGGTAATTCTCTAATTACTTTCTCTAGTAGAAAGCATTAGGAGTAGAAGCATTAGGAGGAAATGTAAACATAACAGTCTCTACAGTGTGTTATGGACAGGTATTTCCCATTGAATCTGCAGTGCCAGAGGTAGGCCTAGGAGAGGAAGCAGACGAGCTGCAGTGACTGAGGCTTGCTACCAGATCTGCTCCTGGATTAAATTAGGACTGCCATATTTGTGACAGGGGTTTCCTGGGCAGAAATCCGTACGCCAGCACCACTCAGATGGCCTCCACATGGGCTGGAAGTGCATCCCATGCGCAGCGTGTCTGATGCACTGTGCATGTGCTGTGCAGCTGTGCGCACGCCGTTAGTCAGATGGATCCAGCACTGCTGGATTTATGCTGCCGTCTGCACAGTGTATAAACTACCGAGGAAATCAGGCATATGCCACATGTCACCATGTAGGATTTCTGGTTGCTTTTGGACATCCTACATCAAGCTCAGAGGAAAAGGAGGACGTGCCTTGGGAAGTCCAGCGAAAAGGGGAACATTCATTGTTAGATCTGATCGACACTAAACGTGATCCTGTGTAGAAGCTGGGAGATACCTGCTGTGTATGTTCATACTGTGGCATAGATAGCACGAGCAAAGCCTGTGTTTTACTCATGCTGTGGAAAAAGAAGTAAGCATTTCATACACAGCCCCTGGACCAAGCTGAAAATGAGATCATATCAAAGCAAAAATGCACCGTTCAAGCAAAGCAACTTAACTCCCAGAGGCATAAAGCTTTGCAGTAAAATAAAACCAGATGATCCTCATTCATAAAAGCTGTCTTTGGTGGCATTTGCTCTGCCTTTGCCTTGCAAACATTCAAGTGTGAAAGCTGTTGTTCATGAGGATATCTGCAGGACTGTGAATATTCCTGCACATATATGACTGGTATTAAAAATCTATAGATGTATGCAAATGTATGTGCAAATGAATATTTATGTGATGGGGTGAGTGGCCATCTTAAATGCTTGTGTTAGGTTTGGAAGTAAAGAAAGAGGCACCATATACATTTGATGACCAAATGCAGAGTCGGAAGAAAAGAGCTAATAAGCAGTTCATAGAAAGCACTGTTTTGCAGACTTACTTGATGAAATATGTGAAAATCAATTCTATGCTTGGATAAAGCAGTTTCTAGGAAAGAAAATATATGAGAAGGGATATATTTCTCATACTGATAGGTGTGCACAGTTTTCAGCGGTGGAGAGATAAAATTTTACTGCTCATAAGCAGACATCCTTGAAAGATATGCAGAAAAGAAAACCACAATAAAAATATAGTGAGCATTTTTACCAACAAGAGAACCTCTTGCAGAACGTTCCTTTCCCCTGTCGTTTCAATGCAAGCCCTAAATGTTATTCACTGACATGCAAACTAACACTGACATTTTAAAGCTTGCACAGTGCACATGCACTCAGCTCCCCAAGGAGAAGCCAGGCAAACACCTGACGCCTGCAGGGAGTTTCACCGTGGGTGCCAGACAGCTGCTGCCCATCAGTGTTTCCAGGTGTGCTTATTCGGCTGGGAGGTCGCTCCAGCTGCAGATACTCTCCTAGAAGGGACGCAGGCAGGCTGGGGAGGCGGAGGACATGTTCTGATTCTGCTGCTTGGGCTGCCTTGCTTTTGCCCTGATTTAGAGCACCTGGCTTGTTGCAGGATGCAGATGTTTGCTCTGTTGCCCAAGAACCAGCACTTCATTCCCTTTATAATGAGCACCATGACCTGCGGGAGTTATTAAATCTCCGGTTCAAAAGAGTCTAGTTTTTCTCTCTTTTTTTTTTTTCTCAGCTGACAATCTAAAGTTCACAAACAGATTAGTGGAAGGAGTATATAGAAATTAAAAACTTAATTTTCAAACTCCTCTGAGTAAAATCTAATTGACAATTTGAATTATAGCTTGTGCTGTTCTTTGCTTCATTTCTCTTTGGGGAAATCCCTGGTTATAATTTTGCTTTGTCCTTTACTATAATTTTCCAAGACTATATTTAAAAATTATTCTGAAGTAACTTCTGGCATCTGAAACAATTTTAAGACCTCTGCAGTGCCGGTGTGAGACAAGGCAATATTCAAAATTGAAGAGATTATACCTTACTCGGGAGACTAGGTACCTTTTTTAAGGCTATCAATTTAATTAAAAACACAGACACTATATTAGCAGCAAGCTTATGGATCACCATATGCCAGTCAAACATAATGAAATACATGCAAATGCTGGATGGTATATTCTTTTGTCTCTGAAATTAGCAATGTCAGTGAACACTCTCCACTCCACGGAGGAGCATTTATGTATTTGTTTGGCTTTCTATAAAAAGACTGCCTATCCAAGTGTGTACCTTTTGAATGATAAGAAAGATTATAAATAATCCATTGGCACCAATGTTTTCTTTATAGCTTATGGTTTGGCATTCACATCTTCCATTAGAGATGTCTCAATTCTGCAAAGTTGACGTTGAGTTGAGATGCCTCCTTTCTATAAACAAATTTTTGCTTTGGAAATTAGTTGTATTCAAGGAGAGAAAAGTTATGAAACTGAAGATCTGGAGAAAATCATTTAAGTTCAAGAAATGCATTCCAACCTGTCTAAACTGGTTTGTTGTCCTTTCTGACTTCATTCTGGATCATTATCACCCATCCACTCAGCCTTTTCTACCTGGGGAGTCAGAGGATGTGAGAACATTTGCTGTTTGCTTTGTTGCAAGGATCAAGAGTTGTTGCAGAGGCTGGAGAACTGGTGCTATGTAATAATCCCATAACTCTCTGATAATCTTGATAAAAACAAACCAAATGTAATTAAATAACAATGTTATATATGAGAAATATGCAAATTACACAGAATATCTAGGAAAACAAACAAAAAAACTCCGAAGTGTGAATCAGATATATAGAAAACTGCAGAGATGATCTTTAAATTTCTGAGCCATGTATTTGAAACATAATCTGAACAAAAACAACAAAAAGTTTTAAAACAAGTTCTAAAGAATATCAGTAATATATGATCTTAATTTCATACTAAATGGAAGGAACTCTGCAGTTCTTTTCTCCTATGGAAATATGATTTGATACTATTGCCAGGTCCTCACTTGGTTGTAGTTTTTGATACATTATTTTAAATTAAGAAGACAATGCCTTCCCACAGGGGTCAGTACTGCTATATGTACAGTACCATCAAAAGTTCCATAATGATCTAATGATCTTTTAAATGGTTTCACATGAAGAAATTACTTTAAAATCAATGTATCTGAATAATTCCCTTTTTTTTTTCTTCCTGAATATGATCATTCTTCATTCAGTGATTGCAACTGCTAGTGCTCTCAGTTACCTTAAAGACATGCCATTGTTTTCTGACTAAAGCCTGTTCTTTCAGATAGGCTCTGGTAACAATAGCAATCAAAGTGTCTCTGATGACAGCAAGTCCTGAAAGGTCTTATGAGGGAAGGGGTTCTAGGCCTGATGTGACTTTGTTTCTGAAATCTGAAAACATCAAAGCATTCAGTAAAAAAAAAAAAATATTACTTTCATTTCAAAAATTAATATTACCTAAATACACAAAAAAGTCCTAATGTATTTTGATTAACATGAAACTAAATCTGAAACGTCACAGTTATATAACACCTCAATACGCAGACGTTTGCAATCTTGTATTCACGAAGCTTATTGGTCCTGTGAAATACAAGTTATGACTATCTTAGTCTGATTTTTTTCACTGCCAAAATTTGTTCTTTTTTTTGCAAGGTTACAGAGGAAAAAAGAGAGATCACATTTGAGATCATAGGGTAATAACAAGGTATATACTTTTCCCACAACTGAACCACAGGATGTCACTGTTTCTCTTTCACAAGAAACAACCATGATGTGAAAATAGACCAGATTCTTCTTAAAATGACAGAAATGCACAGAATTGACATAAAAAGCACAGAAATTAAGTCAGACATTTCCTTTTGTATGTGTGAGTCAACCTAGCCAATGTGTTGTCTATGTAGAATAACAATTTAATATTCAATTCAGTCTCATAACGCACCAAGATTGATATATTTTTGGTACATCCCTCCAGACAGAACTGACACCTATCAATATGTCCCATATTGCATAGAGAGTCAGGCAGAGCTGAAGAGAGTTCAAGACAAAGTTGATATAAGACATTAAAACTTCTTGTAGCCTTCCCTATTTAGCACTGAATATTTTGAACGTTTAGCACCATTTGCAACCACAAAGATGGATCTTGGAAAAAAAATCTGCTTTTTGAGATTTAATATGATCCCTCTGAAGGATCATTCGTTGGCTTTGAACCTAGGATTGCTCCTTCCCACCCCAATGGAATCCTAAAAACTGCCTTAGAGGGACTTCAAAAGGACAGCATGCTTCAGGTAGCATTTTCCAGGAGGCTCTGAGGGCATTGCCATGTAAAGTCCTTCTCCTGTGCTGGTCTTGATGCTTCCTATTACACATGGAGGTCTCTCCTCATTGCAGGATACCAAGGAACTCCTCTCCAAATTTTCTTCCAAAGGAAATAGCCCAGAATCCCAGTATTTTGATCTGCCAAATCCACACAAGCAGTAGCAATGTTATTTATTTGCTTACTGTTGGCTGGAGATTCTACTTTTAGTTACTATGTGTGTTTTGGGGGGCAAGAATCTTGTTCCTTATGAATTTCTTCTCCATCCTTAGCACATTGTTTGCACACAATAAATAAAGCATTGTATTAATTTGAGCATCATCTAGATTTTTCTCATACTCTATGGCCTAGAGGTATTGGTGTTAAGAAATGCTATATGGGAGACTACTGCTCTCTGATATTTCTGGAATAATTGTGTAAAATGGAGGCACTTGGGCACACTTTACTCACCTCACTGATTTCTGTCTTCCTCTTCCCACTGCTTCAGTTGAAAGGGACTCTTCTATTTTCATTTTTTTTTGTGGGATGACATGTGAAATATATGGAAAATGTGTAGGAAGATTTTTTTCACAAACGCCAATTTCATCCTTGCAACCAACTGAGATCTCAAACTGAATCACACCCCATCTTCTATATGTCTGAAATAATTCCTGTGCTATTCTTTAAAATGGTAGCCAGGAGTCAGTGGGAGGTGGGTGCACTGACATGAAACAGAAGAGAGTGCAGAACCCGAGGAAATCTTTCCCCTAGAGTCAGGACTAGATCATCTGGCATCTCTCTATATCTAAAAATTGGTATCACCGAGGAGCTCCTAAAAATAATTTTGCTTTAATCTACATTACGAACAATGAGGATACTTTGTATGAACCAGACTCACTAGCTCTTCTTCCAAAACAGAGCAGAACGAGCAGTTTGGGGTGAGAGATTGTGTGGTGGTTAGCAAGACATATGGTGTGCAGCAGAAGGACCATACTGGATGCTGTTGAAGGCAATGGAAAAATTCCCTCCCACATCAGGGGATCTGCACTTGGCCCATAAACATTTGCTTTATTTAACAAGCCATAGTACAAATGACTTTCCATATGTATATATATATGTGTATAGAGGTCTTTTTACCTTACAGAGGAATTATGAAAGCCATTGAACACTGCTATGCCAATGACATCCATATTGCTATAGAAATCTAAAGTACTTGTGGGGGCAAATATATGGAGAGTAAGCAGCATACAGTAGGTCCCTAACCCAAATAAATTTTGACAAGCACTTTCTGAAAATTTTTCCACTGAGATTTTGAGAAAAAATAGCTGAACTACACAAGGCTTTCCACAGGCTGGAGGATGCGGTGGTGATGCTTCTTCTGTTGATAGGAGGTGGTTGGATGACAAAACATTTTCACTGCGCTGTCTTTGCTGCAGTCACACCTCTGGGTGCAGTAATAAGTTGCTCAGTGATGTCACTTTCATTGGAGCTTCTCTCCAAATAAGTTGCCAGTCTTCATTTACACTGCTGGCAGGAGATGCAAGCAAACACACCAGGTTTCCTAATTCACCACTAATTCTAAATTTTCACTTTGCTCTAAGTAAAAGGAGAATCTTCAGAATACAGGACAGAGGATCCTTATAGATGGAAGATATGACACCAGTAGGAAATGAGGGGGTTACAAAGCTCACCTGTGTCTTCTTTTCAGTCGTACCAAGGCTTTTTTTTTCTAATTTCTATTTCATTTTAAATGAATAAAATTAATTTGTAGGCCTTAGCACCTCAGGGATACTGAAGCCTGCAGCAGATTTAAGCATACTTACCACTTCAAAGTGAGCTGGGCTTTCTCTTAGACCAGACTAGTTAGCACTTCAGGGGAAAAAACAGGATTTTTCTCACCGGAGATGAGTGTGGAGGAAATGTACTTGGCTTCCAGCAGAAATAAGGTGGGTTTGAAATTTTATCTTTTATTATTATTTTTAGAGCTGTTCTCTTTAATATCTTCTCATTCCTCTGTTATCCTGATAGTAGCAACTTCAGTCAATACTGAGTTCCAGCATTCAAAATACCTTCGAATTTAGGCAGAAGGACACACTGAGGGATTACAGATCCTATATGTTGTGACACTGGTAATTTTCAGGATTTGTGGAGAGCTGTAAAGTTCACATCTAAAGAGGGAATTACTGTGGTTGTTCATTGTGCTATGATGGCACTTGTGGATTGCAGGAGAGATCTGTGTTCAACTGTGCTCTGTACCCCTCTGCAGGGCCAGATGGTCATAAATGTGAGGTAGAAGGGAGAATCTGAAGCTGCTAACTTAGTGATTTAGTCATCTTTTATGTGTTATTCTGATCATGGAGCAAATAAGAAGCTTTGACTAAAAACTCCACATTTGATTTGGAAGACTAGAGAAAAGAAATGATTGGGTTTTGGCTGCTAGAAATTTTAGGATCATCTCCCTTTTTGTCAAGCCAGAGCAGCTGTATTGACTCTTGGAGGCCACGCGTGCTGATTGCTGCCTGCTTGGGAAGTTCTCCCACAACTTGGGAGACAAAACGGTGCTTAGCGCTGCTGGTATGTCAGCAATTCCCAGAGTCAGGGACTTAGGAAACTGTGTGCTTCACATACCTGCAGGATAAAGCAGCAGCAGAGAGGAAGATGTTTTTCAAGATCTTTAAAGCCATAGGCTCAAAGGAGTTAGATGGTAGGCGCCAAATCCCTTCATCACTCTAGCTCAAACTGAATATTTCAGTTTCTTTTTCTCTAACACCAAAACTACGCTGCATCAGTAAATGATGTCCTAAAAAATAATTCTTGTTGAAATGTCTGAAAATTTGAAAAATGAAGTCTCTGTTTCGTTGAACAAGCTCAATTCTAAGCTTGGGACAACTACCAAGGCACAAGGAGAATACAGTGAACATCCTGCTTCATTTTAATACCCCGGTGAAGCCACATCAATATTTTCTCTTTACTCAGACGTATACAAGTCACATTTCAAAAGACCAGAACTTCCACAGGCTTCCTAAAAGGGGCAGGCTGTGTAGGAGAGAAGGGAGAAAAGGGGAGCCATGTCCTTGCTTTTAGCTCTCATAACAATTTTGCATGACTTTCAGGTAACACTGAACAAAGTCCAGCACTCAGTGATATTGTGCTCATTTATTTTATGGTCTGGTTGTCTTCAGGTTTGTTAAATAAAGACTGGGAAATGCACATTCTTAGACTTATTATTCATTTTCTGGTACACATATACATAGGAAAATACATCTACTGCCCCAGGGTTCTTTGCCACAAATCTAGAAAACAAAATCAACCTAACGCCTGGCTAAATTCCAGCAAAAATACCTTTTCTCCATTTTCAAGACCTTCCATATAAGACCCCAGCCTTTAAAAGGCAAGCACGGCACTGGGAAGATCATTAAAAGCTTTTTTCTTTTTCTTCTTTTTTTCCTTTGACCCAGTGGAGGAAGCAGATTCAAAGGAGAAGGTTTCCCACAGGGAAAAATTTATTCTGTGAACCTCAGAACTACTGGAGTCTGAGTTCCTACTAAGCTGTGTGAGATGATTGACTTTTGTGTCTGGGAAGGTGCTATTTCTATTGACATTTGAAGGAGTTTTGTGTTGTGTTTTGTTTTTCTTTTGCTCTCTGTAGTCAAGAGCATCTTAAAGTCCCTCTCCAGAGCATATTCTCTAGTTGCATTTGCATCAGGGAGCTTGTAGGATCTTTGTCTCCTTAACTGATCATATTCCTGAAAGACTTTAATTACTTTGAGTCCTCAGAGTCCCTGACAAATTCAACTGAAAAGCTTCAAAAATGTGGATGTCTATATAAGAAGATAGAAAAAACTGCAGACACTACAGCAGGGACCCTAACTTCTGGATGGCAGCATCTTCTGGCCTTCCCTGAAGTGTAGCACTGGTTTGTGACTGCTGAAGAGAATTTGAGGACACTTTGTGAGATACAGGTGTTTATGTTTGTGTGGGAAGTGGAAAAATGCAAAAGTGACAAATAGACAAACACAAGGAGGAGGTGAAATGCTTGCGCTGTCATCCAGGATCACCCCAGGGCAGCCCTGGAAAGGCTGGCACTGCAAAACCCCTGCTGCTCAAACAGCATCATTGTGGCTCTGACAAATGCAAGGGAGAGGACACTGCTGAACCAAATATGAAATAATGGGTGTTTCACTGGAGCGAGAGACACCTCGCATGCTGTTTTGTTTACTGACTAATCCTACAGCCTAAGTGATCAGCATCACATCAAACATGAGAAGAGGAAAACCCAATGGCAACCTCCACTCACCCAGCTGTGCTCTCTTGGCTCAGCTCTGAATGCGGTGATCGTAGACTGGCAGAGTTGCTGTAGAAAACGAGATCTGGAACATTTAAAAAATGTTTTGAGTGATTTCTGCTTATTAAACACCACTGAGACCTTTTATATTAATTTTCAATTCTTTCAATAACTTGTTTTCCAACAGCACAAAATCACCCACCTCTTACTCAGATTTAATTAGGTCATCAATTAGGTAAATCACATCTGCTTGTCCTTTTCACCATGGCTCCCCATGTACAGTAGCTCTGGATATTTTACAGTATAGATCCACACAGGCAAGGCAAGATTGGCATTGCTCCCACTGCTCTTGCCACCCACCCTCTCTTTTCCCAAGGATACACGCAGATGCGGCAGGGTTGAGGATCACTTCTGGTGCAAATGAGTTGGGTCTGAACAAGGGAGTTACTCTTGGCTGAAAACCCCTTAGCACACGCAAGTATCAACAAAATCAGCAATAAACGTGATCAGTTTGCATGACTGTGTACTCAGGCTAACGATGAAACAGTTGCCTGGGCTTAAGCAGCTGCCAAGCTTTGCAGTGCTGTTCTACATAATACTGCTCGCTGTGCACAACTTTTGCATAATATGGAGAAGCAGCCAGTGTTTCGAAGGCAACGCAGGTGTGGGCTCACACCTGGTGTGTTAGCGGGATTTGCCTCCTTCATCCTACAGCCCCACCGCGACGCTGGCAGATGAAGTGCGATGTCACCCGTACCCCCCAACTTCTCAGTCCCGCTCATGGTGCTGGGATGTCCCAGCAGAGCAGGAACACGGTCCAGCCTGCATCAGCCTGCAGCTGTTCTTGCTATTGCTGTACACCCAGGTCTGCAACTACCCCGTTCACAGCAGGGTGCCTGCCAGGACCCTAGTCAGGTATTAATCTGCATCAGCCTTATATAATATCTATTAAACTGCTGTCAGTGCAGATGGTATCAAGAAATCCTGAGCCCTCCTGGGATGAAGCTAATCCCTGCTCAAATGACTCTGTCATTCACTAGGTGGCTTTCACTTCCTCTAATCACGAATTCGGTTTTCTTGAGTTCCTGGACACAGTTGGAGGAAGAACATTTAAGTGCATGAAGACTGCAAATTCTCATTTCAAGAGTACAGGTCCTAACACTTCTGAGTACCTTACACAGTCATAAACACCAGGAAAATACAAGTTCACAGTGGATGTAAAATGCTACTACTCAAATCTCACCTCTCAGAAAGAAGTGGACATACTAGATTGGAAGTACTAGTGGGACGTACTTCCCACGCTTGGACATAAGTCACCTAACACGAAAGGCAGTGTGTAATTGGTTGTTTGAGATTAATTTGCTTGTGGAACATATTAATAATGTGTTTATTATTGTAGAAGGCAGTTTTTAAAAATATTCATTTAAAATCTCAAAACAGTTGGGTGAGATATTTTAAAATTACACTAACCTTTTAAAAAAATCTAAAAAAGTTTCACATTTCAGGTTTCAAAAGTTAGGAAATGTCTATGTTAAGATTTCATCCATTTCATTTTGCTTGTTTGTGCATACACTTTGAAGTAGACTAGTTATTTGAACTTACAACCTTTCTGCCAAACTCATCTCACTTAATTAACAGGATCAAATGCTCTGGAGTAGAGTTATGATGGTGTACTGAAGTGTGCTATTATCAAGAGGATCCTCGCATGATTTGCTAAAGAATTTGGAAATCTGATAAAAGACTTTGCAGGCAAAGGAATAATGATTTCATAAATAGTTTAGTGAAATGCAAATTTAGGTGGCTGGCTCCACAAAGTTCCTATATGATGCTAGGCAAGTCATGTAAAGCCTTATTTTCCGCTGCGGCTCATCAGCGTGTCCACTTACTGCTTTCTGCATTCATAGCATGAGCTGCTGATGGTGGTGCTGACAGTGAGCAGAGAGGCTGGTTGACTGCAGCCATGACTGAACAGGTATGGGCCCCAAAACTGCTGTGTATCTTGTGATATCAGGGCTGCCTCACCTCCAAGGTGCATCCAGACGAAGGGGCTTAGATTTGACTGTGTTTCAGTTAGTCAGGTAATACCACAAGAATACCATGAAACTAAAGGTAGTAATGCCTGTGAAGGAACCAGAAAGAAGAGCTCTGTGAGGATTAAATCTGTGTTCAATGTCTGATTTGAATGGTGCATATTAAAATAGTCCCGAGAGTGCCTGGTTACGTATTGAAGGTGGAACATTAAATGGGAGAGGGATCCTCCTGAGGGAAAAACTTGTGTCTGCTCAGTTAGAGCCTGCTACAGCAAACCTGCACACGGTGCAGACAAGACAGCCACCCCTTAAAGGCGAGACATGCTCCTTCAGTAGGCCCTTTGGCAAGAACCCAGGCCCGTAAGTCACATGGCCCTGAATATCTAGAGACGCTCCATTTTCTGTCATTTTGGACATCGCATCTCTCCAGAACCTTCTGGAAAGCAGCACGAGATACTGTGATGAGGAAGCGATCTCCACTGGAAGCTGCACTGTACCAAGGGTTCCTGGGCTCGTGGCAGCGCTATTTTGGAAATGAATTCCTCTCTCATTTTAATCTTCCCATCTTATCTTGNTCTAGAGACTCTCCATTTTCTGTCATTTTGGACATAAGCCCATCGCATCTCTCCAGAACCTTCTGGAAAGCAGCACGAGATACTGTGATGAGGAAGCGATCTCCACTGGAAGCTGCACTGTACCAAGGGTTCCTGGGCTCGTGGCAGCGCTATTTTGGAAATGAATTCCTCTCTCATTTTAATCTTCCCATCTTATCTTGAGATGGGAAGGATCACAGGCGCCAAAATCACACCCAATGGGAATGTTACCACAACTGAAATAACATAAAATAGTGTGTCTTCCCCCCCTCTCCCCTTCTCCTTTTAGCAAAAGAAACACATTTTCAGTAGTCTTTATAGTTCTGATGAAGAAGGTGTAACTGCTCCCTGCATTTCTGGCTGCAGGAGCTTAGGGCCAGCTCATAGGAGAAATTTAAAATGTCTTGTTCATCTTTACCCTTATTTTTTTTTCTCCAGACTTCTATTTTTAAAATATCAGCAATAAAATATTCTGAGAGGATGCTCCCAATAAGAGCTAACACAAAATTTGGAGTTAAAGGTGAGAGAGGATAACTTTTAATGGCATTACCTGACCCTTATTTTCTGCACCTGTAAATAAAAATGGTGCACAAGTGTTGACCTTTTCTGATAACATTAAGTGTGTTTTCCCCTCTGAATCAATTTATCCTGCTCTCCTGACCACAACTGTGTCTGGCTGAACTTCTCTTTGTAAATTTGGGCTCCCTGAGACCATTTATTCTTCTGGCCAGAACAGCACTCTGCAATACAGTGGATTGCCATGAAAGCTCACTGTGTAACGACCATCAGCCAAGCCAGGGGGTCTTCAGGTTAAGGTGAGTCTGAAAAACATCCTGTTTCTATTTAATTTTTTTTTTCCAACACAGGAAGCTCGTATAACCCATGTTTTCAAATTAGGATATCCAGGATAGTCCCAATCTCACTTTTGTGAGCTCTGTGTAATCTGGACATCTTTCACCCTAGTCCAGATCCCATCACACAGGGCAAGCTGCACTTGTCACTGGCTCTTCCAGGTGTACCCTTCCAAGCAGCCAAACCTGCACTTCAGCTTTTTCCTGGGGCACTTCAAGTTCCCACATCAGGTCTCCCCATATCAGAATCTCATATACTTAAATCAGATCTCCACAAACACCATTTAGTACTCCATTTTTATATACGCACAGCTAGCTTACAAGGTTCCCAGACTCTTCCCACATGCCTCTTATCAGTATCGAACTGCCATAGCTTCCTGCCCTCCATCACTTGTGCTGATGCAATTGGCTGTGGGAGTACAATGTCAAATTAGTAGACAGATTCAGATCAAAACACACACAAAACAAACCTCCCTAAAATATTTTTGCCTTTTTAAAGTCATATTATTTCTCTGGGCCCTTGGCTAGGAATGCTGGGTTCAGGAGAATCAGCATCACAGCTACACTTGTATTGCCGTAAAGTGGACTCCACTCTTCTCAACCATCCATTGTCTTTTTGCACCAAGTGGCTCCATGACTTATCACTTTGATTTAGTATTAAAAAAATCTGAAGCAATAATAATAAAACAGGACTATACTTAATATATATAGACATTTTACAGGCTGTTCTCATATTCTCCTTGCTTTAGTTCTATGCACAGTTCTTTTCCTTCCCTCGTCTCAGAAATGAATGTACTTTTCAGACACTAAAATTTATGAGTTACACAAAAACAAAGTGTGTCTCCAGCCCAGATGCTTGTATTCTCCAGAGATACTTTTCCTGTCCTCTCTCAGCTGCAGAAGGGATGACTGCCTCATCTTTAAATTCCCAGCTGAGTCATGATAAAAATAGTGTGGCACTTGCATTTGTACTAATGCACCTGCAGTATCATCTGTCTTCTAGCTATGAGGCTGCAAATTTCTGCACTTATCTGTGCATGAGTTAAAGGAATTGAAAATCAACAAACAAGTTCTGGAAATGCTTATAATTCTGCACCTACAAAATGTGTCTGCAACTCTGCAAGCTCTGCAGACACTGGGGAGAGAGAGATTGGAAAGTGTATGTTCTGGAAAGTCACGAATAATGAGAAATGCCTACAACATTATAAAAATTATCTAGATTCACATTCTTTAGAATTGCAAGATTTTAAATGCTAGGCTAGTCTGCAAAAAAAAATTCTGCTTGTACTGTGCTAGTTACATGGTAATGAATTGCTTTTTGTTCTTATTTTTTTAACTTTCAGCTCTTTTGTTATGGTTTTTATCTTTATTAAAAAAATCTACTTTTGGAATGCTGTCTATTCTAACTTTGATTGGTCATTTCTGGTTCTAGTTTTATCTCTACTAGCAATGTTTATTTATCATTTTTATAACATTTTAAATGGATTTTCAGTCCATTGTGACACAGCAAGATATTAATCTTGTATATTTATGCTTCACATTCAGAAATAAATAATGGTTGAAATTTGCATTCAGCTTTATTTTGTCTCATCAGTGATATCACTCAATATCATTTGTATTCTCCCAGTCAGCTCATGGGTCTGTTCCAGTTCTGATAGCTTCATGTAGCTCTCTCGATATCTACCAACCAACCGCAGAGCTCTGACTGGTGATGCCCAGCTTTTGGTTCTAGTATCATTTCTTGTTAACTGAAACCACCCACTGGTTCTGTGACATACTCTGAAGACTCTTCAAAAACAAGTAACTTACTTACTTTGGAGTCTAAAACAAAAGGAAAATGGAAAAGAGTTGAACACTTCTGAAAATTCATTTCTTCTTTTATCTCCTAAAAAAATCTTATTACTTGCTTTGATGTCTTCTGTTTACTTATTTAATCTTGATGTATAAATTATGAATAAATTGTAAATAAATTTACAGTGTAAACGAATGTGAATACGCTCTTTTGGTGGATGGAGTAAATTGTTATTCAGCTTATATCAACAAAGACTGAGAGGAAAAAAAAATACCCAAATGCCAGCTTTGTGGGCACTTTAAATGTGAGGCACAATTTCACAGTCTCCTCCAAGTTAACAAACTGCATTTTAGCACTGTGTTTGGTAATTATTGCATTCATACCTTAGTAATACCAGGCATTATGGTTGGTTGGAATTCTTCTGAATAAATAACAGTTTGCTGCATTCTTAACAAAAACATTATTCATTAGGACTATTACGTATTAGCAGCACTGAATAACATTTGGCAATTGCTTTGGGTATACATTAGTAAAAAGTCCATAGACACATACAAATTGCTTGGTGTGCTAAAATAAAAAAGGGCAGTAATGAAATTGCAGACTGAGTATTAAGCTCCAGGACTGCAGTTTTATTCTGCAAAATGTTCCTCTAGCTATTTGTAAACATCTTGGAAACTTGAACATTCTCAAGCTATTTAATGGTGGTTAGTCATAAAACCTGATTTGCGTCTGCTGCTGGATCTGCCTGACACACTGCTTCGGCCTAGGGCCTTACTTGCAGGCTGACTTGGTCAAATCATTTTCAATCATGGCAGCAGTAACTGCTAAGGTCTTCAAAGTCTTCTGAATACAGGTTCCTGTGGACAGTTATCATAAAAAGATGGTAGTGCTGACTGCCAGAGCAGTGGGAAGTACGTAGGGTAGCATGGGAGACTTCTTGGCACCTCCCTAACATGACACCCCTTCAAGTTATTTTGTCCCTGTACAGAGATCAGGATTGCAGGGAAAGAACAAGAAACCTCTGATGTACCAGGAAATGAGTGCTCATAGGAGAGACTTACATTTTACCCCTTTCTTTTTGCCAGGAAGAAAATCTCCTTAATTACAAACATCATTTCTTGAAAAAGAAAGGTGACTGTAACATGAAACTTCTTGAGGTCAATCATAGTATCTGGACACTCCTAGACCATTTGTGTGCCTAGCAATAAATGGTCAGATGAAACTGTTTTCTCAAAGAACAGAAAAAACAGTAACACACCTCAGGAAGGACAGTAGAAATGCTTAAACTACATATCAGTCTTAAAGTCTTGTCCAGTGTCTTACAGAAAGTCACTGAATGAGGAGGAGGGTGAATTTTTTTATAAGTCTCAGTTTATGGCAAACAACTTGAGTTCATACATTGAAATCTGCACATAATCTATTAACAAAATAAAAGTTCTTTCCTTTATTGAAATCCAAATCTGTTTCCAAAGCATCTGCTTTCAGTTCTGTCTTTGCTTTCAGTTCTGTCAGCTGGAGGATTCATTGCAATCACTTAAAAGTAGATGCAAAGTTCAGGCGTCACAGATATATGTTATCCATCACTGTGACAATGTACAGGAAACGAATCTGCAGAGGAACCTACTCCCAACTCAAAAGGTGGGAAGAATAAGGAGAAAAGACCAGAATGCTTCTTCTTGTGGCAGTCATTTCAAAGATGACTTACAAAAAGTTCTGCAATGCCAAGCCTTAATGTAATTTCTGATTCATTGATACGAGAAGAAATGTTGAGTGCGGGGAAAAGAGTAAAGGAAAAAGCGTGGAATAAGAAACCACAGCCAGTTCTTTCTTTGCTCAGGCTCATGGTAACAGTCTATGGGTAGAAAATGTATTTGGGAAAATAAAAATGACAAAAACATTGTCTGAACAGAGCATACTTTTTCTACAGTGTTTTTGTCAATTTTTCTAATATCTGTTAAGATGCATTCAGGACAAGTAGGAAAGTGGTTTTTCGGTGTCCCAAAGGCCAGTTTTGAAACAGTCCAGTATCAGAAAGATGATGATTATCAAAAAAACTTTCTTCCTTGAGTTGAAAGTTGTGGTTTGCTCTTATCATCAGAGCATACATAACAAAAGAAATGTGTCCATGTGCCTCACTGTAATCTCTTGGTGTAATTGTCTTGTTTGCTTGACATTGGTGTTTTAGGAAGGTCTCTAAGAGAATCTAGAAATTCACATTTCCTAACCAACACTCAGTTTCTTAAGAAATTTTGATAAGGTTTTGGTAATTGAAGACACTTGCTTAGCCCTGGGAGGAAACACATTAGTTCCATAGCAGAGTAGTAATCATAAAAGGGATGGGGATGTGATAGAGAGTTTTAATTTATTGCCTTTGCATGTCTAGTGTGAACTGAAATTAACACATTCTTATTATGGCTTCCAGTGATGGAGTATTTAATTACTGCAAATAGTATCACCTAGCTATATTTCAGAAATGGATATAAACTTGCTTTTCTGTTTAAATAACTTGAAAGTTTTTTTTTCTTTCTATCAGCCAATTTCAATAGGAAGAAGAAGAATGTACAGTTAAAGGCCCGTTCAGTCCTTCACAGGAAACTATCTGAACTTTAACACCAGCATAATTCAATTCCAATTCATATGTACAATATTATTCTCTCTTTTGCCATGAGGCCATAGAATCAAGAAAACTGATTTTAAATGCAACTGCAAACAACTCACTGTTTCTCAGAAAGGAAGGAGAACGAGGGAAACTGCTTGACCAGATGAGACTGTCCTTCATTTCAGAGTGTTCTTTGGAAAATGGGTACTCAACACGGATTTGTGGCATGCAGAGCTCCATTCCCAGTCTCCAGTCTGGGGCCAGCAGGCTGGGAGATGCCCAGGTCAGACTCTGCCATGCTTCGCGGGGGCTGCCAGGTTGTTCTGAGCAGGAAGCAGCTGCTCAGAGCTCCCAGCGGCTGCTCCCGTTAGGAGCACGACACTTGGGAAAATGTCATTCCTTATTCCCCTTACTTGTCCCTCCTTGTCCCAGGAGATTCACTAATGGGACTGCAAAGTGTTCACCTTAGGTTCATGAGTGCTAGTAATGGCAAAAGGAGTCTGTAGTTTTCCTGCGTGATGAAGACTGATAATTACTGCTCTGGTGGCCTTTTTGTTTTAGGAATAAAGAATACCAAGGACAAATGTTATCTAGAAAGTTAGTTATTATGTATTATTTATTATATAATTTTGCTAAAATGTTGGCATTTGCACTCATTTAGCTCAAAGTGTGATCCTCTGGAAAATGTTGAGAATCCCAAAGTTTCGCTTAAAAGATAGCTACATTCAAATACAGAAATGTTACTGGTAGATGAATTCGTGGCATATATAACCCAACATTGCTGAAAGACAACTGTGTGAATCGTATGAACAAGCCAGTCAGTGCACTCCCTCTTTGGATACTGAGGAGCCAAAGAGCCTTGTGCTGCATTGCCTAATGGGTGGAAAGACCATGGGTTATATGATAAAAGCTGTACTTAGTGGGTTTCAGGTTAACGTGGGACTCCTGAAGAAAAAGATGATCACAGGCTTGCCTGTCTTTTAGCAATAGGTAAGAGGGCAGCAAAGAGAAGGGAGTGTTCATGCTTTTAGCTTGAGTATCATTGAATTTAGTGAAAGATGAGTGACTAAATCCTCATGCCACACTTTGAAAATACAGGGGTCACTCTTTTTTCTAGCCTGTTAGAATGACTCCTCCTAGCTGGAACAACTGATAAATCAGACAAAAACGTTTAGATTTTGAAGCAAATAGCACTACAGTAACAGTGGTATGTTTGGCCAAATATATCAACACACTAGAAAAAAAAAACCTAAAAAATAAATGATTTATATTAATACATCACATCCTATTACATATCTTCTCACTGATGGGGCAAGTTATAACTGATTACATGACAATTGAATTAAGCTGGTGTGGGGCACTGTTAAAGATGTTTTCATCAATTTACAAATTTGCAATACAAAAAAAAAAGATGCAGTTTAGCAGAATAGTGGATCCGGCTTATAATTTATTTAAGGCATTCGTTTAGATCTAAATATGATAAAAGGAAGTGCCATTTGGATGAGCTTTTTTATATTAAAGTCACAGTTCACAATTAATAACAGTGCTACAGCAGCCATGTACTCAGCCCCTGCCAACAATATAACAGTGCTGACCAACACATCATTGGAGAACAAACTGTCCTGTGTGCACATTCGTGTTAATGAGTTATCAAAGCCTGTCCCTCACTGACACTCTTCAGGTGGCTATTTAACCAGCTTGGTTTTGCCTGGAAGTGTTCCCAGAGGCCAAGAGAGTCGAGATCCCATGCGCTCGCCTTTGTAAACAGGGATCATGGCAGTTACTCTAGTTAGGCTGAGCTTCTGCCCGGAGGAGGAATCTGAGGCAAGAAAGGTGACTGCATGGACTCTGCATGCATATTTCTTCTGCCACAGATTTTCAGAAAACATCAGTGAATTAAATGAAGGCCATTGGGCGTTCTCATATGGCAGTAATTCCTCAGTTCTCCCGAGAAAATATTGCCATGTATACTATTGTCACCTAGAAGAGCCATCCAATCTTGGACAGTTTTGCTGACATAATTCACTGCTCTTCACCCCACTTCAGAGGTTTGTATGATGGTCACTCCCTGTTGTTTTATTAGATTCTGTAGCTCCTGTTGAATTGACTGGCAGACTCTCAGCACAGCAAAGAGGTGAAAGCGCCATGATCGTTCAAGGACACTGCAGGATGAGGTTTGTAAGTACTGCAGGCATTTTCTTTCAGACTGACTGATAAGGTTGAAAAAACAAAGCATCTATACCACACAGAAGCTCCTCTGTTCATAACTAAACACTGTTAGCCATTTGCATGTATCGAGTCTGACAGTTCTTATGCACTGCTTTTTGGGGAGATGTTGCAGAATGGTGCAAGGATCGGGGACATGGATTCTGTGTGAACAACCAAGGCCTTGGATTTTAGGCCCNAACCAGCTTGGTTTTGCCTGGAAGTGTTCCCAGAGGCCAAGAGAGTCGAGATCCCATGCGCTCGCCTTTGTAAACAGGGATCATGGCAGTTATTCTAGTTAGGCTGAGCTTCTGCCCGGAGGAGGAATCTGAGGCAAGAAAGGTGACTGCATGGACTCTGCATGCATATTTCTTCTGCCACAGATTTTCAGAAAACATCAGTGAATTAAATGAAGGCCATTGGGCGTTCTCATATGGCAGTAATTCCTCAGTTCTCCTGAGAAAATGTTGCCATGTATACTATTGTCACCTAGAAGAGCCATCCAATCTTGGACAGTTTTGCTGACATAATTCACTGCTCTTCACCCCACTTCAGAGGTTTGTATGATGGTCACTCCCTGTTGTTTTATTAGATTCTGTAGCTCCTGTTGAATTGACTGGCAGACTCTCAGCACAGCAAAGAGGTGAAAGCGCCATGATCGTTCAAGGACACTGCAGGATGAGGTTTGTAAGTACTGCAGGCATTTTCCTTCAGACTGACTGATAAAACAAGGCATCTATACCACACAGAAGCTCCTCTGTTCATAACTAAACACTGTTAGCCATTTGCACGTATCGAGTCTGACAGTTCTTATGCACGGTTTTTTGGGGAGATTTTATTGTTAACTATTATCCTGATTATGCAGAAGTAGCCATCAGCATCTTAGTCCTGCATTGGTGTTCCTATGAGCATGTTCTTGACTATAAAAAGGGTGGTAACAGATTCACATTCCTTGTGCCTGAGTGACTTGAATGACATTTTCTCTGTTTGGAAGCATCTCCACTTGCAGACTCAGCTTGGGACCTGAAAATCAAGCTGTGCATTTTCTGGCTCACACAGCTTTACCATTAAAACTTCATTACATCAAATTCTGCTCACAATTAAACCTGTTCAAATAAATTGTCCTCTGAGTTTGTGAGGGAATAATTGAGGAAGCAGCATTTACTCCTGGAACTGGAAAGAATTTAACAATAGTTTTGCTGATATATGAGCTAGAAAAGAAATCAGCTTGTTCTCTCGTACCTTTGTCAACACTAAGAGGTGAAAGAAAAAATATAGTAAAAATTATTTTAGTACTATATATACTGGCTATAAATACAGACAGGGGATAAATCTATCAAGAGAAAGAATGACATTTTTTGACAGTTGCTTTTCAGAATAAAGACACATTTTAAGTAAGACACAGGTTTGTATTGGAAGAAAGAGAATTTTCTTTTATATATAAAGGAGAGTCAAACTGTCTTGGGACTTGGTTAACTGACAAGCAGAAAATAGGATTCTGACTAGTACCACAATTCCTCTAGCTTCAGCTGGGAGTTGAAATTGAAGGTAATAATAAACTCTAATGTTAATCACTCTTTTATTAGAGCAGGGACAGAGGATCAGAGAGTCTAAGTTATTTTCTTGAATCTTTCCCTGAATCTTTAGCTTACCTGAAAAATATTAACTAAATATCTGTTTGATGTTGTGGACAGCTTGATGTACCGCTCAGTACTGCTTGGCAGTCTCGAGGCCAGGCTCGACATCTAACATAGGCAGCAGAACGGGTATATATGCTCACATACAGGTAAGGCACCTCTTCATATTATTTCTCACAATGCCAAGACCTAAGAGGACTGTGCAGAAACTGCAAATCACTGTTTCAAATAACCTCACAGTTTCACATAACCTCTCAGCAGCTGAGTGTGAATGACGTGCTCTGCAGTGGCATCTCTGTTTCCTCTGCAAATGTTTGTCAGATCAGATAGGATGACCAAGATGAGTTGCAGCAGCAGAACTTACAAATTTTGACTGCTTGCAGAAGAAAACTTTCAGCCAGCCACACGTCCCAGCATTATTCACTTCTCAATATCTTTCTTAGTGCTGATAGCTGAGTTGGATACCTGTGTCTAGGTAAATGAAGCAACAGGCCTGTTCAATAAAGCTGTGTTATGGCTCTTAGGAATTAGAATGTAATAGTATTGCTCCTTGCAAAATATGTCAGCTTATACCTAATTTTTTAGAACTTGTGCATTACTCAGGCTGATCCACAATATAATAGGATTTATAATGAGGGAAAACTAAAAAAAAACATTTTGGAGAAAGACAAGATATTTCTTTGTGCACTCAGCACTTGTAAGAAATCTTTTTGCTTATTCAGACCTGCAAATTGGACCCTAAAATGCTCTCCAGGCACAATCTGAAATGAGACTTCAGAGGATGCTCATGTTTTGATCCCGTTTCAGTTCACTTGTAATCACATGTCAACCACCTGCCTTCCCTGAGCCTCTATTAACCCAGCTGGGCTTTTTGTGTGTGCATATGTGTGTGTATATGGGGAGGGTAGTAAAATTGAGGATTTCAATGAAAACCAGATGTTCCATCTGGTCTAAACTTTCCTGAATAAATAAATCCTCACTCTGTTCTGTCCACTTAATTATAATATACCAAACCATCTCTAATGGAAATGATTTCTTAGACTGTTTAGTAAAAATAAGTTCCATTTCTTCTAAAGAGACATTGATCTTATGTGCTAATACAGGAAACAGTAGTAGGATTCACTCTGTCCTGGTGCCTATCTTTCCTGTGTGTTATGATGAGGTCTCAGGCAAGAAAACAGCTTAGCACAGATCATGAAAGCTAGAGAAAGCCTAGAGTGGATTCTGCATCGCTCAATTTAATGTAAACATGGGAATATTTTACTAAGTAGACCCAGGAGGAGCACTGGGGAGCACTGGAGGAGGTTGTGCATGGAGGTATTTAGAAGCATACAGAAAGCAGCATGGAACATAAGAGAGAGAAGAGAGTGGGGTATGGCAGCAAGCAATAGCAATAGGAAATAAAAATAGCAATTGGAGATAAAAATCTGCCAAAGAATCAAATTTTCATGTCTTTTTAGCAGGACATCTTTTCCCCCAGTTCTGTCCCCTCCATCAAGTGAAGTCTGTAAAAGAAATCAATTCTTTAAACTGAAGTAACAGAAGACAATTTATTCTCAGTGGCAACACTTAGTGCCACTTTGGTTGTGTTCATATCACAGTATGTAATAAATACATATTTCACAAAAGGATGTGCTCATGCAAATCTGCTGTCATCTCTTATTCCTCCAGTACATTTAGTCACCTGAAGGAAGGGGTTGTGCTCAGGAAGAGCTGCTTCTGCTTGGGAAAAGGAATCTAACCAAAGAGTGCAGGGGTAACTGGCAGGGAGGGCAAGGGCAGGATGTCTGATAGGTTTTTGGCAAGGGATACTTGGAATAGCTTCACCCACACCTAGCCAAAAGTATTTGGATATGAATAAAAAAATGTTCATTATTCCAGCAGTAACGTGACAGTCCTTTCTGGAATAAAAGATTTATCCTGGTTCTTCTCCTACAAGGAGACACTGCGGCTTTTATGGCCATCCCTGACATCAATGTTCTTTAGCTTGGGATAGAGCTGACCATGGCATTTTTTAGTAGACCTATGAAAATATTTTTTATTCCCTTAGACTTCCAACATAAACAGTTTTTGCTTAACCATGTTTATATCACTGCATATTAGGCAGGACTGGGAGTCTGTGGAAAGAACAGCAAGATATTCTGCACAAATGAAAATAATTTTATATAAAAGTGAAAGGAGGAGGACATAGACCTTTCACTTTTTCAAGAGTAGAAGACTATAATATGCCTGCTCATGCTGATTTCTCTTCTATTTTCTGTATTTGAGAAGACTTCTTAAGAGGTTTTTGTTTGTTTGTTTGTATGTTTCAAGAAAAGCACAAGGAGATAGATAGGAATCCTTAGAAGCTGAAAAACTGAGGGTATGCTCTGCTGAGTTTTAGCATGCACACTACAAGCAATTCATTTTGAATGAAGAGTGCTGCACTCTTTGGGGGACAAAACAGCATGGTAAGAGATAATTCCTCATGGTCCCACTAGATCCCTAGGAAAAAAATAGCCAAAACCAGATAGATGTCAATTAGGCTCAGAGAGGTAAAATACTAAGTAGGGGTTAGAAAGGAGTAAATTAGAAAGACTTTATTTTATTTTATTTTATTTTATTTTATTTTGTTTTGTTTTGTTTTATTTCATTTCATTTCATTTCATTTTATGTTAGTATTTTTTCATTTTACATTCATAGTGCATATATATTTGTCACATGTATGTACTAAAGACCCATACATACCTGATATGTACCAAAATCTCTGCTGGTCAATATATTTCCTTGGTCTGGGAAAGGGAGGGTTGGTTGGTCACCCCTATCCTGGTGATGGTGAAGACGCAAGCTGCCTTTAGAGACTGACAGGAGCATTTTATGATATCAAGTGTCTGAGTGAGAACATGGCAAATGGAGTTCAAGGCCAGTAAGTGGAAAGCAAAGCACATGGAGCAATATAGCTCTGATGGTATGTAAGCATCCAGGAAAGAATTCTTAGGTGAACACACACATAGTGAGATCTTTTAGAAGTTAGGAATAGAGAAGAAACCAGCACAGCTTTATACAGCCATATGCACCCTTGAAAGTTGCTCTTCTCCTCTATTCTGCTCTCTAAACCTGTCTCGTTTCCAAAGGGACATAGTAAAGGGCCATGGGAAGAGTAGTGAGAGAAGGCACAATCTCTGCATATTTAATATACCTTATGACTAGTAAAAATGACTTATTTTCCATTAGACAAAGAAGGAAGTGAAATGAAAATGACTTGCTCAAGACCAAAGACCTAGTCTGTGTGGAGCTTGGAGGAGAACATGGGAATAATGCAGTGTATTTCCCAGGATGAATCTGCTTTAAAGGACCCATACATGTCCCAGGATGACTCTGTTCTAAGGGAGCCATCTGCCTCATTAGGCTCTTCTGCACAGAGAGGGACATTCACATTTACAGCAAGATGTTTGGAGAAGACACAAAGAGGCAGAAGTATTCAGTGATATTTTTGTTGGTGTCATAGTCTCAAATCTCTTCATGTTGTCTGAAAAATATCTAGATAAGCCTTGGAAACAAAGGGGAGCTCTGCAGTATGTTTAGCATGGAACAAAAAATCCAGTCCCAGACACCTCTGGGGAGACCATGAACTAAATGTGGTCTTGAGGGGAAACAATAATAATATTTTTAATATAAGACCTTTTCTACCCTTTCTTTTACCAATCCCCAGATGATGGTTTGGGGTAGACACATTCATGGTTAGAACATATATAGTATTTTCAACAAATTGTTCAGTCATGGTGCATTACCGGATTTTTAAAATATAGATTTTTTTAAAAAAACAAAAAACATGTAATGTCTTACAGCCACTCTGGAATTGGGATAAAACATGTTTTCTTTATTTAAAATGTAATTTTTATGGACACATTAGACTTGGAGCCAGAGAAAACATTTTTAACTGCTGAGATTTTACAGCCACTCTAGGGTTAGGAAAGAAAGCTGAAAAAATATTCTGTCTGGCAGATTTTTTTAATGCTTCATTAAAAAAAAAAAAAAAAGTAACCCTTCCACCTGTATCACAGTTCGTGCAAGTGAAAGAAACACCATTCATTTCATCTTTCCCTGCTGTGGTTAGTCCAGAACATGGGACAAGTTGCCTTGTGTAGCAGAAGGAACTGACTATTGAATGTTGGGGCTGGTCATTGCTCCATCCAGCAGTGAGCCACTTAACTGACTGCTTAATTTGAAACCTTAGTTTCTTGTGTGTCTGTAAAAAAAGAGAGAATTTCTTTCCTCCTTTATCTATCTGTTTCATGTGAGTGGGTTGGGAAATCCTCTGGGCTTTCACTGGATTGTGCTGGTTTAATGCCTTGCACACGAAAGCCCCGATCTCTCCGTGCAACATTACACATAGAAATCAGAGCGGCTGTACGTGTGGCTGGGAGCTGCAGTGAGTCTTGCACAGAAAAAAAAACCCTTAGAAATGCCTGTTTTTTGATATAATTCAACATGATGAATGACATGCTGGTAATCTGTTTTTAAAAGGGAAAATGTGATCATTCATTTCCTTAATTATGTAAATAAAAAGGCATAGTATCTTGATTGTCACAACAGAGCAATCCCAATGTCTTATGCCCAGGAAAGGACATAACCAAAAAATGGACTAAAATGCTGACAGTGAAAGGGATTTTCTGATCATCAGCCTGCCAGGAAAGCACAAGGCCCTACACGGTGTTCCATGCATTGCTAAGCGGGAAGCACAGGCCAGACTTGTGTGTCTGGTGAGCTGGGACAACAGAGGCTTTCTGACCATTTCTATTGAAATATTTTCAGGTTTAAGTTCTTGCACATGGAACCTTCAGACCTGTTCAGTAAGAACAGATCCTACTGAAGAAAATACCCAGTATGTAGAGCTTTTGTTTACGTGCACAGACCAATCTACTCATATGACTCCCTGTTAACGGTTCATAATAGGGTGCTGTTCTCCCTCTATCTCTCACAACTTGTCCTAAAATACTTTACTTTCATGTGCTGTAACTTTGAAGTCTGCCTGGTGTCTGCTGCTGCACTGCGTCCAGTACAGGCAGGCTAAAGTCTGATTTCTGCACAGAGTTCTTAGTGGCACTCTCTTGGAAATGTTAAGTGTTACTCAACCGGGTAGTTTTGTCTGTAGTACAAAGGAAAAGGTTGTGTCTAAAATATGGTAGTAGGGTCCACAGAGGCAAAAAAATAGGAAATAGGGAAAATAGGACTCTTTCTCCTTCACTAGAAGATCAGTGTTATGCAATACATGCCCGATCTAGCTCTACCTGAAAACAAAACATAATTATTTATAAGGTTGATCAACCTTATTGATTGGTTGATTATTATCTTTTTCAATTGTACAGTTAATTTCTGGTGATACTACTTACCAGCTCTCAGGATTTGAAGTCCACACCATGACACACATTAGTCCTTTCATTTTTGCATATTTCCATCTTGCACCTTCTGTACTACATATAGACAGTGCAGATCTGATGTTATCTGAGGTCAGAGGTGCTTCACTCTTTCAATCAATAATGAAATTTTGGTTTGGTTTCCCTCCAGTTCTCGGTATGATGTTATATGCTGAAATCATAGCACAAGCTTTTGATAAAAAAATGGAGGCATCTCAGCATGATGAGGTGCCAGACATCTTTGGTCTGATGTTGTTTCCACATGTGTGGAAATCATTGGTCCACATGTATTTGTACAGAGAACAGTTATTCTAAAATGAGTCTGTGGATTGGTTCATGAAGTGAAATTTTGTCATTTGGGAAGAAAAAAAAAAAAAGGGCCAGCCATGGGACTTGCTGGTTCAGATTGGGCTGAGAATTAGAGTTATAGTGAGGATTGAGAGAAGGAGAAAGCCTAGAGCCTCAGATGGAATGAGGCTACAAATCAGAATTAGGTTAAGGGTTAGAATTGGATTAGGAGAGAAAGAAACTCTAGCCTTAACCCTAAACTTGACCCTAATTCTCAGAGTGATCCCAGATGGGACCTGGGCCTGAAGCCTCCAACCACATTTGAGGCTCAGAGACAAAAGGTGTCATGGGAAAAATCTCGGAGCAGCCCCACATGTCTGTTGGCATGTCCTTTGCAGCCTCACTCCACATGGAGCTGTAGGCTCCCTTCCTCTCCTAACACTCCCTCCAAATCTAAGGCAGATCTCAAACTTGTTAATCTTGTGTCTACTCAGCTGTTTTTCAAAATTTCTCTTGCATGGTCAGAAATTTCTCGTTGCTAGACTACTTAGCCTCCATAGTAAGACAAAAATGAAGACAACAATAAGTACTAGGTTGTGGTAGAAGCTAAGGTAAGTGACAAAAAAAGAGTTCTGTGGGTATGTCAGCATCTAGTACTTGAATTTAGGAGACATTAGCTGCCAAACAAACATACACGGGGATCCCTAGATGCTCAGACCATTAAAGTTCAGAGTAAGAGAAGGAAAATAAAGTGGGCACATTTATAGTTTGAGTTAAAGAGAATCGCTAAATGGCTTGCTAAGGAAGGTGAGAGAGGAGAGGGACGCATTGTGAATGCTCCTTAAAATCACATAAACTGATGGCATATAGAAAGACAAGAGGCATTGCAAAGGTTTCCTGAAAGATCAGAGATGGCCAGAACTACCAAAGGTGAATGTTTTTCCTTGCAGGATTTTTAGAAAAATGGGAGAAGAGAGGGACGGTCATTCTGTGAGTGCCAGGGAAGATGAGAGAGAGAGAGATAGGTTGCACTTTAGCAACTCCAACCATAACTGAAGATCTCCTACAAAAGCTGAACGTATGGGAAATGAAAAAGAAGTAGAGTTAGGGAATGTAAAGGAATGGCAGCCTAGCTCAAGGAGATGCTGTAAGCAGTTCTTAAGGAAAAAAAAGTCAAAATTTATAGCCAATAACGGGGGAGAAAAGAACGGAAACAATATGCAAAAAGCAACCGCAGTGGAAAGACAAGAGCAACGTGTTTTTGGGGCTGCATATGAATGTTATCTCCTTTGCAGTTTAAGTGCCAGAACCACTCAGCTTTACCTCATGGTTCTCACACCTATTCTGCTCATGAGACAACACTTTAATATCACCAGATGTAATCCAGATGGTACATATTAACTTATATATGGATATTGGAAAATACATGTATACTTTCCATTTGAAGTCTTTTAAGTATGATTTTTATATTCATTTGAAAATTGTTCATTTTTATCTGTGCCATAAGGCAGCCAAAATACAGTTCCCAGGTGAATGAACATTTATCTGTTCTATCCTGAATGATTCCAGGTTTCCGTGAGACTACTTTTGTAGGTGTATGCTCATTTCATACCAGAAGTGATTCTCTCTCTGGCTAAAAAACTATGTGTTACTGTCAAACGTCCATTATTATGCTGAATGGAAATGCTGAGGAGATAAATTTAGAACATCTTTCATCTCATTTTCAATATTAACAACTGTTCCATAGACTTGCCAGCAGACCCAAGTGTGTGACAAAGTAGAAAGTCTTGATTTAAGCATTTAATTATTTTTCTGTGTCAAACTTGATTTAATAAGTAATGGTAATTGGAATCGGACATGATCTTTAGATAATGAAGCAATCTAACTCACCTGACAGAACAGGAAAAATAAATTAGGTGGTGTTTGCCATAGTGATGTGTGCAACATAAAAAATGTATTTCCCTAGCATTATAAACACTGAAAGAAAGTAATGAAAAAAAAAATAAAAGGAACTAGACAAAAGTTGCAAGTAGAATGTCAAAACAGTATTAAAGAACAAACTAGGGCTCTCAGCAGCTCCCAGACCACTTTTGTCCCTCTAGCCCATTTCTGGCCTTCTGGTCCCACTACAAAGAGGGTGCAGTTTCTGCAGTTGCATTTTCTGGACTTATAATTGAAAACCTAAGTGTTGTCTTTCTGTCAGCAATGGACAATGCAACTCAGATAGCTACTTAAGCATCAGATGTACGTAAGTGTGTATATATATATAGATTCACCTCCTAAGCACTTCTCTACGTGCTAATCTGTTATTATTTCTGCTGTGTAGAAGTAAATGTACAGAGGTAAAAAGTTATTTTCCTTAAGCACACCCAAAAGAAACAGGAACTAAACCCAAAACCTGAGTTTAGTGCCCTTAAATACGACTGGAAATAGCATTTCTGGACCAGTCTAGTCAATCTTTGTCATAAAACATTTTGCCGTTATTCCATATTCTCCAGTGGAGAAAAACTTTCCTTGGGAAGATCACTTCTCCAGAAGTGGAGAAGACAATGGACTGGTTCTTTCTTCACAGTCTCTAGGTTCAATTTTCTGCTCTTATTTCAGACAATATCAGAAATAATGAATGGCATTCAAAAATGATCAGCTGTGTATACGGATAGCATGGGCTTCTATCACTATGTGAGATTAAATAATGAAATGGCAAAGCATTCTTCATATCTCAGGATGGAAGATAATCACCAGCTGTAGAGCTTAGGTGGAAACTTCTCCTGTAAACATACTCTCTATCTAGTGTAAAGATATCTTACGCTTTGAATTACTTGCTTTTGGCTGCTCTCACAGAACAGTCACTGTGTTGGGTTGTTGGTATGATTAGATAGGACTATGTTTTTATTCCATTGTGCCTGTTCCCTAAGACATCTCGTACTGAAACTATATTTAACTATCTCCCCATGAGTCTCTTGCTATTTCAATTGCTATTCTCTGAGCTCATTCCTGGTTGTGGCATAAAATATTTACAGCATTCTTTTGGAAATGCAAAAGTCTGGCACAATTTTTAGGTATATTCATCAGACACAATCACACCTGAAGAAAATATCAAGGGAATTCCTAGCAGTAGAAGATGAATGTTTATAGAATAGCACAGTAAGGCATCTTGCAGTAGTTACAGTGCACATTTTTCTGCAAGCACTGTCCAATGCTTTGGAAATAAGCCCTCCTGTGTTATGCTAGTGACTGTTAAATATCTTGGCATTATCTCACAGCAGAAACCATTTGCCTATGCCAGGGTTCTGTTCCATTGACAATGTCTCCTAACTGCCTTGTTTACATAAACAAGTCAAGATAATTAAGAGATAATGTCAAAGAAATAGAATGTTAGTTATAAGGAGTGGTGGACCCCTCTTCCATGCTAACTTCACTATGTACAGGAGTCCACCTGTCTTTTTATCCCTGCATTAAATCTTATAAATACCTTTTGAGTTTTGAAAGGCACCTTTTGTCCTTGCTATTTGTCTGAATTAATCACTGAAAGTCAACAAATCTGGAGAAAGACTTCAAGTTTAGAAATCTGAGCTGGTAAAGCAAGGCAAAGACAGCACCTGCCAAATAAAAGAACATTTCTGTGCGGAGAACAATCTGGAGGGAATGAGTGAGTGATTTGCTCCTTCTAAGGTCCAGTAGGCCTGCACTGGCAAGTCTCAGTTTTATTTCTGACTCTAACCAAAACTGTTCAGCTGTGCAGCCTTGTTAAAGGGCCCACATAGATGCCTTTCTGCTAATGACAGCTGCTGTTCCATATAGCTCATTTTTGTGTCTCTTCCCTTACCTTGCTCTTCTCCTCAGAAGAGTGCAGCCATCCTTTGCGCAGTGTTAGGCAAAAAGTAACAAAGCAAATTCAAAGTGGATTTATACACTTGGGACAATAAAAAATAGATCAGCAGTCCTTTTCATTCACTACCTTGTTTCCTCAACACTGTTGGACAGATGAGGATGCAGACCCCAGAGGATTCAGTATATGAAACAAGTCTGGGAGTATTTTTTCTATCTCTGCATTCTAAGGTACTTTGATATTTAACTGTATATATAGTTGATAGTGACCAGTTCTTCATATGATGATGACATTGTACATTTCACTCTCTATATCAAAACAGATTGTTCTGAAGCATATAGTTAAAAGCTGAGTGTATGGACTTCTGCTGAGCAAAGAGCGTTGGTGAAAGTAGAGAGAAACCCTTTTGAACTAGTTTGAAGTTCTTTTTGTCTCTCCTGGCTTCCAGCTTGGCTGTACACTGCTTCAAAGACTAAAGCAGTATCACCAGAGATTTGCTTCCAGTTGTCTCAATCCTAACTCTTTCCTGCTGGTTATTGATATTGATCTGACAAGCTCTATCAGAGGATTTTCAGGATATTCTTAAAACACTCGTGTTGGCTTCAAACTGTTCAAGAAAGCTGAATGTAAAAAGCCACTACAGAGCCTTCAAGCCTGATTCTGTGCCTACCCTGAAGCAGACTACACCTTACCAAGAAGGTCCTAATATAGGGAATAAAGAGTGAATTTGTGAGACAGAATTGCAGTGTTTGCTGCACAGTTGTGCCTGCCTGTTTGCAGAGTGGCTTTATGGAGGAGCCTTATGGTAGAGCTGGATCCTCAGACACACACCAGGGGAACAGAAGGACCATCAGTCTTGCCTCTTACTGCTTTCTTCAGTCATTTCAAGTCATTCTGACTTCAGAATATTTTTAGTAAGACCGAAGTACTTAGATAGTGCTACAAAGACATTAGGAATTTATGTATGTCTTTTGTGCTTTGACTTTGAATTTGTTATTTGTCATTGTCTTCAAGGTTATAAGCTAAACAAGTAGACTGATGAGTAGATAGACAACAGCTAATCTGTACTTGTGCTAGAGAGGTAAAAACAACTGCACCTCAAGGAGGAATATATTTTGTCATATGTCCATCAAGATTTAGTGGGATCAGGGATCTGATCAACTCAGCACAGTAATTCAGGGATAGATCCAAACCTGAAGCCTCTGATCCTAGGTACAGTAGACTTTTACCATAGCATATTTAAACTTTTCTTTCAAGGATAAAAATTGGGATTTCATTTCAACCACACTGGTTAAAGGAAATGACCGTACATGTTATGGGGATCAATGATTTATATGCGATGCACAGATGTCTGTGTGAGATGCAAATCAAAGAGGCAGTGAACATTTACAGAAATGTGGTGCTACAGTGTACTACCATGCTATCATACCAGAGCTTCTTTCATGAAGAAGACCCTCATAGACAAATGCCTGTCTCTGTGATTTTTGTAATGACATCTGTTTTTGTCATTTCATATTCATATATTTGATTTTGTCTTTCATTCTGCAATCATTCATAGGCAAAGATATGGGTTCAACTTACTATGCCCCTGTCCTCCAGGAAATCTCCTGGAATAATAGAGGTATTGAGTTTAAAGTAAGTGTTGAGCATCTGATCAATTAACTATAGCTCTGTTGGAAAGAAACAAAGAAAATACAAAAAAAAAAGGAACCTTATTTACATCTGATTGACATTATCCTTGTAAGCATTGATTCGATTTTTATTTCATTCCTAACACTATTGAGATTGCAGACTGTAACCTTGTTGCACATTTGCAGCTGAGTTTCATTGTTCATTTAATCATCTCAGGTGTTACTGAAATAGGGAACACTGATGCTTGAAAGATTTTCCTAGGACTCATGGAGGTTGCATGTATCCTGAGGTTGGAGAATGGGGTTTTCAAAAACATTCTGGTACTTCGTTTCTGAATTTTGATGATTATCTATTAAAAAATGACATGGGCCATCCTGTGTCAAGACCGTCAATGCTGTCTCTTCCTTTTAGTCATCAATTCATTTTCAATTTTGCTATTAAAGTTGTTTTTTCTTCTTCCCTAAATGATTGTTTCAATCTAAATATTTTCAAAAATACACCTTTGCCTTTCCTTTCTACTTGTAGACAGGAACAAGCACGTAGCATCAAACACGTCAGATAGACAGATACACTGCAGGATGGGAGGTGGTTCCAGTGACTTTGATGGTGAGTTACTGAATCTATGCAGTAAACTCACAACACATCTGCTCTTTGATAAACATAAGTAACTAGGATATAGCATATAGGTATCTTGTTTTTTCTTTCTGTTTCCTTGATCATTACTTACTCTGGTTCAGAGAGCCAAAAACAGTCTCAGGCAATAAAGAGTATTATCCAAATATGCATAGTAAGAAATCAAAGACCTTTACAACTACAACCTCACAGCTTCAATGCCAATACTTGATCGCAAAATGACATGTAATACAGAGATATATTTCCAAGTGTATTTCTTGCTGGTTGAGCAAAATTTTCATAATGAGGCTTCTGGAAGAAATACTTAGTGTTAAGATCTGAAAATTTGGTTTAATTAATATTTTATAATGTTTATTTAATACCTACAGTGTCAGCAAGCATCCCTGTCTGTAAAATCATTTATTGTTGAATATTTGCGGAAAGCAAACATAGAAAGCATTATCATATTCTATGTTAATTTGTTTGAAATTTTAAACAAATAGCAGTGCAAAATCTTTCAAATCTTTGCTCAGCTGTACTCTGTTTTTATTGACATTTATATACAAAAATACCAAGCTTGAGAGCTCTGGTTTTAAGTTTTTATTCTGATTCTTCAAATCAGATTCTTCCCTTGGTTTTGACAAGCACAATTATGCCAAGGTAGAGTCTCTGAGATCCTTATGTGATGGCATGTTAATGAACAAATGAATGAATAAATAAAAATGTAAACATTTCTCCTTAGGCAACAAATTTGCTGATTTTAATGTTGGATGTGAGGGTTAAGTGCAATGTGACAGAAAATGTACTAGCTGTTGCAAAAGATGCTGCTCATTTTGATCAGCAGCAAAACATTTGCTTTTGAATCTTGAGACTCTGGTCCCAGTTGGAGCAGCAACCTTTCCCCTATAATTAATTTTTGTGTGCTGTAGTCCATTAGAGTAGAGAGTGACAGCCTCTGGACACAGATTACTGTCTTATGTATGGCCCAAAGGAACATTATGGTCTTAATTAAAGGTGGATCAGTATGTCAGCCACTGTGATAGTTTAAGCATTTTTTAATACTGTGCCAGTATCTAGCCACCTTAAAAGAATTCTGGTAGCAAGCAAACTAAGTAATTTAAAGGCAGCTCATGTTCTCTGTAAGTTTTGCAGGGCTGCTATTGGGAATACTTGATAATTTATGAAGGCTTACACCACCAAATTAATTACATTTTCCTGATGCCACATGTCTTTTTCATACAAGCTAGCTCTGAATTATAAGTAACAATATTGTCCTTGCTCATTCCTTCAGTATAGGAGACAGCTTACTAATAACAGTGGTAGAATTCTGTTGCTGTATTTTAGAAGTGTCATTTATTAAAGCATCACTAGAGTTAAGGTGATGTGTGCTCCTCTAGCGTAAACCCTGATTTCACTGGAGATATTACTTAGTTCTGAGCCTTCAGCATGGAATTGGTTTGAGAGCATTTTACAACACAGTTCTGAAAAAAAAAAAAAATAGAAAAAAGAAAAGGTTTGCAGGAAGTATCCAATTCATGAATTATTTGGGATATGCAGGAGATAGCAAGGCCCATGCTCTATTTTGTGAGGAAAAGAGGTTATGTGATGTGCTTCTGCTCTGACAAACAGATAACTCCTAGGGGACCTTACCATGGATAACTCTTTGTTTTTGGTTTTCAATGAGATTTCTTAGAGGTCCCACAGTCTTGAACTGTGTTTATTTTTTGTATAGCAGATACCTTTTGGAAAGTCTGAGAAACTCTTCTACTAAGGTTGCTTAGAGACAATATTGTTTTGAATAGATGCTCTAAAAAGAAGCTTGACCGGGGAATCAAATATTTTCCTCAATAAAGAGAGAGAAATGAACTTTTCTTTTTTCTTAGCTAAGATTTTAGAATATTAAAATTTCATTTTGGACCCTCTCTCTGCACTTTTTTTCTCTAATTAGGCTAAAAATTATAACAGGGAATCTCGTACTGCTTTTGAAATCCTTTTCAAAAGCATGATTTGTACCATCAAACATACTTACATAGTACACAATTACTTAAATAAAAGGAAAAATGTATTCTAGTTTACATTCCTCTCAAAAAAAAAATTGAAGGAAGAGACTTTTTTTCACTGTAAGCCTAACTTCTCTGCAGTTCACCTTAATTCTGAATTTTGGTTTATGAAAGAAAGCTTGCATTTAGTGAAAAATCATTGGACGGAGGGGGCTGGTACCATATGAGATCAGTCCTGACAGACAAAAAAAGCTACTTCCATCTAGCAAAGAGCAGAATAAGAAAAGTAGAAACTCACTCCTTTATTGCCATCCATTTAAATAAACCATTATTTTCAAACATTAAATTGTGCAAATAGCATTATTGTAAACCAATTCATTTTATTCTCCAAACAAATATGCCACAACCAGGATCAAAAGAGAAAATGGAGTAGGGAAAATTCAGTGAAAATAAGCTCCCTTAGTGCAACACCAAGGGTTTGATCTTGCAAAGCTTTGGTGCATGCAGTTTGTTTTGACATTGTGCCTTTTGAGGAGTGGGGCACAAAACAACAAATCCTAAAGCTATTGGCTATTTTATATTTTCACTTGCCAGTGTTGGGTGGGCCCAATTCTTGTAGAAACCACAATTCTTAGGAATTTGCAGTAATGTTCTTAATGCTGTTAGTCATCTTAACTTGGATCACATTGACAAGTGTTTCCAGGAGTTGGACCTGAAAGCTTATTATTTTACTAACTATGTGAGTTATTACGGGTATTTTTCATTTTTTCGTCATGGTCGGTATTGTTTCCTTCAGTACCTACTGAGATCAACTTTGAACAGCAGATATATTCTTCTTCAGCATTTTCTCTTTGAGGAATGAATCAGGAATGTTGCAGAAATTGCTGGGATGACAGGCAAGGGAGATGGACCATTGTTTAGACAGGAAAACACTGAAAGAGACTAGATAATCACTGAACACCTGGCTGAATGCAATGCTAAGGAGAGGTATGGAAGAGGACTACGCTCAGGAAATGCTAAATAAAATGAATGGGCTTCTCATGGTTTGATAGTTAGACCAAGAATGCAGAGAAAGTGAGCTAAAAGCCTTTTAGCTGAGGTCACCAAGAATAAGTGTAATTGGTTAAAAGGAAAATAACTATCAATTGAAATTGGATAAGGGGGAGTTAGCTGGTGATTCAGCAGTAGCAATACAAAAGTGAAATCAGATACAAATAAAACATGCAGACCACATGGATGTGGCTGGAATCAGTTGCTATGTGGATATGAAAAAATAATCCTGCGTGCTCCTTACGTGCTACCACGTGGTGTGACCTAAAGCAACCAACTCACAATAGTCACACTCGCATTGTGACAGGCTCACATCCTGTCCTTTTGATCTGCTAAATTCTTGCTTAATCCAGGGTGACAGATGCAGAAGAGGTTGGTAGAGAACACTGGAAGGGGAAGGTTCAGCAAAGAAATCGAGACTCCTGTGACAGTCAGAAACTTGGGAGAATGATGCTGGGAGAGAAAAGGAAGTGAGAAAAGAGATCGGGTTAGGAATGACGGTATAGAAGGACAATAGTTGAGGGAAGAAGAGGTGGAAAGGATGGAGGTATTAGGAGCAAGCCTAGGACGTGAAAATGTGCAGTTGTTGGATTATATGTTTGTGTTCCCGTAAAGAACAGTAACACTGGGAGAGGAGGAGGAAGATTTCCCTAGAGTTAGCAGGAAGGTGATGAAGGTGTAATAAGGGAGTAATGGAGCTTTTGGATGAAGAGTACAAGTATGAGCAGGACAATGTTTTGCTAAAAAGGAATGAGGATGAAAAGGGCTTAATAAGATGCATAGATATAATTTCTTTGCAATATGCTAGAGGATCTGGCATCTTCTTGCTAGAGAGTGAAAATCCTCTTGGATAATAACACTGCAGGATCAAATCAGAAGAAATAATATAGGAGCTAGCAGCTCCTATAGGTCTTTGATATTTTCAGTGAGGTCTTTGATATTTTCCTTTCTGCTGCACTGTGGAGCCATATTCCCCTTCTCAGCTCTATCAGTGATTTGTGTTTTGAAGCTCAGGCCCCAGCATTAATGATTCTGCAGAACAGACCATGCTGAATTAATGGTGAATTACATTTTCTGCCGCATTTAGTCTTCAGCTCTGAATAATGTTTGGTCATCTTCACATTATGTTAAGTACAGTGGATGCTGAAGGCCTTCCAGGTAACAGCATCTGGATGTGCTACTTTGCAGTACAAAAAATGCCTGAAGGAACTAAGCCTCAAGTAGTCCAGCATCTGTTTCAGGTTGTTTCAAGAGACGGTATATTCCTTGTAGTATTGTCCATGAAGACCTTTTATATGAGACTTGACAGCAACAACATTTTTTTTGACTTTCTGCAGCATGCATTTAGAAATGTATTCTTCTAAGGGTTTGTTTGCTGTTCAAGATTTCTCCAAATGTGCTTGGTGAAAACTATGTTCACTGAACATCAACAACTTTCTAAATACTTGCAAGGTGAAAAGGATTTAATTGTCTTTCAGGGAGCCATGATGGTTCAGCTGGAATGGTCCTGAATACATTTTGTCCCCATCTCTGCTTAATGCTAATTGAAATCCAGGAGTTTGCCATCCATTCTGACCCTCTGCCTTCCCACAGCTAAATAGCTTTGGATTTCTCTTTATTACTGACAGCAAAATTCTCTGCAGCAGTTGAAAAACAGTAAAGAATTCAAATCAAAATCTTTTCTAGAAGAGAGAGGGCACTTGCTTTCTGACTGAAAATGAAATTTTCTATCTTGTGTTCTCTATTGCAATGGTGACTTATGAGCCATCTTTAGCTCAAGTTGGCTTAGTTTAATCCTGAAATCTAACAAATTGGAAAAACAACAGATAAATATTATTATAACTTTTTAGTGATATAAATATAAGTTGACAACAAATGCTTGCCCTAGGCCAAGGCATATTATCTAGGAACCATAAGATGCTGCTGCTAAGATGAGACCAGTTGTAGTCTAGCTCTGACAAATAAACAAGCAAATACTTTTCCTTCTTTCCTACGGAGATGATGGGAAATGACTCAGTATGAGCCAGTTACTCTGCTGTTCCCCAACATCTATTACAAAGTGGATTCTGCTCTCAATCACAATGTGCCAGGATGACAGACAGACTCACTTCCTCTTGTATCTTCTTCAGTACCTCTGGTGATTAGGCAACCGTGTGTTATGGGTGACTATAAGCTGCAGCCAAAGTCTATGCATAGCCAAGAGAGATTACCATAACGTTAATAAATGAAATATCCTCCACTTGTAATTATTTGTAATTATTTAAATGGGAAGGCCAGGACAGTAGGATATTTGCCAGCCACATTAGATGTGTGAATAAATCTATCAGATCTCTATTTTCACTTCAACTTTCCTTACAGCCCCTTAGTGTATGGGATACAGAGCTCATTGCTGAGAAAATAAACTTTTGCTGACTTCATAACAAAAGTCTCCAGGAGCCACCTTAAAGGTTCTCTGATGCATTTTGCTGGAGAAGCCTAAAAGGTAATTGCCCTTAGCAATTACCTGAGTTTGTATTCCTTCAGCTATTGCCTCTGTCCCCTCAGCTGTGGTGACAAATGGTCGGAGGTCCACATGACTAGGGGGTTGCTGAAGTGGTTTAAAGATCTCTTGTTGCAGTTTCTCTCTGCCTTGTGGCAGGAGGGGACATGCCCAGGCTTCAGGCACCTCAATTCCCTGCAGCCTGTTTGCTGGGACACCCAACAAAGTTGACTTCGTGCTGTGGCTGCAGGTCAGAAAATAGGAAATTTGTTGGCACCTGGGCCTTTCTACCATCTCTGCTACAAAGTGATAAGTGCAGGGAGGTGACAGTGAGCATGCAGAACCTCACTGTGTCCCGGAAAATGTCCCAGAAAATTCCCCACAGGATCTTTTGTCATAACATTTGCATTGTGCCATCCTCATCTTTGCCTGTTTTGCTTATACAGCTTATACTGCTTATATAGTAAATGTCAAACTGCGGAATGAAAGGGACGACTTTTGTGGCAATAACAACATTATCATCTCCTGGACTACAGGTTCATTTATGTGTCTATTAGCAAAAACTGGCAGCAAAAAAATATATGTAAGAGCACCTTGAATAGATCCATAGTAAGGATGTTGTTGCAGTGACCTCCTACTGGCCGCAAGGAAAGAAGATAAACTACATCGAGGAATAGCACGGATATGGCCACATTAACCGTGAAGGAATCAGCTGGGACAAATAAGAAGAGACAGGTCTCTTCCTGGAATGAAAATAAAGTTATTTTGAGTTCACACATGCACTCAAGTATCTGTGCAACTATTTAAACTGCACCCTGTTGCTTTGCTCCCAAACTCCTTCAAAACTCTATTTTATGGTGTAGCTTCCTTAAATTAATCCTAATGTGAGGTTAACCACACCTGAATATCTCCAATGATAATGGTGTTAAAACATCTCACAATTTCTTGTTTCAATGGAAAACTATCATTCTGCTAATTGTTTTCTATAACATTTTGTCACACAATTTTGTTTATCAAAAAGGCCACCGTCAATCTGCGGTGTAAATGAGTCTGAGTGTAGTTCACAGAATCACAGAATGGTTAAGGCTGGAAGGGACCTCTAGAAATCATCTAGTCCAAACCCCCTGCTCCAGCAGGGACGCCTAGAGCACGGGGCACAGGGTGGCATCCAGGCGGGTTTGAAGATCGCCAGAGAAGGAGACTCCACAGCCTCTCTGGGCAGCCTGTGCCAGGGCTGTCATTAGGGAAAAGAGAAAGTATTTGAGAAAGGTGAATGTCAGTATCAATGAATTTTCCTTGTACATATTTCAATATGAGAAGCTAAGGGTACACCAGCTTTGCTGGGAATGCCCAGACAGGTCCTGTTTTGTTATTTCTGTTTGCTGGACAGTTCTGCTTGGAGAAGCAAGGGACGAAGACACCATTTACTTCTCACCTTCCTGCAGAGAATACAGCCCTGAGATTAAAGATGAGCAACTGGAATTGCTTCCTTGCCAAGATGCGGAAACTGGGAACATAGCTACACCTGGTTGCCCTGCATTAGCATGTGGGCCATCCTGCTGCCAAGAGCACTTTTGTAGTGTTGCTCTTGGAGGCTTGTGCAGAGCCTGCTGATATATCTATCTCGGTGTCCTCTCTACTGTGGGACTGCTGCTGAGGAGCTCCTTATTTCTAGTTATTTAGTTTGCCCCTTCATAAAATAATTACTTGAATGTACTTTTACATGTTTGGCCATAATCAACTGTATACTCAGACAGTGAATCTGACCATGGATGGGTCAGGGGTGTCACTGGTGTGGTTTAGCACATGTGCCCAGGGAGCTGCTTCAGCTTCTAAGGGAAGGGCAATGTAGCTATCAGGGAATGAAGACCTACCTCTGCCCCATGAACTTTTCTGACCCTTTCATTGGCTCAATCCTTCTCTATCCAACCCTATCATATTTTTCTTACAATAACACTCAACACCTCCTCCAGCCATCACATGCTACATTTAGCACATAGAAAAGCTGAAAAATGCTGTTCACTGTCAGCAAAAACCTACCTTCGGCCATAACCATTGACAAAGAGTGTTGTCATTTGAGAATTAATTCATTTCTGTTGCAGGTCCTCTGGAAAGCTCAGTATCTTGCAAGCCCTCTTTTAGGACTGTCTTTCATCTTCTCCTCTGCACTTGGACAGAGTTTTTCTTTCTCTTGCCTGAGGTGAGGTTAGGCAGAAAAAGAGCTTGGGTGGCCGAGTTGCAGGTGGCGAAAGAGCTGGGAAAGGTCTCCAGATGGCTGACGTAAGAGTTCATAAAACACAGGCCCAACCCTCATCATTCCTTTAAACCTAAATGTTTGTATGTGTTACCAAACCATCCTGTAAAACTATATAAACGTTTTCACATGTTGAACTACAGATTAACTGTGGTGCTTATGATGATAATTAGAACCACAAACACAACATATTGTGAAAAATACCACATGCACATTTAATTATAATTCAAATTTCCAGGCGTGCACTCAGGGAAAGGAAATACTGAGTGCCTCTTGAAAGTTGTTTTTTTGTTTGTTTGTTTGTTTGTCTGTTTGGTTTCTTTTTGTATTCAGCAAATCTTAGGAGATGATGAATACCTTGCAGAACTGAACCTCTTTATTTCTAGAATTTTCAGGAGATTTTTAATTATTTCTGTAGTTATAGTTTAGATCCAGAATTTTTTAAACTACCTTTTTAAAGTGAAAGACAAAGAGACATAGAGCTTCAATGTGATTGATATATATTATTCTAGATCAAATATATATAAAAAAATGAATCTCTGAATTTTTCAGACCATTAAAAACCATGTTAATCTGCCTGGGTGGGGAGGAGTTTTACCAAAGTATGCCTTCTTTTAAGCTTTTAATTTTTTTTATATGATGTTTACAGCATCAAGACAAATGTGTCTGAATGTTGCTTTCAACATCTGCTTTGGGGAACATTTTACCTTGTCTGTTTCCTGTCCCCAAACTGCACAGAGCACCACTGGGTTGGGGTATTGGAGCTAAGCAAGCTGGGATACTCACCCGAGAGAGATCTGTTCCGTGAAGAAACACCCATGAGTTTTATATACAAATATACAAGTCAGCCGCTGAAGAAAATAAAAAGAACCCTTATTAGTTTTATATACATATATATATGTATATATATATAATTTTGTAGCCGTTTGCATAAATTTCTTTATGTTTGACGTGTTTCCATATGATGGTGGTAAGAGATCCTCTAGAAAAGAGGCAAGCAGCAGCATCTCTTCGATACAGTCTTCTGCAGGATGGCAAGAGGCCACAGCCCAGAGGCCATGACTCTGCTGAAAACAGGAGACCTTGTTACTTCTGACTCCTCCAACCTTACTCAAGTTTTTCACATTTTAATGTGAGTCTGTCATTAGTTCATCAGGAAGGGCAGTTGGGAAGGTGCATCAGTTTAACCCAAATCAGGAAAAATAGAACAATCTTGGCCCACAAAAACTTATCCTCGTCTCCATACGAACATCTCCTATGAAAGAAAAGCCTGGATGACAAATCAGATATGCGTTGCCCTAATCTATATGAAACCACATGGAGAGTGAACTGTTTGCAGAAGCCTGGCACACCAGCCACAACTCTATTTTTTATTATCTATCTATCATGTACACTGTTTTCTTCTCCTTTGTGCTTGTGAAAAAAATCAGAATAAAATTTTTCATTTTCTCTTTAAAAAATTTTCACATTCTTTCTACTGGCACATTTCTTTCCACTGAAAGGTTTTGTCTCAAAAAGCAATATTTTAAAATGATGACAACTGTTTTTACAAAATTTTACAGTTCTGAAAAAAAAAGCACAAGGGATTTTTTTTTTTGCAGTAAAAGATGTGATGTTAAATTCTAAGCAACTGCAACCCAAAACAACACCTTGCAGACTAACGAGAAATTATAGCTAAGGAGGGAGCTGAGCACAGGTGTAAAGGGCTCCCTCTGCGCAGCACAACTAGCTGCCGTGTCTGCTGTGCATTTGGGTTTAGTGGAAAGCTGTCTCGGAAGCCTTGCTGGCAGGCTTTTCTGTGAATCAATGCAGTGTGATAGAAAAATCTCGCTGGTGTGTGGCGCTTGAACCCTGCACTCTGCCTGCCGTGACACATACCATTATTATTACATATTACAATTATTTGGGTTTTTTCTTTTTTTTTTTTTTACTCTGCATTAATATAACCAAGATCATAACAGCAGCATATGCACAACAAAGCTGCTAACTGAGGAAATATCAGGCTTGCAGTATTTCTTTGCACCACAGTTGCTTATCAATGAAGCGTATATATAGCCTAATTAACATAACTGGAACGACTATAATTATGCTATCATTTTGTTTACTTTAGCACATTCTGTTGAGGTATATGGGTAGCAATATTTGTTATTGAAATATTCCCCTTGCTACATTCAGGCTGTTTAATTATCCTGTTAGTCTATTTTATTTATGGTGTGATTTAGTTGCTTGAAAGAGAGGAAAGTATTAAAGTCCATGAACTCTTGGCTTTAATATTCTTCTCTGTTTTGGATCTTGGACACAAACTGATAAAGCTTTGAGTAGTTCTTACTCCTGTGAGTAAGTTAGTCCTGTTATAATTAATGCCATTATTTGCTTAAACAAGACTTTGGAGGATACAGGCCTAAAAATAAAACTAATCAAGAACAGACAGAGCAAAAGACCTTTCACGCTTCCCGTTTGAGGAAGTGCAATCTGAAAATCAAGCTGCTACATAGGGATAGCACTGCTAGAGAAGCACAATGAGGGAAAATGATACCGAATATTTGCCTTCCCCTGGCTTAGTCTGTGCTTCCAAATTAAAATTACATCCATTTTTGGTAAAATCAAGATATGTCTCCTGCTCGTGTTTCCAAAGAAGGCTCCTTGTGGAGGCAGACCCCGGCAGTGCAGGCAATAGGAGCTGGCTGGTGCTCCATCCCGCTTGACAAGGCCACCTGCTCCACGCAGTCCTTGCAGTCCATGCAGTGCCAGGCACCAAGGTGATTAACTTTGGTTTAGCTTGACCGGCAGCTCTGAAGCTGGGCTCAGGCTGCTGACACTGAGTGCTAGCACTGATGCTTGGCTCAGCGGTTTGAAGCCTCTTCACAGCCGCAGTGGTGGTGTCACCCATGCTGACCAGGTCCAGCTTGGCCTCAGCGTCCTTGGAGCTCTGCCATCATACCTTAGGCTGCATGTCAACATAACTCCAGGGAAGCAACCACAGCACCATGTTTGTGGTTGAGGCACATTTCTCCTTGTTGGCCTGCATTTCCGAGGGTCTGGGGAGGTAGAACTCTCTGGGCTGCGGTATCTACACGGCCCTTCAGCTTCCCTCACTTTTTGTGCGCTCACCCTGCAGCCACCACTCAGTGGTGACCAGAACCCTTCGCTGATTTTCAGTGAACACAAAGGCAGCACAACCAGCTCAGCAGTGGTCACCTGGCTTCTCAGCTCCCGGGTGTTTCACCAGAATGAATGCCTCTTGCTTCACAATGACGGGCAGAACATTAATACAGCAAATCATGTTTGTATGGCTATACGATTTCCATAATTAGGAATCTCAAGACTGTATTTGAAGGTGGGGATATATAAATTAACATAGACATACTGAGACTTTTGGCAGTTCATCACACGTTTGGGAGCTTTTCCTCTTTCTTTTCTTTTGGGGAGGTTTTCTTTCCAGAGTTTTTCTTCACATGAAAGGAATAGTAAAGGTTCTGTCAGGTCTTTTGGTGAGTTTGCTGGTTGGCTGTTAATACCATATTTTTTGGCTTTTGCATAGAGAATAATCACTCTTAGTAATATTCTCATTGGGAGAACACGTCTTATATGCAAGATATCATTCTTACAGTCATTAGTAATTGGGAATGCGTTTACCTCTAAAGCTGACACATACAGACGTAAGGTCTTCAGCATGTGACAGGCCAGAGGCATCCGCATCTCCCCAACGATCTTGTGATAAAAAATGGATGTCCTGAAGTCCTCCCTCTCCTCTCTCTACCAGAGGTCTTACACAAAGACAATAGAAACGTCTAACATACACCCAAGATAATGTGGGTGGGGGAACAACACATTTACTGTTTTTTTTTTTCCAAAAATTGCAAACACACTATAGTCTAAAGACATTTAAATGAAGAGAAAGCACATTTGAGGCCTGCTTTTAAAGAATTCTCACGGTGTCTTTCCTTCTTTTCTGAGCTTTTTTTCTACTCTTGTTTAAGCACCATATGTAAATGAAAACTGCTTACATGCAAGCTCTCCCTTAGAGTTACATCAGCTAGTCCTAATAAAAGCTCAATATGTGGAACTTAATCATCTAACAGATGTTTTTATTTACCAGTTCTTATTTTTTATTTAAAATTGCTATGGGGTTTTCTAGTCACTTGGATCTAATTTAAGTGTGTAGACCCAAATCCATCTATGACAATACATCACTAAATTGACACAGTTTTATAAGAGATGAATTTGGTCCATACACCATATTTTTTAAGAATAAGATCATCTCTGTTTCTGAAACTCAACCACATATATACTCCTTCTAACTCCTGACCATCCACACAAATACAAAGAATTAAGAACATTACCTGTGGAGGTAAATACATGCATGTGTGTCTCTTCACTTTCCTCTCATTGATATCCAATGTCTTTCACATAAAATTTTAGCTACTTTTCCTCTCTTTTCTTATATAAATGCAGAGAAAGAAAGAGGATTGGGGTTAGGACCAAAGCTCTCTACTTGTAGCTTCTCTACAAAGCTCTGCTACTTCCAGTGAAAGTAGCAGTCAAAGCAACGAAAACTGTGTCCTAGCAAGAACTGCTGGATTGAACTGACAACATAACACTACCAAAAGTTTCAGGTCCATTGCCTTTTCTGTGCAGTCCTGTTGCCTTCTTTTCTTGTTGTGTAGCTTGCATTTCCCCTGTACTGGGTTATCTGAACAATTTATATTAAAATTCTCTAAGCCACATGGCATTTGCACAGCTGCACACCCCATTCAGGCTTTTTTCATATCTTTTTTTGTTTACTCTGGGTGCAGGTGACACCAGTGATGGTTGAAGGGACCAGCTGTTGCTGTCAAGAAGAGCAATAGGTATATCTTTGAGCAAACCTAAACTCCTGTGGTCCCTTGCATGTCCTTTGTGTGCTGAGTCTTCAGCCTGCTGGGACCTGCTTGTTTAGGTAGCCGGGAAAGAAGTAGCAACTTTCTTCCAAGACAGGAATTTTTGAGAGTACCAGAATGACAGAAGAGTGAAAGCTGGAGGCCAAGTCTTATCAAAGACAGCCTGTTCTTCACAGGCTTCAGAGTGTTTTTTTCACAGGTCATGTTTGAGCAGCATATGTGATTCTGTGAGGACCCCAGATGAAATCCTTTCTACTGCTATGGTCCACAGGAAAGTGCCTGCAATGAGGGCAAGGTAAGAGCAGGGTGCAAGGGAAATAACTGCAAACAACCGAAATTGCTGCAGGATCCACTGTCTCGTATGTGTCCCTAAACTGGAATTATGCTAGGGCACTGAAAGTCTTGAGTAAAGGGCCTCAAGGTGCCCACAAGTGGTGAAAGTTTAAATAGTTACATGTATACCTTCCAAGCCTTGCATTTCCAACAAGACCATAGGGGCCACTGTGTTTGGGAAGGTGTTCATGCAGGTGCACCACATACATATTCATTGGATGCTGGATGGATGTTCATTCATTTGGCTAACACAAAACACTGCCTTTGCAGAAGATGGTTATTATGTAAACAGATTCCCTGTCTACTTGACTCTGTCATTTCCCATCAGCAAAAAATGAATCTTTTTCTCAGACCAAGGTGCCCGCCATAACCCTAAATTGAGACACCACAAAACTGTTGCACTTTTTATTCAAACTAGCCATTGTTTAATTGTGGTGCTTTTATCAGCAAATGGCTTTCTTTTAAAATTTCAAACATGTGGCAGGTCACATTGTAATGCATTACTTGAGGCTGTATCTTTCATCTTTCTGTCAAATGAGACAAACTTAACATGATTTGATGCTTGCAACATGCTTTGAGCAAGCCATGTGAAAGGTTTGAGAGATGCATCTTTCATGGGAAGCAAAGAATTCCTAGATCTGTTTATCCTTTTATTTACATTCTAAAGGAAGGAAGGAAGGAAGGAAGGAAGGAAAGAAGGAAGGAAGGAAGAAAGGAAGGAAGGAAGGAAGGAAGGAAGGAAAGAAGGAAGGAAGGAAGAAAGGAAGGAAGGAAGGAAGGAAGGAAGGAAAGAAGGAAGGAAGGAAGAAAGGAAGGAAGGAAGGAAGGAAGGAAGGAAAGAAGGAAGGAAGGAAGAAAGGAAGGAAGGAAGGAAGGAAGGAAGGAAAGAAGGAAGGAAGGAAGAAAGGAAGGAAGGAAGGAAGGAAGGAAGGAAAGAAGGAAGGAAGGAAGAAAGGAAGGAAGGAAGGAAGGAAGGAAGAAAGAAAGAAAGAAAGAAAGAAAGAAAAAGAAAAGAAGAAAGAAAGCCTATGTTTTGATCTGTCTTATTTTCCCTAAAAAAATTATCTTGTCAGGAAATTTTTGTTGAAACATTTTCCCACGTCCTTCGTGTAAGTAGTTATAAGCATGCTAGTACTTAGAGTCTGCTAGAAGAGGTTTCTTTCTGCCACTACTTGCATTTTATTTTCTTTGAGTCTAAGAAGATGTAGTATTTAGATGTTACAGCAAAAGATTATAGTCAAGTATGAATATAGACAGGTTCATAATTTGCCCTGGGCTGGATTCTGATGCCTTTATTCCTGATGAACTGTCCTATTCCACCTCATGAGTGATCACAGTTATTTGAGTAGTATCGTTTGGCCTATGGGCTCATTCATTATAAGGGTAGGTCACAGATTTTTCAATAGAAGAAACTTTATCTTAACAGTACATTTTATCTGGTATAGATGCTATATAACTGCAGTAACCTAATTCTGAATCATTTCAGATCTTAAGATCATGATTTTAAAAGACATGTCCTGGTTCTTGTGCTGTTAAGTAGAAATCTAACGTAGGAATTCCTGGGTAAAATTATATTACTCTTACATACGAAGTCAGATTACTGGATCTTAATAGTCTTTTTTGGTGTCAAAAGATATTAAATTATAAACTTATCTTCTGTCCCAAACACACAGGTCTGATCAAGATTACTCCATATTTTCATGTGTTATTTGAGCTGCAATTGAGGAGATTTGCTTTTCACCTATATTGAAGTAGAACCAGATTCTAAGCATATTCCTAATTTTCCTTCTAATATCTTAATTATTGCTTATTCTAATTGACTTACTTAAAAGATGAAAACAATGAAATTCAGGAAGAATTCTACAGTACTTTATGCAAAAGGAAACATGCAAACTTGCCTCAAAATCTTGAGTCATCTTAAACAGAAGTCTAACTTTTAAATGCCATTCCTTCCACTTTTTAAGTGATTTTAATGACACAGTTGTTGGAAATAACAAGAAACTAACCTTGGTCCAAGAGTCTGCACTCAGAGTTTCTTACTTAGTGAAGAGTGTATTTTTGCCTGAGCTTCCTAAATTTGCCCAAATGGTAAGTGAAACCAAGCATTGATGTAAGGAGCACAGGATTTGGGTCTGTATCTCATGGCTGGCTCTAACTGACCAGAGCTAGAAAAGAAATACTTTTATTTCCAAAATGGAAATATGTTCCATGATTTTCTGGTGGCACAAAATGTGTGGTACTCTCAGTTGATGGCCCAAGAAGTTGTGATAGAGGTTAAGTGGTATCTTCTGGCTCATCACTATCTACTCATTAAAACAGAAAACAAAGGTAAGTGTGATGGTCATTTCCTAAGATTACCCATTCTTGCATCCAAATGAGATTTTCCTTTGGCAAGCTGGCCCAAGGATATTGAGTTTCATTCTGGATCTGCAGCCAACTGTTTGACTTCTTCTTAGTTATATAACTCAGAAAGTAATGACTAGCGTAATCCATTCATGTAAAAGAAGGCAGTATGTCAAGAACCTATTATAAAGAAAGCTGTGATGCTACCATATGCAGCAGGTCAAAACACGAGCAATAATATAAGCTCTGTACAGCAAGCCAACATAAATCTAGAAAGTCAGTCAGACTCCTGTACTCATTTTTTCCAAAGCACACGCCAGAAGATGTTTATTGTATTAAGCACCTAAAGAGAGATCCTGATTCACAGTGTTGCTAAATGCTTTCAGTACCAGCTCTCTTCATAGAAATAGCTATATTAGCAGTAGTGAAAATTGCTTAATATACATAGATTTCCCAAAAAATCCAGATGGACCCTCTGGGTGCTTCCTACTTCCTCACTGCGTGGCAATGAGTCTTCTTGTCTATTGCTGGTCACTGAAAAATACTTTCCTTTATGATTCCTGAAATATCAAGTCTTAAACAGTCTGTGCAGCTTCTGTGGTGGCACAGCTCAACAGCGATGTGGATGCAGCATGCTTAAGGTATCATAGCTCCATATTTTTCTGATTTGCCACCCTCTAGAAGACAAATGCCTTTATGCAAACTAGTTGCATCCAAATCTCCCTTAATACAAGTCAGGTTAAGGCAAAAGACAGATAGAAGTATTAATTCACAACATTCCAAATAGACCATAAACCAAGATTTATGCAAGGTATGGGTAGAATGAAAGAAAAAACATATACATAAAATTCTAATCTAAGAGTTTTTTCCTACTGTAATCAGCTGACTTGCTAAAAATGTTTTCCTGCAAACCACTTCAGCAATTTTGTCTTCCTTCATGGTCTCTGTGTCAGCATTTGTACCTGGGAGAGGAGCCTCCCTGGGTGAAGCACAGCATTTCTGCTGGGCTCCTCAGGGGTTGCTCGCACAAGCTTTCCACTCTGATAGTATGGATTATTCCTAGGAAATTCTAACTAACAGCTCATTTCCATTCCTCTAACAAGATACACAATGTACTATGGCTCTTTGTGAACCTTAATAAACTTTTCATTTGTTATCTATGCAAAATTTGATTCCAAAAACTAATTGAAAGTTTTAATCTTTTTAAGAGACAATCACAACAGTGTACAAAAACCCTTGATAAAATATCTAAATAAATACATCATGGAAAACAAGTAAATCCTGGTGATGATAAAAGACTAATCCAATAAACTAATCTGATCAAAGGATCAGTCTTGTAAAATCGATTACATTTGTCTTCAAATACAAAGACATAGACAAGGTTCTTAGAAGAAATACATTCTCTGTAGGGATTAAACCACAAATTGATTTATGAATATACTCCCCTAAGAGAAACTAGCATATGATTGCTAAAGTATCTCCATCAATAACCAATGGGAATTGTGTCTCTTTTGTACTAGTTTAGTAACTCACTTGAAAACATGTAAACAATTTTTTATATACAGCATATGATTTATAGCATACACTGTTTTGTCTTAATGCTTGTAAGGAGAACAACAGCAAGCTGCAAAACCTTCTGCTCCAGATCATTCCTTCAAAATAAATCCAGTTCAGATGCTCTGTGAAGATTGGTATTTCAAAGAGATAACTGACAATTTATATATCACCCTCCTTGTTTTGCAAAGAGGCAGCACATCTGTAATCCATATTTTTTTCCCATTAATAGTTATGAGGGTGCTGCTGCATTGATTGTTTTATATCATGCACTTTTCATCTTGCCAGTCAACCTTACACAACAAAAAGAAAGGAGCACTTTCTCCCTTCTTTTTCACACCTGGGAGATATTCTGGGATGAACCATTTGAAATATTCTCTAATATGGTATTGAAGCTGTGGAAACTCTGCATTTTCATTAGTTTATTAATGAAATCCACATTGTTATAATTTATTTTTCATTTCCCTTTCAGACATCTACAACAAATATGAAAACAGAGCAACACAAGGAGGAAGTACTGTATTTCATAAAAATTATGTCAAAATGTTGAGTCACTTCAGAGTTTAAATTGGTAATTGTGTGACTTTGCATGCCTGCAGGACTTGTACGATTGCCAAAGTAATTGGATCATAGATTTTAGGAAAGTGTGGTGAATAGACTATGGTGATTTAACGGAGAGGAGATGAATTGTAACGAACTATGCTAAAGGGTGCCTGTAAAGGCCAAAGGGGTGCATTCCCCCTTTCTACATAGCCTTCCTACATCTGGGCTATTCATCCTGTTGAAATACAGGTAAAATGGACTATCCACAGGTTTTTCTAGCCTCTCCGCCTTAGGAAATAAGACTACACAAATAGCATTTGAGTATGTCCTACTAGATGCAATTCTAAGCCCAGGCTGCTTTCCTGCAGCCACCCCACCCATGGGAGCATCTTCACCAGCATGTACCTAGGAGCTCGTGGCGATCCGCCACGAAGGTTCAGCACAAAGTTATGTGTTATCAAAGAGAGGAACACATCACTCCTTTGTCACTTCTATTTTTCAGTTCCACGTTTGTTATAATAGTTTTTGTAATAAAATATCAGTTTGGTTTCCCTTAAACTTATCTCAGATTTCTTTGAGCCTTTGATTGTTTGAGCCTTTGACTGTTTGCGTCAGCAAATCAGTCTCAATTAAAAATCCTATATAGGTAAACTAAAAAATTAACATCCTATGCAAAGAGATGCAGAACTGCTTAGGAAATGTTGGAGCTGCACACATCACTTTTCAGTGTGGATCTTAACCGCGGCCCTTGACTCTTGAGTGTATTGTTTCTTTCCAGTGTATAAAGCTGACATATTTAAAAATATCTTTACAACAGTGTTCTCTCTCTACTCCTACCTAATATTGCTCATAAATCAAAATGCTGAAGATGTAATCATTGGTTTCATGTCACACTAAACATTCAAAATCATTATCCCCAAATCCTCCGGGGAAGCGAGCAAGATGCTCTCAGTTCAGCTCCCTGTGGACTGTAGGGCAGTAGCACAAAGACGTATCCTATAATTGGACTCACGTGGTAGTCTGAGCTCATATGAGGCCATGAACAAATTAGTCCAAATCACCTCTTCCTTTAAAAAGAGACATTTCAAAATGTGCACAGTTCAGATTTGCAACTGCTTATGGATTAAAAATAAAAAGAAAGCTTTAATACTTCCAGAAACAGAGTAATGAATGATTTAGGTGTCTGCATATGACAGGAAACATCAGCCTTTTAATCCAGGGCTCTTTTGTGAGCATTTTGGCTTCAGGATGAACTCTGACTTCTTGAATTAATATTGAAGAGCACACGCTTCAGTTTTTTAAATGGCAGATTATAACAGGAAATGAAGTCTGAAATGAAAGCACCATGCAAACACAAACTGTGAAATATTTCCAAAAAATACCATATATTACTTTTTAAGGACATATGACATCTTGCAGATGCAGAAAATCATGACACAATCAGACATGTATTGTCAGCCAGTTAGTATGCTATAACACACACAAATGCAAAAATCCCTGACCTGACATCAGCTTTGATATTGTATATATGATATGTGTTTAATTTATTTTGCCAAGGAAGATTTTAAACGCTTAAGATATCATGATGCAGAATGGGGAACATATCAGGAAGGAATCAGTCTACATTGGACCTGTTTCTTGTTTTCTTTTCTAACTGTCCAATACTAGCTTCAGCACACAGCAGAAGATTAATGTTAAGATGCTTCCATCTGATTTGCTGCAGCAAGTATCTTCCTAAAATTTAGGAGGCAGAGGAATTGTCTAGATTAAAATTTCAGTTCACATTAACATCTTAACACTGTCAGTTATTGCACAGTAACACTGAACACATTACACATTTTGGGTAGAAGAAACAAATATTTCCTTCCTGAAATAAATGTACGTAAGACATCAACAATAGCACTTATAATGCAGGTCGGAAGGAGGACAAAGCGGTTAAGACACAAGCCCAGGACTTAGAGGAATCTGCTTTTAAGCTTCACCGAAGTTTTTCCAGGTGATAAGTCAGGTGGCCTCCAATATGCCTTTATTTCTTTTCATATTCAAGGCTAATAGCACCGTTCCCAGTTAGAAAAGGAATGTCTTGTATATTTGTGGTTCAGCCTAGGGAGAAACAAGAAGAAACTGCACATCTTGATTCTCACTCTCCAGTGCTCTTTTTGGAGCTTTACAAGGAGGTAGGAGGGATGAAAGCACCATCCAAACTGTTCTTTCCATTGTTGGAGCAAAAGTAATGATGTCTATCATCAGATTTAATAAACCTGCTTTTACTCTCTTGTACTTGAAATGCTGCGGTACTTTGTTTTCTTTGTAGTGTTTTAACGTGATATTTCTTCATTGGTTCAGTTTATGCTCAAAGAGATTTAGGAGTGGAAATAACTTGGAGGTGGCACTTTTACTGTTTGTCTCAAGGGCCTGACTCACAGAAACTCTGTCACAGTCCTCCAGGGCACTAACATTTCAGCTGGAGCACTGCAGTCACTATGACAAAGCAGGGGTCATATCTATATGTTATATATTGCTTTGTAGTGAGTAAACAGTTGCTGCTGAAATGAAACTAGTGCAGCTGCAGGTAGCAGGTTCCAGTTTTGCCTTCAGAAAGGCAACAGAGCTGCAGTGGACTGAGGGTGCAAGACCAGCCAAGGACTCACAGGTTAGCCTTCTTTTTCTGCAACCACAACAGGTCGGAGAGGGAGATACAGGTTTGCCAGCACAGTATTCCATAAGACTAAGTTGGTAGGGTGAAATTCTGGCACATTAACATTAACAGGGACCTCTTGTTGACTTCTGCAGCACCAGAATTTCAGCCTCAAGAATACACCATTTTCCAGCAGGGACAGGAGCAGTTCTTTTACACACTTGCTCTGGAGGTGTACCATCATATCACTTGTATGAGGATTTGGGGTACCGGTTGTCTCCTGCAAGGTTGCGCTCAATCCACATGCTTTCCCTGTGATCCTTTCTCAGCTTGTTTTCGTCCTTTCCTATCTTTCTCATTTTTTTTCTCCTCTTCAAGTTCTTTCTCCTCTAATATTTCCCAACCCATCTGTGAAGCCAGTGATCTTGAAAACAAAAAACAAAGGAGCAATTCCCTTGCCAAGTGCAAATACCTTGACAGATGTAGCATATAAGCAAAGCCGTGAAGTCAGACAAATCTGTAGCGTCTCCACATTGGCGCCCCATTCTCTACCTCTACGTGGGTGTCTGCTCCATTTTTATCCCTTGCGTACATCATTCCTTTATGAAGACTAGAACTCCTGTGTAAGCTTGAGACCATAGCTACCCTAACCTCTATAATGAAAATATCATACAAATACTGTAATTTATGGATTTTAATAGTATGTTAACAATTCTGTTAGATGTCAGCAGGGATTTATGGAAAGGACCCCTTGATCTTATAAAAAACAGTCAAAACAACCCAAAGAACCTCAAGATCCACTAAGTCTTAGAAATCTCTAATGTCATTTTGTCAGTATGGAGGATTAAGTTGGCACACCGTATTGGTATATAATTCACAATAACACTGCTCAGGGGCCATGGGGCCTTCAAGGCTTCCAGTTGGGCTACTGACCACCAGGACTACCTCAAGTGACAGCAAGGCTCACAGAAGGTCTCCTTAGACCTGCACTTTAAAAATGCAAAATTGAACCTGCAAATACTTAAACCTCTGTGTCAAGTCCTTTACCACAGGGGTAGCACAGAGGTATATTTACAAGAATGTCTAACACAAACCACTAGAGGGAGGGAGAGGTCCACAGTGCCAGAATAGCACTTTACAAACCAGGCTTCACCATCTCCCCCATTTTCTAATGCAGGATGGACCCTGCATTTTAGTAGCACATTGGGACTTCAGTTTTCACCATGCTCAGAGGTCAAATGAAGGTGGCAGCAGTTCCCCATGGCCTCAAAGGTTTGGCCCTCTGGACACTGAGCAGAGAGTTTTTCTCCAGCTCCAGGACCTCCTCGCACATGGATGCAATTTCTCGGTGTGGAGGCTGCAGGCCAGATGTACGGATCCCATGGGCTGAATGTGGCCCAGGAGTCATGAGCTACAGCACCATATGTAAGTGGTGTTTTACATACCTATCAAATGTCAGGTCTCGGCTCAGATGCAGCTGAAGTATAATTCTACTACTGTAGCACAGTTCCCTTAATATTATCCTGCAATATGGAAGAGTTCTTCCTCCAAATCATTAGCAACAGATGAGCTTTGTGCTTATTATAGGCCCCTGAGTACTTTGTAGAAAAACATACCCAGAACAAAGTGTGTCTCCATTTCTCCTCAGCTGAATTTTAGCAAGGAATTTAATAAGGATTTATGGGCTTTCGGAGATTGCCTTGAGCTTAGCCAAGGACTCTTTCTTTAATCAAACTTTTCCGTGGGGGGCAGGGGAGGATGTGATTCCAAGGTTATAGAAATTGAAGCAATATCTCAGGTATCTAACTCCAGCCTCACACAATGTGCTACCAGCCCTTCAACTTACAGGAGAACAGACTTCATTTTTACACATCTCATCCAGAAAAGCAATGTATGAGTTGTAAAATGTTAGACTCAGTAAGCTTAAGTGTCAGTCCCTGGGCTATATTATATTTGGAAATCAAAAATTAATCCTGCAAAATAAATAAATAAATAAATACATGTATTGGGAGCAAATAGGTGGAAATAGTTTACATCATTGAATATTGGTTAAACTGCTGAAGATCACTTGGATGATTGACGATGGACAAATACAGGAAGATAACTATCACTGCTTCAAGCAGCTTAAATTGATGATAAGAAATATTATAATCTGGGGATGTGATAGACATCATTCTGGTGTGAGTAAAGTGGATGTCATCTTTTTTGCTGAATTAAATTTTCAAAGAGCTTTTGAGTGAAATTACACAAGAGTTCCAAGTCACTTGAATTTTGCAAGATTGAATTCAAATAAGAATGGTTTGGAATTTAAGTCACAAGAGAGCATTTAAGTCACAAGAGAGCTTTTAAATATAGAGTGAAATATAGGAAGATCTGCAAAAAGGACTAGTTTTATGGACCATGGAAGCAAAGATCCCTTCCAGCTTAGAGTAAGCATTCCAGTTCTGTTCATTTTTGTCCATATAGGCTGTGTTTGCTGAACTCCTAAGCATTGTAGCCGGTTTCCAGCACTCTTTTCAATCCGGCTATATTCTGAGGCACAGCATGCCAAACTGGACACAAGACTCAAGATAAGTCATCAAAAGTAGAGAAAAATAACTAGACTTATTCCACACGTCTAACATATTTTCCTGTGTTTGTATTTGTTTCTTTTGGGATTTACTGTCTTTTTTTCTACAGACCTGTAGTTCAGCTAACATTCTGTCTCTTTTGTGTACACATCTGATTATGCCTACATGCGTTCTACTTACCCTATTAAGCTGTATCCTGTTTATTTCAGGGTATTTAAAAATTTATTAAAACCATTTGGGGTTTTCAGATTTTGTTATATGAGCTCCTTTAGTCACCATCCAAGTCTTTAACAAAAATATTTGTTAAATAATGTCAAACCCAGACCCCTACTGCAAAATGCTGGATCAGTCCATTTGCCAAATGGTTTTGGACTAAATATGAACCCAAAACCCTTGATAGAATCAACACGTGGTTGTGCTTTATTGAAAGAGGCTAGAGTTTCCATAGTGCAGCTGAACAGTTATCTAGTCCAATAATATGTCCCTAACATTGGCTGGTTTCAAGGTAAGATTTAAGAAACTGCACAATGGGCAGCTGTGGAACCAGGAAAGATTATGATGTTACCAGAAAATTACAGTTGACAGTAGGATAGAACATACTGTGTTTCTGCCAGACAGTATTACCTGAAAGTCTGAACAGGGAAGAGTGTATAAAATGAGAGAGGATGGTTTTGTTTTTAAGCCTGCCCTGCTTTGTAGGAGATCTGACTACTGCCTCTACCACAAGTTTTTTTCTTTTTTTTTTATGGACCTTGAACAAATCAATTAATCTCTTTGAGTTTCAATTCTCTGTCTACAAAGTGAGGGTGATAGCTCTTTCGAATCCTAGGGATACAGGCAATTGAGATGTCTGAGGGGCTCCTTGACACTGTAAGTGCCAAGGAAAAAATAGCTCTAGAGAGGAAAGGATGAAGCCAGAAGGCATCAAAGATCAATAAAAGCCTTGATTATAATCTATTGTGTATCTGGTGAAACACCCACACCAACTCAGAAGACACACTGCTCAGCTTAGATAAGAGAAGTCAGGAAAACCACAACCTACCTGTGCTAAAAATAGAACAGGCTAAAACAAGCAATGAGAAAAAGGAATTTGTACATCTTTTCAATGCATTTGGATCCCATATAGAATGCTTATGCAAAGTGAAAGTTGCTCGTCATCAGTCATGAAAAGTCAACTAAGAGAGTGGGACATCTGAGTTCTTTTAAGCCACAGTAAAATAGATTTAGGACCCTGCCCAGGACGTCTCTGGGGAGAGTGGGACACATCACTAGCTATGGGGAAAGGAGTGCATTTTTCCCACTAGTGTGCCCCATTTCAGGGATTGGAGAAGAAATTGCGTGCTGAAAGTGCGAGCTGCTGCATCATTTGGCCCTAGTCTGGAGAGGGCATGAGGTGGTGTTATGTGAGCAAAGAGGCAAATGCCAAGCAACACCGACCGAGGCTAGGCTAGGCCATACAGACAAACACTAGTGGGACACTAGACTCGCATCACTGTCATTTGATATTAGCAGCATCTTTAAATTTGTGGGTTTTTTTTTTTTTTTGTAGTGAGAATCATGTTTCTGACATATGCTGATACCAGCCATCACTGTGCTTCAGGCTGAAACAATCCATGAACAAATAATTCCTTATGGAAAATCTGTCTGAAGTGTTGGATTCTGTAGGATTTCTCACAATGTTGCACATACTCCCACAGGCACATGCATGCATGTATATGCATACACCAGATTGAAATCTTCACAAAATGTAGATACAGCTTCTGTTTTCTTTAAATGCGGCTGAATGAGGAGGTTACCATTTATGTAAAAGCCTCTGAAGTATTTCATCCACAGTGGATGTGAATCATTTCTTCAATTCCTTTCTTTGCCAGAGAAGCATCCAAGCCGATCTCAGTCTTTGGTAGCCAGTACTTTCTGTGGGGAGGAATGGTTAGAGGGGAAGAGGTATGATGAGATACTACAACTAAAAGACTTCCTTACAGGCTTGAAAGAAAAGACTTGCTTCTTTGGAGGAAGGGGAACAGACTCCCGCTTTCAAGAGAACTGTTCAAGCACTGACCTTGATCTACACCTCTGCCTTGCTGCACACATGTCCCTTTCATAGCTCTGTTTGCTTTGAATGTCCTTGTGTGCAGATGTGGACATCTCCTTCATCTGTGTGTGTCAGTCCACTGAGCTTATGAAGCAAGAAAGTGAAAAGAATTTATAAATTTGATCACAGACACTAAAGGAGTAACACAAGGAAGAATGACGAGCTTATGTCTCCTCATGCATCCACTGGGGACAAGATCTGATTTTTAAGTAAACCCCTTCATTTAAAATAATTTGTCTCCTTTATTTAGGATAGCCTTTAAATATAATATGCTTATTCTGATTTTCTTCCTGTCTTTTTTTTCTTCTTCTTTTTTTTATTTTACTTTTCTCTTCCCCTTTGAACACAGTAGATCTTATTTCTGATGCATAAGGATCGTCATCTGCTCTCATGGGATCTCCCTGGAGAGATGAGAAATGATGAACCTTGCATTCCTTTACTCTCCTGGTTCCCAGGGAAATAACTGTAGACACAGATTTAAAACAGGAAAAAAAAAAAAAAAAAAAAAAAAAAAGTATTCTGGGCTTTTCCACCATCCTTTATTTACTTTTCCTGGTTTCTATTCTCTTCAATATTGCTTATGTATTTATGTTCAGCTAGCAACCCAGCAGGGATCAAAGTCTTTTCTCTCACTGCTGGAGTGTTTTACCACAGCAAGGTAGAGGGTATAAGAATACAGATAAAAACACTAGATAACAGCCAAATGTTTGTCACTTGCAGCACATTTTGGAACTGCTAGAATTATGACACAAAATGCTGTTGCCATTTATGTCTGGATCAATCTAGAGTAATCTCATTGGTCTCAGAACAACTCTGAGTTTACTCTTGGTGTCACTGTTAACAAAACTTCCTTTAAAAAGTGCCAGACCTAAAATGAAGATTACGACATAGTTTTGTACGGGGCACAAATATATGGACAGGACCTGAAAGAGAGGAATTAGTGTGTAGATTTTGTAACACAAGCTGTGATAAAAATATTGGCAGAGATTAATATTTGCCTGGATTCAATGCTCTTTACAAACTCAGATGTTAGATGAGATTTAGCAGGATCTTTTTCCCCAAAGGCAAGTGAATTTTTGTATAACTGTGAGCAAAGGGGAAAAACAGATCTTTTCCTGATTTGTATCTGCCATTTATAATTCTGTTTGATTGCCTGAAACAAGACCATGCACCCAGAAACAAGAAATACTGCTATAAGATGGAAGTTTGCCAGCAGAATATAGAAGGAAAAAGATGGATGCTGGCTTGTTGGTATCAGTGAACTCTATAGCTCTGCATAGTCTTTGATGAGCCAATTACCTCATCCTCTACAAAAATTAGTAGACGTTTTTCTTTTTCTGTATGAAAAAGAACAGCTCTCAGCAAGCCTGAGGAGCAGAAGGGACTCAAAGGAATCTGCAGCCAGTGTTTCTTCAAAAGCAGTAGATGGGGCTATGGGAGACCTGACTTGCGGAGTCTATGTTCTCTTAAGGTGGTCCTATGTAAAAGTGAATGGAAAACTGATGAGGTAACATCAGTGTCATTTGGTCACATCTACTCAAGGTTTTACTGAGCTTCTCTCTTTAACGAGAGGCAAAAACAATACAGGATTTCCACACACACGGAACAGCAGAGGCACCATGATGGACTTAAGTGCCATAATGTGTCAAACTGCAGAAAAGATGTGTATTACAGGGAATTACTGCATCTGCAAGTCATTATTTCCAATAGAAATAATAGGTACAACCAAGAGCCGCTGATGTATCTCAAGGGAGACTGCAGGAGATCTCCTTTAATTAACTTGAGTCACTAGTGTATGGAGGTAAATAAATCAATGAAATCTTGATCTCTGTAGAATTGAGTTGGTATAAGATGCTTTTATTGCCTCAGGAATCTCTCTTCTGCATCATTTCTCAGCAATTCACATTGATTTGGATATTTAATGTGGAGCTGTAAGTTTTCCTCTTCATGTCTAAGTACGTTGTCAACAAGAAGAAAGAAGATGGACTTCATTAATATTAGCACATGGTTTCAGTGGTTACATGGTTTCTCATACCTTGAAGTCTGTTCTTTTTTGCTCTATGTACAAGAGTTAAGTGTCAAAGGGGAAGGTTAATACCAGAATTACCAGGAAGTTTGTTTTAGAGAGTCAACAAGATTGGCTAAGGCAAAGAAATATGAGCTTCAGAGTGAGAGTTTCTAACTGTGGTCTTGTTCCCAATGTGGGTTTTCAATTATACTAATAGGATTAACTGTCTATGAAGGGAGAAAAGTAAAAAGGGTCAGAAGAAACTAGAAACAAGTACTAAACACTAAAGACTTGAGAATGAGTCTAGGTTCTTCACTGTCATTTTGTGACAGTGCAGGTAAATCACGTTTCACAAGTCTGTTTTGAGTTCCCTGATTAGGTGAATACTGCCTGGTCAAAAGCCCGCAGAAATTCAGGCAGAGGACTCTCAATCCTTGGACAGTAAATGTCTGAGCTGGATATGGAGCCATTCTTATACAGAACACAGACAAAACAACTATAAAGACTGAGAAGTAATTCTATAGCTTTGTGCTTCAAATTTACATTCTCTGTGGAGGTCAAACATTTGCTGGCTAGTGGCAACAAAATGACCTTATATTATACGTCAAGTGTTAGCGTAGCTTAAAAGACAAAGCAATTATTTCAAACATCAGAGAACAGAATAAAATTTAAACTACAGAACAGTAATTTCTTGCTCTGGAAATCAATAACATTTCACTGAGAAAGGTTGCAAAATCTCTCCAGTTTCTATTGCTATAAACCTAGGCTCTGATTCCTATTCTAAGCATTACTCAGTTTCAGCAGACTTTGATCCTCACTGGGAGGAAACAAGGATCCGACCTCTGCCTGAACTTGGGTCCTGTGGAGAAAAAGATTCCCCAGGCTGAAAAATAAAGGTTTCCAAGCTCCTTATACATCTGTTTAGACTCCCACCAGGCAGTGTGTTCACGCGCCTGTGTAGCATTCTTGAATGTTCTCTTCCAATTAACCTCGCTGAGAAGGCTGCCAGCTAATTTGCTGACCAACCCCAAACAACTGGAGAAAAAAAAAAAAAGGGCAGAAGAAAGAAATAAAATGAATGCCAGGCAGCAGTTTTAAGCATGATTCTTGCATTAATTTTGCCAGCTAGAGTAAACAAACAGTACTGGCTGCTGTGCAATAACCTAATTCCCTAGTCTGTTCCTAACACCGGTCCCTTCTCACCCCCAACCTTTCTCACTGGTAAGTTTCCTGATTTGATTAAGTTGGTATCGATTTCCTTGGGCTGCGTATAGTGGAAATCCCCAAAGTGAAAGGAGTTGTAAACATGACCAAAATTCAGCTCACTGCAGCTCCTAAAAAATAAACAGACAATGCAACAACCTGTGTTATGCTCGAAACTCTTCCAGGGAATTTGTTGAACCCCCAAGATAAGTCTGTGCTGGCTTCCTGCAGTTTCCATATAGTGGCAAACTAGCATGCATGATCACATCCAGTATAATATTCATCTCCCTTTTATCTCCCGAGTCTTAAAGACTTCTAAATAGAGACCTCCACCTTCTCTAGCTCAGCTTTATTTTCTCCTCTTGCTCCTGATGCTTGAGGCTTTCTCCCAGTGCTCTTCCTCCTGATGTTCCTCACACCCAGCTGTCAAACTAAACTTCATCCTCTTGTGCCTTACCCAGTTCTTTTCCTACAGTTGCTTTTTTTCTTTCTTTCTGATCCTATGTGCAGGTATCTCCAAGGGGTTAGGTGACTGGAAGGTATGTCAGTCTGCCAGCGCTGTCACCTTGCTGCAACCTGAGCGACAGATCTGCATGGCACGTGCAAGACAGTTCCCTCTCTCCACGTCATCTCTCCAGCATCTATCCTATGTTCTTTCATATTTTTTCACAAAAGGAATTCCTCTCTCCAGTCACTTTGGGATCAAGTCTCTGTCATGAAATGGTGTAAAATACAGAAACATACTACCTTCTGCTCCCATAACCATATGTGGATCAAATATACTGCCTCCAATCATGGAGATTAACAGCCATGTAGGACTCTGCACAGGGGATGGAAAAGTGTGAGAAGCCCATTAGCATATGGGGATTTCTCTGCATTGGTTGGAATGCTGCTTACTGTGGGACTTACTTAGAGTATGTTTGATTTGATCAGTTTATGAGGACAATTATGTGACATATATGTGTCTGTTGTAGCTAGAGATTTGCTTACTTTTCAGCTTTCCATTTTTTTCTAATTTACCTCTTGGGGAAAGGAATAGAACAGGAATAGAAAAGAATAGAAAGGTTTAATAATTGTATTTGGCAAGTTGACTCGATGTTTCTCAACATGTTTATAGTCTTGACAGGTTAAGGACAAATTAAATTCGCTGTGGCTGACACTGTATGTTGGACTGTAAGGTGTAGTATCCCAAAATGCCAATATATTCTCTTTGAGATAGCTACTTTCAGTTAGCAGGAGGGATTTCTTACAGTACAATAGTTGCATCGTGATGACTAGCTGAATGCTGTGCTGCAAGAGTAAGTAGCTAGTGGCTGTCCATTGGTTTAAGTCATGGATTTTAGTAACAGCCTGTGGCTTGGAGCTGATTCCTACAGCAGCACAGAAAGAACTTTTGTTCCTGGAGCAGCTGTTCCCCATCTCCGCTCTTTGTTCTCAAGGATTCAAGACACCCTCCCTTAACCAGCAAGATATTGGTAAGGACTCAGTGCCATTCTGTCCATTTGAGGGGTTCCCTCAATGTTTCTACCCAGTCACTTAACCTCTAGTTTGAGAAAAAAAATGTATACACACTCTATTCTTCAAAAGTTTCTGGCTGCTGAATAGATGCCGCAATATTGGTCTTTTCGGAGCAAATACAGCAGCTGAGAAGCTGTGAAGTTGTCATTTTTTGGAAAACCAGGAATGGTGTTCACACCACAGAAATTATTCACCTTGTTTCCTGGACAGTAGCATATGATATCAAGACTCGTGTCTGTAGAGCAGTAGTCTGACAAGAATCACTCCACAAGCAAGAAGTTTTAACTGCTCTTGTAAGATCTAGGATCTGATTACCTTTGATCCATTTGTGGATACTGATCCATCTTCCTCCAAAGATGGCACTTAAAATGATACACCTGCCACTTTAAAAGATAAAATGGTTTTCATAGCTTAATGGCCTTATATCTTACTGTGATAAAGCACATACATCAGAGGAGGTTGCTCTCTATCTTGGTTTTTTGCTTAGAGCTCTTAGCAATAACCAGATGTATTTTTTCTGCTTCCTTGTTTGAGGGCAGAATCTTTGGGTGCATCTCCAAAGTACTGTGCTTCAGTTATATGTAAATGTACATCAGATTATTTTCTAGTACAAATTATAGCCTGAGTATTATCTGTGAACTGTATATTTCCATTATTCATCCCTATCTCTGTTCCTGATTGGATGCCTGAAACTTTATGAATAGAGGAGAAAAGTGAATGATGAATAGTGAATCATGAATAATAAACAAGATGAGTACACTTTTTCATACTCCTGTTCCTCCATGAATATGTGTATCCCTATATATCAGTTGACTTCACCAGCATTCATATGCAGAGAAAATGCATTGAAATATGACTAGCAAAACAGGGCAGGAATGCAGCTGAATCAAATCAGGAACTGTATTTTTCCGTGTAGTTGTGAATGCACTACTCAGCAGCCATCAGTTCCAATAAAATTCAACTTTTATGAGGACAGAACTAGTCGGAGAGGCAGGAGTATTTCTCCATGAACATCCCACTGACTTGCACCAGAAAGGAGTACATGTCACAATTCTTCTGCTTTCTTCAGGTTCTTCAGTTCGAAATTAGAAACAACAAAGCCTTTTCTCCTTTCTGTAGCACCCTCGAACATCTGAAAAGTTGTGCTAAGTGAGAAAGAAACATTCTTAAAGATTCATCAGTGACCAATGTAAATCATGCCAGACTTCGGATTCGTAGCCTTTTAGGTAACTTACCGGTATGATCACTGCAGCTGTTGCTTAGAAGATTATTCATAAGTTATATTTTTCCCAGTACAGGTAATTGATAGGTTCTATGTGCCTAACTTGTCAAATCATATTTTATTTATAGTATACTATACCTATGCTGATTACTCCTGATCGCCTTCTTATCCTTCATATGCTTGGAAATGGCATTCAGGATGAACTGCTGCATCACCTTTCCAGGGATCAAGGTGAGGTTGAATGATCTGTAGTTTCCTGGGATCTCCTTCTTGCCCTTTTGGAAAACTGGAGCAACATTTACTTTCCTCCCATCCTCAGTCACTTCTCCTCATCTCCACGACTTTACAAAGACTGAGAGTGACCTGACTGTATATGATCTATCAGCTAGTAGCCTAGCTATTATCAAGACATTTTGAGCATTTTGTAATTTAGAAAAGGAATGTTTGTAGCCTGAGAGAACCAAGCCCTTCAGGAACTGTTAAAGGATGTCAGCCAAAAGCATCCATTAGACCCCCATAACTGCCCATCTAAATCAGACATGAGGGACTTATATCTGCCTTTTCTCTCAACTCTGTCCTAGCCTTCTGCCAACTGGGACCCAAAGTTCTACTGAAACCAGCTTTAGTTTTGACTTTTTCTTTCATACTGACCAAAGCTAGCTATGTCAAAAATATCATGTCTGCTCTAATTGCTTTAATTATTATTGAGTAGGGTGAAATACTGTACAAATATGCAATAAGCAGACTTGTAGAGACTTGTCTGCTTTTGAATACATTATCGGAGACATAGAACCTGCTGCTTGTATGAAATGCCAGGATTTAAAGGTTTTTTGCAACTGCTTTTAAAACGAAAAAGCATCTATACTATTAAATTATGCAAGCATTTTTGTAAGTCCTGAATATGCCTCCACTGTTCACAGAAATGTGTGGTGCGTCCATTTAGATTTCAGTCCTGATGCTCTAAAAACCTATAATCAGGAAGTTCAAAATGTCAGTCTAATATAAAAATCAATCAATGGAAGGTTTGTCATTAACTGATTTTTTTTTGATACTTTAAAAAATAATGATGCAGCCTTGTTGATATTTCCTTTGGTGAGGCAATGGACTGCAAATTAGGGTCACCCTTTTATTGTCCTTTCAGATCATCAGATTATAAATATATTTCATCTGAGTCAAGGTATCACAGCAAAAGAATTACAAGATGACCTTTAAAAATGGCTAGTAAAGCCTTGTTGCTTATTTTGCTCAAGATCTCACCTCAAACAATCCCTTGTCTGTCATTTCCAGAGATAAATTGCTATTTCCATTGTGCCTTCACCTGTAACAGCAGCTGCCATTTCACCACCTAGCACTCACTTTTCCAAGCCCACCCATCCTCCCCCACTTCATTTCATTCTACCTACACCACAATTCTCAGTTTCTTCTAAGACAGAAAGTATATATTAAATATATAAATATAAATTACATAAATATAATCTGACCTGCCTGTTTTCCCCTTCGCTGGCCATAATGCCAAAGTTGCCATATACTTTTTTCTCTTAATGCCTCCAGTCGTTCCAGCAATCCCATCTCATCCCATTGCTTTGCTGTTCTTCTCATTAGTGTCTCACTATGCTCTGACTCTGCTGTCACTGCACAAACAGGTTTATTTTCTTAGCTTAAAACAGTTTTCCTTTGAAGCTCCTGCCTGCCCTCTGCACTTCCCAGTGAGCTACAGCCTTGGTGTGGCTCTTTTCCTCCTCTCCACTCTTGTCTCTTAAAATCCAACAATCAGGCCAAGTTGACAACTGAAACAGGCCTATCAACCTCTCTTCTTTTAAGATCTCTTTCAAATATTTCACTACCTCTTTTCTTAGCCACTGTTACAGTTCCACCAGGCTGCCCCTGATTGAGAGGTGACCTTCCATGCAGATCTCTCCAGGCCTTCACTCAATCCCTGGTAATACAATACCCGCCTGTAATACAAGTCACCTAGTCTTCCTGGGTAGTGAATAAATTATATAAAAGCAAGGCATTGCCAGACAAGATTTGGTGTTTTATTACCTAGAAGTAACTGAGCATACCTTACTGACGGTTAAGGAGGCCAAGGTGACGAGCTCAGATGCTGATATCCACAGTGCAGACGTACTGCAAGGAAGTATTGCATCTATTGCTTCTGAAGGATTTTGGTTTACATTTTAAATTATATGAGGTTGGGAGCAATTGCATATCTTTACGTTCTGGATCTGCTCAATGGAGTTCAAGGCCGTGACCATGTTTCCATGGTGCTATTATAATGATCAGACTTCAAGCTATCAACAATATCAAAATGCTGTCCAAAAAAAAAAGAAGAAGAAAACAGAAAACATCTTGCAAAGGTTAAGGGAGCTACAGTGATGTATAGCAAGAATATGGAGGCATTCAGAAACAGTTAATTGATAGCTTGTGTGGCTGGTAATCGCAGTGCTGCAGTCACTGTGACTCTAAACATATGGCAACAGGGATAATGCTGAAAAAGAACAATGGCATTTAGTCAGCTGCTATACATAGAACTTATTTATTTATTTATTACTAACAGTTATTTGTAAAACTTTTTTGATTCATTTTGGAGGAGGTTTTGAAAATAAGATCTAAGCCACTTGGAAAAAACATGGAATTCTCAAACTTATATAACTACGAGTATCATTCAGTGAGAATTTTGCCTCTGTTACTCCTTGTTTCCCTTTAGTAATGAGTGGAATTCTAGGGGTAGTGCTAATTCTTTTAATTTCTTGTCATGTCTTTTATTTTGAAGGCTACAAGGCCTTGTTTGAGAAAGAGAGGATTATGTGGGAATATGTCTGAGATATATAAAATTATGAGTTGTATGGTGTCAGTGAATGAAGAAAGTTTATTTAGTATCTCCCACAATATTTTTATTCTTACCAAGGAGCATGAAATTATGATTAGGCAGCATATTCAAAGCAAATAAATGATACTGTTTTGTTTGCATGCTGTAGAGTTAGTCTTTGGAATTATCACTAGATCGTAGGAAAAATATAATATATGTACATATACGGTACAGGTTTCCTGTTGAAAGCTGGGTGATCACTGCAATGTACAAATCCAGACTGGAAGCAGAATTATTTTACTTATTCAAATCAAACATCACTTTAGCCTCATATAACTCTTCCTATCTAAACATTAGTTGGAAAAATTAGGCATCAGGAAAGAAGACCGCTGCTTTGCTTTTCTCAGCTCCTCCGCTCTGCATTGTGGAGAGAGGAGACCCTTCCTTCTGCAGAGCCACCTATTCCTGGCTGGGTGAAAGATCTTGAAATGCAACATGGAGTAGACAGAATGGGCCAGGGCTTGGAGGCTGCTCAGAAAATCAGGAAAATGGGCATAGCAAGTTCTCAGAGCTGGCAGAAAGAAATAGACTTTTCAAAGTCTATTTCAAAGTCAGAGAACATTTTCCGATCTTTTTTTTTTTTTTGGAACCTTGAAAAGTCACAAAAAGTGGTAGGATTTTAAAGGAAACTCTGGAGGAAAGATTTGGCATACAAGAAACAAGGGGCAGAACAGAGAGCTGATTCCAAACCCATGTAATTTATTTGAGTCTAACCCATCATATAAAGATTTTTCTCTGTTTAAGAAGTGTGTGCTCTAACAGAACATCCCTTCTGCAATATGAACTCCCTTTGGTGATTTTGTGGTGTTCATTACAGAAAACAGTATTAGCAGACTTATGAAAGAGCTTTGGCTTTTGGGGGTAAATTCACATTCTGTATTCATATTTATTTTACAGATGACTATATTCATGCCAGAAAAAGAAATCCTTTCTACTCTGACCCACTGAAAAGTGTTGCTGCTACAACCCTTCAGACATGCCAAGTGTGCTGGAGGAGGCAATATTCTGTGTGCTGGAGGAGCTCGTACATGCTGTCACCTCACTGATAGCAACAGCCCTTACAAGAGCCTCATCTATAAAGTAATACTACACTGTGGTTCAAAATGCCCAGTGCACATTCTGCTTCATAGCAAACTGAGTCCAATTTTTTTTTTTATTTTGGTCACTCTTCCAAAAGTGGGACTGGTTCTTCTGACAGGAGAGAGACTGGTCATCTCTAAGAACATCATTGACAATAGGCTGACAGGCTCAGAATTGGATCTGATGTTGTGAAACAAATGCTTTGATGGCTTTCCTCAGCTTGGTTACCAGAAACCTTGCTTAACTATTTATTTTGAACATCTGGCCTACTATTATTGAGCATCTATTTATAAATCTGCCCTCAACAAAACTCTCAGAGAAGGGCCTGTCTTTAATCAGCTTGTGTGTGACTTGTGGCAGTAGAATATTTTACAGACATTAGTTCCTAATTGTCCAGGGTTTTCTTATACAAATCAGCATTCCTTTCTGGAGCTACTTTATTTATATATGTTTTTTATTAACAGAGCTGTTTCTGCATACAACAGAAATGAAAACAACTCTATTAGAGAAGCTGTGAGTTATTGCCATCAGTTTATTAAATAAAATCATTTCAAGATTTCATGCAAAAGATGTAAAAGTTTTAACAAACAGCTAGCCATTCCTTAAAATACATAGAAACCACCTCTCTGTTTCTACGTTTGTATTAAGTTCATTTAAAACTTTCATTATCAAAGGTTGCAAAATAAGTTTAAGCACATTCAGAGTTGCTACAAGATACGAGGAGGTTGGGGAAAAAAAAGAAACATTATTCTCATTAAAGAGTAAGTTAGAGCATGAAAAAGTTTTGCATGCTACTGTTGTTAAATGGGCACATCATACATTGTGATGGTATGTTAAGGAATGATTATATTCCTATACATCTTGTAGATTTAACTCATTATACATTTCTGCTGTTATAAATACTCCTCTATTATTTTTACTTTAAATGTAATACCTCTTTAAGTATGATGGACCAAAATACCACTTCTAGACATCACTAATGTTATGCTCTTGAGCAAAATGTTGCCTCTCTGCAGGAGCATTTTCTTGCCCTGCTGCATATAACAAAGACATTTGTCCCTTTATGTTCATACAACTTAAGCTGAATAATATCTTTATTTCACTGAATCAATGCAATACATTTTGCCCTTGAATCAACTAAACTATGTGAGCTAGAAAATAGATTTTTTGCTAATGAGAAATAACTTGAAAGACATCCATGTGTCACTGAAGTTAAGGAAAACCTTGCATTTGATTTGATGGAATCTGACTATAGACTTGAATGAATTATTCTGAATTTACTTGAGTGCTGTATTTAAACTGTCAGTGGCAAAGGCTGTGATCGCAAGGAATAAAAGAAGGGATTACTTCTTTTTATATATTTTAATCTGTCTATGCCTTTCAATGTTGTAGGCATGAATTTCAGAAAAGGAGGTGATAAAGAAATTGTATATACAGTCAGTCAGGTGTCTCTATTTTGTTTGAACCTAGAAAGTCCTAAAGGCTCAGAACATTCTGCAATCCCTAAAAGACACTACACGCCCTCTGCTATAGGAAATGCTTTGTGAGAGAAGCTTTCATCTGCTTTGTTATTTTTATGGTGTGATATTAGAATAACTTTCACCTTAATTTCCCTGTCATCTTTAAAACAAAAAGAAAAAAAAGAAAAAAACAAATATAAATTCTATGAGAGGCAAACTCTATTCAGTAAATATATATATATTCAGTGTAATATAGCTTCAAGATACTGGATTATTTATAAAGCTTTTTAGGTGTAGAGTGTCATCTTCCTACATGAAAATAATCCTGTGCAGGTGAGGGTTTATAATTATGCTACCTAGTGGTCTGGCCCTCATTTTTTCAGTCCCATAAGCAACAAGTTCAAGAAAGATAAATTGAGGGAGAAGATTTCTGTATTCCACTTCCAGGTGTGTAACAGCTGGTCAAGCCTGAGAGACATTGGTACTAAAAGCTATAAATTCTACTACAACTTGGATCACTTTCCATCACTGTGGCTTTCTCACATTAATAATCTCTGCAATTGAGAAAATGGTAGCTCAGGTGTGCTCCATCATTTTCTTGCTATCATCCCCACACGTTCACCTGGCCCAGATTCACACTGGGGCCTTGAATAGTGACAGGCAAAAAAGCTGTGATTTATACAGCACTGTAATAATTAGGGCAGAATGCACAAGTGCTGCTATAGCTTAGGTTGTGTCAGTGTTTCCATTAGAAACCCTTGTGTTTAATGCTTTATAATTTGGCCATAAACTGTCACTCCAGACTGCAATTTGGCATACAAGGTGTCAACACCAGAGGGAATCTTACAATAAAATACAAAATTTGTTTGGTGCTTCTAAAGTCATTTGGATACACATATACACATAAGCATCCCTGCACACCACCAGAAACTCAGAATGGGAGGTTCGTAACAGATTATATGCATTGTTCAACCCATATGTTTCTGAAAGACAGTTATCTTTTCCCGACTGTTGTTCACAGTATTAGCCTTTGTATATAGTAGGTAAGATCTGAACTTTTCTCCCCTGTAGCAGCTTGAAAAGGATGGCTGATATCCTCCACTCACGATCCCAGGGAGAAATGCCCCATGCTTTGCTCACTCACTCTTTGTCAGAGTCCAGCACAGGTTCTTTTAAATATGTATTGACAGTGTAATGTTTAATATAAAATTTGCTTATTTGATGAGTGATACAGCGGTGTGATACAGCAATATGCTGAAATCACAAGTTGAAGACACATTTAGCAGAAAGTAGCACTTGCAACATGCAATTGTTGGATGACGGGATCCACTGGATACAAATGTTGGATCCAGTGCAGGTGGATCAGAATGCAAACATGATGCCCATTACTATTCTGTCACCATCATGACACAGCGTGTCCCCAGTTGCCAGGAAGGGATATGGGGACTGAAATCATCTCAGGTCTGTTGCTCTCTTGAAATTTATTTTGTTAGTTGTGCAGTTTTTCTACTTTGTGTTGCTCTGGCTAACTCAGGGAGACATTCACTCTTTTGATTAACTCAGGAAAAAACATTTACACAACCAGTTGATCCACACAACTGTGTTATGGTCAGTTGATCCACTCAGCTGATACAGCTGTTTATCTAAACAAAGGTCACCATCCAGTCTTTGTGTTGAGATAAATTTAGCTTTCCTTCAACAGCTATGGTCGGTTGCATCCTGGATCCTCCCCTGAGCTTCAAGGATGCATTGCTTTGCCCATTACCACTGAGCCTTTCTCCCCTGTATGTTTATTGACCACACACTGTGTAAGAGCTGGAACAGGCAGTCACCATGCCTTCTGATGCACATTCAGTCTTTCTAAGGACATTCTGTGATACGGCAGTGCCCTGGCAAGGTATATGGGGGCCTGGAGAAAGAGGACAGTTTGTCACTGCCCCTTGGCTGGTGCAGGGATGGTGCCCAGCAGACTGCCCGCCAGCAGGCCCAGCTCCGATCCCGGCCATTCTGCGCTCCTCATCCTCAGCCAGCCCACCGTGCTGTGTCCTCCTGGCCCATGGCAGCAAGCACTAACATGTCAGCATTAGGTTTGTCCTAATGCAGGGCTGTTCCTCACCAGCAGGCAATGAAACTAATATCAAGATTGGTCTCGACAGGGTGCTTTCGGCCCATGCCTAAATTGTAGCCATCTCATGCCCCACGCAGGTTCCGTTCGAGATGGTCTGGAAATCTGGGCTGTGGGGAAGTTTCTGTCGAAAGACAGTTTGTTGTGACTAAGGCCGTGCTACCTATTCTGTCTGCATTTTGCTCAATGGGAGAATGAATGCTTGACTTCCTCTCAGGACTGCTGATGAGTGCCGCAGATGTGCCTGTAAATAACTGTCTCGATCTAAAAGCATGGCTGTGAATGAAAAATCATTCAATGAATATTTCCAGAAAGTATACCAAAAGAATCAGGGAGGAGGAAGTGAATTCATAGCTTTGAATTATGCTCCTTTTTTGTAATGTTTGTTGTGTTCCTAGTACATCAGATGTTACACCTGAAAACACAAACACAGAATAATAAATGATATGTATACAGTGTTTGAGAATAGTAACCTCCAAACATTAAGCAGCTTGTATACTGATAATATTTGCTAAACTTCCTTTGAAAAGCTTTCTTCCCTATACAGAAGGAAATGTCTAGTCTACTTTTGTAATGGAAGGAGTACAGGAGTCAAGAGATCACAAAATATGAGGTATGAAGAACTGCCCATTTCAATCAAACAGTCAGTGTGAGATTTCTTATTTATTACATGTTATAAAAAGTTTATTGCCCATTTTACAACTCTAGCTGCGCAATGTTTGATTTATCCAGAAAACCTACCAGTAACATACTTTTCCATCAGACCTTGCTTTTTGTGTACTGGAGGTTGTAACAGTTTAGCCCAGACTCTTTCCATACTGCTTGTGGGTGACCATGAATCCTTTAGGCACCAGGGAGAAAGTCTGCACCTGACTCGCATCTTCCAGGAACTGAGAAGAAAATTGGCACTTGAACATATCTACTGCTGAATCACACCAGCGATTACACCAGAAAGTTGTCACACCAGTGATGACTTGAGTTACTAATTGCATATGCCCCTATATTTACTGCTCCAATTTGGAACCAATAATCTAAACCAATAGATAATTTTAAAATCATCACCAATGCAGTTTAGCATAACAAACACCGGACTGCCATCTGAGCTACCACGGGTGCTTGGTTAACCGTGTGGAAAGTTAATGACTTCTCCGAGGAGAAGCATGTCCTTCCATTGCTGAAGGGTTTTCCTGTCTCTCTCCCTAAATTTAACACTAATTTTGCTGGAAGATGCCAATGGATGCTGTATGGATACTGTATGAATGCTGTATGAATGCTGATGGAACTTTCCGTCCACTGTGTGATGGAACTTTCCATTCTTTTTATTTGTATTTCCCTGGATTCAAAACTCCTGCTGAGCCACAGCAACAAAGGGACACAGCAGGAAAACAAATACACATAATCAAACAATAATCAGGCTAAAGGCCCTGGCCAAGAACTGACAATCTCAAGTTCCAGGAAAACTGCTAAACTTGCCAAGAGAAGAAGTGCAGTAGAAGCATCAGTGTATTTTATACCGTTATTATTTTATGATATATAATGCAAAATTCAAGCATCAGAAATTTTTAGCTTTAGAATCCATGATACCACATGGCATATAGATTCTTTAGCCAAAATTCCTTATGTTACTGTACTATTAAATTACATAAGATGTCTGCACTTGATGGTATTGCATGAACATACAAGATCTCAAGCTTTCGTCCTGTATCTTCTAGTGAATGGATTTATGTTCAGTGTCAAAGGAAAGAAAATGAATGTAGTGGAAAAAAATATAACACAGTACACGTTGTTGGGTTTAATTTGTTCTTCAAACTCATTAGAAACAGAAAGCTGTGAAGAGAATACGTCTAATCTTAAAAATAGAATAGGAATATACTTTACCTTTTTGGTAGACAAAGGTTTTATCAGTCCTAAAACTTTTTGGACTGGCAGGAGGGGAATGATGGGGAAAATATAAAGTCTTTCTGGAATAAATATGAATGTAAATCATTCCAAGTTCAAATAGTACTCAGCTCAAGAATCCAACAGCTTGGGAAAAGATTAATGAACCAGTATTTCTTTCTTGTGCTGTCATTTGGAGAAGCAGTTGGCTTTCATTAAGTAAATGAAGACCAAAAGAAGAGAGACAGAAACATATTGAATACCTGATACAGGATAGGTATAACAGGTAAATGAGAAAGTTCTCCTCTACTTCTTTAGCCATTGGAAGGCATGAAGAGAATAGTATATGTTAATAGTATATAGTAATTGTATATATATTCATAATGGTTCTATATGGTAGGGTTCCAAAGCACCTCTAAATAATGTGTTCCCTGTTGTAACTCACTTATTAACTGATCTAGAAATGTTGTGTACAACAGGAATTATAGCCATAAAAGTTGAATAATGCTGTAGGTTACCCGATAGCACCAATTATACACCTAGATATTCCATCTTCATACCTGCATCTTCATACTTACAGTCGTGAACCAGATAGCCTTTTTTTGCCTATCTGTTTTAAGGAGCAATAGCAGAATATGGAGTGGAGCTAAGGGACAAAAATGTAGCTTCTCTTTGAAATTGTGGTCAATGAAGTTTGCAACACAAGCAGAGATGCAGTGGATGAGAAGTAGGACTGAAAGATTGACTTTAACGAGCCAGAAAACTTTATGGTGACATAAACTATCAACCTCGGAAAAGCTAAGCAATCCCCTTGTAGTATATTTGGAAAGTGTGATTCTTTGTTTTTATGTAAGACTGATATTCCTTTTAAGATGCTGTCTTACATAATGATGAAAGAGTAGCTGTTCATTCTTATAGTAATTAATTTCAGATCATTTTTCATGAACAGCTGTTGATATGTTTTTGTTTTGGTAACCTTACTGACTTGCAAGTAATGTTACTGGTGTCTTCTCTTTGCCACCCTGATTTTGGATAACAAGCCTTTGTAGAATACGTGCTGTTCCCTGGATAGAACACAATGTTCTTTAAATTTAACAGACATTTCTATTGTAAGCTTAGCTCACATGATGAGGGGTCAATAAGCTACTGAAATGTGTTACGCTGTCTTCTTGTGATTCACCTGCTACATTTTGTTTTTAAAATAATCACACAGAATAAGTTAGGGAACAATGATACAGAACAGAAATCTCAGATTTTGTGTTGCAGGAGATAAAAAAACAAGTGGCTCAAATCACATCAAAATTCTATCTTCAATTTCATTTGGTTCTTCCTTTCCTGAATCCTGTAAACTTTTCTGTGTATTGGCAGTTTTAACAAGGAGATAGTCCCATTAAGTTAAATGGAACAAAACATATAACAAAATTAATATTTAATAAGGCAAAGGCCTTAAAAAGGACCATCAATAGCGCAGTAGCATTGCTGCAGAAGAGTTGTGAGTTGGAGATATTTTTTCTTCAGTTAAAGGAAAACCTACAGTAGTTTTTTTAAGCAATTGCAAATATGTATTCTCTTACTGGTAATATTGGAACTGCATCAGATTGCTACTTTTTTTTTCCAGAAATATCTGAAAAATACTAATTCTGTGCTGAAGGAAGGTCATTATATTATCAAATGATTAATTTTCAAATCTAAAGATTCCACAGAATTCAGAGACACTCAGCTTCACTAATACCTGTTATATATACCTGGGCTGTAGCCCAGTTCACTTCGAAGAAAGGACCACTTTCTACAGATGTGGACAGAGTCAGGCTAAAGTCTTCCAGCTGCACAAAAAGGCATACCTACTTCATATTTTACATCGTGAGCACAATACAAGAGTTCTGATTCTGGACGAAATCTGTAGAAAATCCTGAACCTAAAGATTTCAGACAAATTCTGAAGATCTGATCTAAGGCTGTGCCTGTGATGCAGTGCAGTAGCTGGGCTGTCTCTAATCAGACTGTTTGTGAGACCAGAAGATTTCTACCCGGGGCTGATTTATCCATTTGAAAAGTGTTATTAAACCCAAACAAATCTTAAAACTAAGCAAATAAGAACTGATAACATAAATATTAGATGAATACTATTAAAAATAGCACAAGAATGTGGCTGATTCTGCCTTGCATTTCTAATTAGAACAGAAATCAGTTTTTACTTAAGTTAATTGTAAGGTCTCTTAACTTTAATGGAGGGACAATCTTTTTTAAAAGATCACGTGGAATGTAACTGTTTAGCTTTTAAAATAAATTTTGTTGGTGTTTCTTCAGTGTGATCAATATTGTTTAGTATTAGGTAATGAACAATTCCCATTAGCAGTATTAGTAGCATAGTTGTGCAATTTGGCATAAAAGTTTTGATTTGTTTGTGCTCATCTCATAAATTTTCAGATTATGTTTCTCTAATTAATGCCTAAGGAACTTTTTTGCTGTGAAAATACAGCAATTTATGTTTAAAAGCTATATCCAGTTACAGCAGTAGCTGGCTAGATAATTTAAGGTTTAGCGTTAGCAAGGATTGATGAACTAGCTTGAACATCAGATAAACTCTCAGAGTAAGGTTTTGGAAGGGCAAAATCCAACAACAGCCATTAGACTAATGCTAGGACTGCTCCCTGAATAGAGTACCTGCCCGGTCTTATCTCAGAGACTCGTTTTGTTTGCCCAGAGTAAGGCAAGACTTTGGGCTGGGACTTGGGCTATAGTCCAGGATGGCAGAGAAAGATGAGATAATGGTAATAACTTATCATGATCTAAATCTCTGGATTTAAAGCCGTGTCTGTCAAAGCCATTTACCTGCATTTTAGTACTACAGTTAATAGTGGCTGCAGAAAGTGAGTGAAGGCTTGCAGTTAAGTTCATAACATGGGATAAGGAGGACAGTGGGCAGGATTGTAGAAAAATGTATTAGTTAGTTTGTTTTTTTCATGGAAATGCTAAGCATCTGTGAGTCAGCTTGGGGTTAGTTCTATGTGTTCAGATCTTACAGGACAGAATTTCTGTATCTATAGGTTAAAGAGGACTTGAAACTATGATAGTTTGAGTATTGGATACTCAGTTTGGGACATCTTTTAAGTTTTATAAATGGTACAGATTGAAAAACAGCTTTCATCACCATGCTTTCATGAGGACTTCCTAAACCACTGATTGAAAAAAGATTGCAAAAGGTTATCACTCTTCCTCTAACATGAATTAGATAAAGAAACAGAAAGCCAGAAATGTAAATATTCTCTATGTTTGCCCATTCTTCTCATCAAAATTTCCTTGAGTGGCTGCTAGATTCTTAGTTTTATTTTAATGATATTTTGGAAGAAGCTGATAGCGCAAATTTCTAATAGTTTTGAGCTTCATAGTTTCTAATGTAGAATAATCACTATTGTCAGTCTCTTTTTTTCCTCAACTCTTTTATATGATTATTTGCTTTATTCTTGTTTTTGATATTCCCTTTAAGCCAAATTGCTTGTTTTTTTTTCTGTGTTATTACCCATGTGGTTCTCTTTACATATTGCAAGACTGTAACCAGAAAACACTTTTAAAGCACAGTCCAATTCTCACTCCATTTGTTTCTTTACATTTTTTTATCTCATCTTATCTGAGTCGCTGGGTTTTGAGATGTTAGTAAACTGGAAGAAAATTTTGCCATACAGAGCTTTTCTCTTCCTTGCTTGCCCATTTTACCTGCATAGGCCTATGAAACATTTTATTTCTCACTGCTATGCTGTAGCATATCGCAAGTATCTTCAACAGCCAACTGTGCATTGACAGCAGGTTTAAACTCACTGTATACTTACTGTAAAATGTTTAGGGACTTTAAAAGTCAAAAACAACTTAAAACTACAGTCATAGTAATATCTGTCTGTCTCAAAAACACTTTAAAGTAGCTGTTTCTTCCATGTGGGCTGTGTAAAATAAATAACTTGATTAGTTTATATTTTGACTATGTGAAAAAACATGTGTATTATTGAAAAAGAACTATTTTTGAAGAAAGGAGTTTTAACCTTAATCCTGAATGTTCATTTTGAAAGGTCCTTACTGTACTGTATTCATCAGAGACTAGTATTTGGGGGGTATTCATTTGCAGCTGTTACAGCTGTTTCAAAGGACCCTAGCATGATAGAAATTTGGATGTTGAAGGCTGAACATTGAGAATTTGTAATCCAAATGACAAATACAGCTCCTGCTTCCCAATGAGACAACTTATTCTGAGCTGGCAACAAGATTCACAGAGTCTCCTCCATCCTGGTTCCTGGGTCTGTTCCTCTGCACCTTCCATTTCACATTCTCTCCTCCCTTGCACTAGAGACAGGCAGACACTTTTTTTCTTTATTTGGTCAGTAACTCACTTTTCTTCGCCACTGAAATTGGTGACCTGCTGCAAGGCATTTGTCTGAAAAAGCTTGTTTCTTCAATTTATTTTCCATCATCTGACAAAAGAATAAGGAAGGACAAAGGAAGCGTTGTTCTTCTTAAAATGGAAATGTCATTTCTCTCTTTTGTTTATCCTGATGAACCCTTTGTATTTTAAAGCTTTCTGAACAGATGCCCTTTCTATTTTTGCCAGCATTTTCTTTATTATTAACATTTTCAAAAAATTGTCTTTTATTTCTGAAAGTGAACTCATAGAGGGACAACTTATTGTGCAACTATAGCTGATCATCAATGTTTAATTAAAACTTGTCATTGAAAGGTGATGTCCTTTCTAAGAAATGAATTTCCTTTAACAGTAAAAGTCTAGAGGGGCAGTTCTTTCCCTGTCACAGCTCGGCTTAAAAGACCAGAGAGACACACAGGAAGACAACTAACAGTTCTGTGCATATTTATGGACTTGTTGTGCATGTGGTAAGTACTCTCCTGACAGCTAGTGCTAAATCCAATCAATCATCACTTAAATACATCACTGTGTATATTCACCTCACTCCTTCATTAGCATTCATTAGCAATTAATCAACACAGCAGTAGTCTCTGGAAAGTTCAACAATCCATAAGGTACATTTACATTAAAGATGAGCAAGTGAACATTTGTTCCACTTCAGCTAAGTCTTGTGTATTGTCATTTCATCAAGGAGTGAAAGACATCGATCAACCAGTGATTGACTGATTGATAGATATAGCATGCCATTTATTCCCTCTGAAGAGCATCTTTCTTCAAACCAGAGGACAACATTTTATTTAGAAAAACTTTCACTCTTTAGTCTCTTAGAATACATTTTACTGCACTGATTAAAATTGCCTTCCTGCCCTAAACCATTGACTTTTCTGATAAACTACACTGTTGTATCTCTTCCAATGTTTACAGTAAGAACGTGTTCTAGGGTACCAAGGTCCTGCCATATGTTTTTAGCAGCAGACATGAAATCAAATTTGTTTTGCTGATTCACTTGCTCAGTCAAAGAAATTAATCAGTACCATTTCCAACAGTAGGTGGAAGAAAAGAAAGCATATTAAGGGGTATAAAAATATGGCTTTACTTTCTTTGTTCTGTTACAATTAAATAATTCTTAGCTCTTAGAACCCTTTATATTCCTGCAGGAAATTATCTAAACTAGATTTAATTGAACTAGTTGTTCAGTTCTACTTATGACATAAATGTATACTGATAATGATATCTTTACTGTTTATCTTAAGTACTCTTCAGACTTTATAGCAATGAAATGTTATAATCGGGTTTTAATTTCATTGTCTATTTTCTTTTGTGGTAGAAAAAATGCATTTCAATGTAAGGATTTATACACTTAGATGTATAAATTAATGTAGAAGAGAACTTACCACCTTACACTTAATGACATTAAAAAATTCATTTTAATAAAAATAAGAAGTTGTTGAGACACTAAGTAGACATGTATTTCTTTTGTATTTCCTTTGCTTTCATGGAACTGCATTTAGCAGCTATTACTATGTTGTTAATGATGTGATGAAATATCCAATATCTAATATACATGCAGTGCTGTGTGAATACTGAAAGCTTTATTTTTAAAATTCCTATAAAGTTCCTATTATGGATGTGGGTTTCTACTTATCTGCTTCAGTATATCTCATTACTTGTTTCATGACTTCTTTTTAATTCATTTTACATACTATTATTAGCTCTTTCTTGACTTTAATTTACCTTTGGATTGAAAAATAGGTATATGTACTCGACTCTATCCTTAACCGTGTTGCCTGTTGTCAGACTTAAAAAGGCTGTTTCTTAGTTCACTTCATCTCTAATTCATGGAAGATCTTTCTTCCTCCTACCTTCCTTTTTCTGTTTGTTTTTATGTGAATCTTTGTTTTAATAAGTATCTGGCTTTTTTGTTGTACCAGTATTTCAAGTCAGAAGTGAAATAATCTTGAAAGGAAGTACTGGGAGCATACTTGAATAGTGTTCTTTTTTTTTTAACTCAGTAACCTGTAATGCAGGGATGGGAAGCAGGGGATTTTTGTATGTTGCAGCAACAGAGAGAAATCCATGGGGAAAAGTCATTCTGTTCGATGAAAGATTTTGATATTTTGATGTGTTTGAGTATGATTTAAAGTGAACACTTCCCTTTCTGAAATACTCATCTCCCTGGTATGCTTGTTTAGACCCATAGACCCTGAACACTCACATCAGGGAAGAATTGTGTATTATGGAAAATCCGATATTATATCTGATTACCTGGATCCTGGTTATATCTGATACCTGGATCCATGTAGACCTGATGGTAGAAATAAAACCTTCACTTAAAAAAAACATACTGATGTTATCAGTGAAAATTCGTCAGCATTTCAACACAATAAAAGACTGAGCATAATTATTCCAAAAAGTTTTAATTATAACCAAGTCTACCACCTCCCATCTTTCCTTGGTGCTTGATGAGCTTTTCACAAGTATCTTGACTTGAAAAGGCAGGGATATGTGCAGCATTGGGTAGATGAATAGAGATATTAAATGAAATAATGATATAAATTCTTATGAGTTTATCTGTCTCTGGCCTAATGCAAAAGTAAACAAGATTCCATTCTTTCCCCATGCAGGAAGGGCAACATTTTATCTTTACATTCATAAAATAGTTCTTTAAAGTTCATTTCCCATATGACTGTTTCTTTTTTTTTCTCCCACGTGAAAATAAACCCCCTCACATTTTATTTTGCACATAAGCATTGAAAATTGTTAAACTAAATCCTTACTTTGCAGAGGGAAATCCAGCAGTGATTTTTACTTTTTAAACTCCTTTTCTATTTCTAGGAAACTTCAATGAACCATTTTATGGCATGATGATAGTGCAGTGGTAAGAACTTGTATTCAAGACGATTAGACAATCACTAACATAAGGCACTACTGAATTTCTCAACCCTACGGGCAACAGAAATGGCAGAGCAGATTTTAGGGAAATTTTACACATTAGTACATAAACAGTCTGTCAAGAAATCGCACCCTTCAGATGTCTGCCTCTGACAGCCTTCAAGACATTAAAAAAATCATAAATGTGATTTGCAATAGAGACATTTACTAGCCTTAATATACAGAGACTGTCATCACTAGGCAAATCCAGGAATGTCAAGTGAAGATTATTAGAGTACGAAATACCAGCAGAGCAGAATGTCAAGTATGGATGTACATTACCCAAAAGATCGTGAACTTCTCTGCTCGTGACTGAATTGATCTTTAGTCCACACCCCCTTGTAGTGTGGTCCTACATGCTTTGACAATGTGTAGACATAACTGCAAAAAGGAAAAGCAGGGGTCTATGAAAAGAGTCAATAAAATAAGAAAACTGGAGTTTTGCTGAATTTAACATGAATTATTAGAAGGAAGGAAACGCTGACAAGGTGAAGAAACAGAACTGGAAGGATCACTGATGTAAAGAAGGAAAGAGTTGTGAAATAACAGGTGGTAACTGTTAACTGGTAACTGGAGGTTGGACCACACTTAGAAAGCAAGAGATTTAGCTTTGCTGGAATTTTTGAGCAATATGTGACTTTGGGTCAGTTGCTCCAAGAGGTCATCCAGTTCAATCCCCCTGCAGGGCCACCTAGAGCACGTGGCACAGGGCTGCATCCAAGCGGGTTTTGAAGATCTCCAGAGAAGGAGACTCCACAACCTCCCTGGGCAGCCTGTTCCAGTGCTCTGTCACCCTCACCGTCAGGAAATTTTTCCTTAAGTTCCTGTGGAACTTTTGATGTTTCAGTTTCCGGCCATTTCCTCTAGTTCTGTCAGTGACCACCAGTGAAAAGAGGCCAGCCCCATCCTCCTCACTGCCTCCCTTGAGGCACTTATAGACACTGATGAGGTCCCCTCTCAGCCTTCTCTTCTCCAGGCTGAACAAGCCCAGCTCCCTCAGTCTCTCCTCATAGGGCAGATGTTCCAGGCCCCTGGTCATCCTCATGGCCCTGCGCTGGACTCTCTCCAGCAGCTCCACATCCCTCTTGTACTGGGGGGCCCAGAACTGGACACAGTACTCCAGATAAGAGTATCTTGTCGTCAATAGACATCAACAGATGACAAGAGATGTGCAGAGGTTGCAGTGAGTAGATCTCTGTGGATAAATGTTTAAATTGCAATGGGTCAATGGTGAAACAAGCAATGCCATGGATTTGGAGCCTAAATCACATCCCCAGTGTAGCGATGCTCTGTCTCTTAGCTGTACAGTTGCACTAGTTGCCTTGGAATCAGCATCTCTAGGGTTTGACTCTCAGGTCTCAGGAGCCAGTCTTATCAAACCAGTACCTTCCAGGTCATTACAGTCAATAATTCCTTTTTAAGTATCAAAAAGAAAAGAAAACAAAGTGAGATGATTAAAAAGCCAATTAGCAGATCAAAGTATGAGAAGTCAAGTCCTGGAGGGAAAAAAGAATGCATATATGGTAATTTAGGCAGTAAGGAAGATAATTAGAACAGGATAGTGATAATGGGATAAGCTGGGGATCAAAAACTGTAGAGTTGACTGGAAATGGAAGAATATTAAGGGAAAAATTAATGGCTCTTCGCAGAAAACAATTAATGATATAAATATTAGAATGTAAACCTGTCTAGAAACAACCTGACCTTGTAAGGAGAACAGTGACCTGAGACTCCTAAAAGCCATTGTTGAGACTTTTCTATGACAAATCTCTCTGATGAGAAGGTAATAAGTAAGTAACCAATAGTGATTAAAAACATCCCGTGGCAAACTTACCCTTTTCTTTACCTTTTGCAAACTCTTATCCCTCATTTTCGGTGCAAATCTGAGACTTTGGGTGTTAAACTTTGAGTCCCATTTCTCTTTCTGAACTTTGTTTCCCTTGACTTCCTTCCAAATTCATTCTCCCTCATCTAGTTCTCACAGTTTTAACTTTCTCTGATGAGGTTTGATCTTTGGAAAAAATTCTGTTGGCCTTTTCTCTTGTTGTGAGCTTTTCCCTGTGTATTCCTGAACTCCTGATCTTATCCATGCTGTTGTGAATTTGATCAAAAATGCTATTCGGGGACTTATTGACCATGGGAGCAAGAATAAGGGAAAATAGAAAACTTTCTTTTTTGCAAGATTTCTAAAAAGACCACCCCCAAACTTAGACTCCAAATGCCTCAGAGCATTGTGAGCCGACAGATTTCTATGTTCTCCTTCATGAAGTCATGTGAGCCTTTAAACAGAAAGGCCCCTAACAGTTTACTCCCCATGGCTCTGTCAAAGCAACAACATGCTTACATAAATACTGTAAAAAGGCTCTAAGCCTTTCCATGTGGCTTATACCACAGGAAGCTCACTTTCTTCTGAAAAGACTGAACATAAGTGGTAAGGATGAGTCTCAGCCTGTGAAACATGAATTATTCTTTCAGAAACAGCTGTGATTCAATGGGAAGGGGCCGAGCTATGGAGAAAAAGAAAAAAATCACAGGTGTGAGTATAAGAATAAACATCACTCTCATATTACTTAAGGAGATTCCTACAGGATTTCAGGAAAAGAATGTTATAGTCACAGCATAGTCATTAATGCCAGCAATGTTTCTTGCCACCAACCCAGAGGATGAAGGGATCTTCTCTGAAGAGCAGCATGTAAAGACCAAAAGACAGTCAACATTAGACTCCTCTGAACGAAGGATATCAAATAATAGCTCTCTTGAGTGATCGTTTGATACGTCAGTGACAAACAGAAATAGAAGGTGAAGATGCTTCAACTCTGTGACATTAAGTAACTCTGGAAGACAAGATTTTTTTTTTACTGTTTTGTGCAAGTGAAGAGCATGAAGAGGAAGTGATACACCCTGTTACTTAGAGCATTCCCCTCCGTCCAGTTCCGAATGGATAGCTAAAATTAGACCAGAAGAAGAGGATGATATCCAGTGTACTGTAATACTCTTAAATAGTTATTAATGACAATTCTGAGTCACAGTCAATTGCTGTGCAAAGTCTGGAGCATAACAGCAAATGACTTAACTAATATTAGAGGTAGGTGCTTTGGAGGTGGAAAGGAAGGAGGTATTTCTGTATCTGTCTTAATCTATCAGCTTTCAGCCCAAGCCAGAGCTTCTGCCAGCCAGCTATTCCAGGGCTCTGAAACTGCATCTCCTCTATCCAAAGGAAAATATATGCTGATAACACAGAGCATATACTGGTAACTGCACCATTCTCTAAATGCTTTTGTCTGAAAAGCATTATGTGCTTCAGTTTTTGTTTTGCTCTCCTTTGTTTTGCATTTCTGGAGACCTAGTCTCATTTTGCATTTCAAGAAAATTCAGACATTTTGCCATTTTACAGCATTATATAGTTCATGGGCCCCTTTATCATAACAGATTTGCTTAACATATTTTAGGGCTATTAAATAAAACATAATGATATACATGTTTTTTTCTTTTTCTATTATTTTGGATTTATCTCAGTTTTGACCATTTTTGAAATAGATGTCTAGTCTAATCCACTCATCTATATCCCCATTATAATCAAAGGAGAGAGCAGGGCATATCTAAGACTGATTCTTCCCACCTATCTTATATCAGCAAAACTAGCTTTTTTATGAAGAACATTTGCTTAATAGTTGAATCCCATAGAAATGTTATTTCTGGGGAATGGGAAAAATGTAGAAACAAGATGACAATTTTCTACATTGAACAGACAACTGTTCGCCAGTCTTTAGCGTGTATCTGTGCTTTTCTTGATCAGATTTACATGCAGAATATCGGTTGCTATTTTATGACCATTTGATTCTTTTTATTATTTTTCTTTTTTTTTTTTTAGGTCACCAAATCTCAATAATCTTCTATATGATATTTATCTATTTGTCATTTGCTTCTCCTCTATATCTTATAATTCAATTTAGCCCTGCTTTCTCTTTATTTACATTTTTTTATTTTATATTAGCTTGATTTTCTACTGTATTCTGGAAACACTTTCAGTTATTGTCCTATGAGCTTTTAGCCCTTGAAGAGGTGTTTTATTTCCTTAAATAATTACCATCTTTATTTCACCTTTACTTCAGCTTACCTACATTTTACCTCCTTCTTCTCCTGAGATTATTATTCCAGTATGGAGTTTTGCCCCACTGAACTCAAAAGGACAAGATTTCTCTAGCATTCTCAGCATGTTCCAACAAGAGAAAAATAGGAGTGAAACTCTTGGAGTTCCACTTAATCAAATATATTTTCTTCCTTTTGGCAATTTGCAATTCAAACTTTATTGGCTTTTTTATTTTGTTTTCTTCCAAAAATCTTGAGATCCACTATTAATGCACAAAATCTGTGTAGGTTTTCCAGAAGTTCCAGTGAAGAACCTCTTCCCTTTGCAAGATTGTATTTACTCCATGGCTCCATGGCAGGCTGCACGATGACGAGCACCTATTTCTGAGTGTACCTTAAGCTGGGTTTTAAGTGATGTTGACCCATCGGCAGCTGTTCGTCCATCATGGCAGTCTGTGTTCACCCAGCACAGAGCTGAGAACTCGAGCACTTGCAAAGCAGGGCGTGCAGAGCTAAGCAGAAAGCTCAGCTTTGAGAATTTTGCCTGCTGTGAACGGCTTTATTTGATTACTCTGTTTGTTTGTGCATTTATTTTTGGAGAAGGATGAGTTCTCCATTGTTTCATTTATTATGAAAACTCAACTATTGTGAAGGAGCCCTAGAGTGTGGGATGGACTCTTATTTGGGTTGCTTAAAAGAAAACAAAATTAATTAAACTGTAACTCTTTCCCTTTTGTTTATGGCTTAAAAGATAATGCCTTTTTATTGTTATGCATTCCCTAGTAATTATTACCACTTGTAGCATACTGCAGACTAGAAATCTTGCCTTTAATAGAGCAGAGATGTTCAGTTCATATCCCTGAGTTATTATATTGTATCTTTTTATCATACCCGTGCAATGATCTAAGCACCCTTGACGTAACTCACAAACATATCACAAACAATACCTTAAAAGTGGAACAGTGTAAGTCAGTGTTGCTTAACTCCAGCAGGACATGCAGCAGTGAAACGCAGCTTCCTTTCATAGCCCTAGATGCATGTGACTGTGTTAAAATGAATGTTGTGCAAAGGAACTCAGTTGACTCAGCGCTCCATGTCAGTCCCAGTGCCCACTTACTGCTTTGAAAGGCCATGTGGAAACACCAACAGAGACTCCTCTGTCCTGGGCCCAATTCTGTTACGCAGGAAACACGTGCTCCGCTCAGAGGATGCTGTCAGGCACTACACACCTTTAGATCTGGTGCGCTAGAAATCACAGCTGTCAAGGTGAGGATGGAGCAAGCCTTGGCTCTGCCCTCCAGTACTGCTCAGCTAAAACACCAACCTATTATTTTTCTGTATTTTTTGAAGTTGAAGTTTGAAGTTTTTGAATGCTAACCTAGCTTAGATTTTCATGTAATTTTCAGTTAATACTATTTTTCTGTGCAATTATTCTTTGTTCTTGTGCTTTGCAGAGGAACATATTGAAAACAGCTCTTTTAATTTGTACTTGAAAATCTTATTGAACAGATTTCACACTGAAAGACAAACCCTTTAGCACACAGAAGAGCACAAATCCAAATTTCATCTCACTTGCTGATTGGAGGCTACTCTTTATGTTTTATATAGCTTCAAGCTCCATATTTGTTTAGACCATTCTGGGACTCAGGACAATGATGATAAAAATGTAGACTAGGCTTTTCAAGTTTGAAGACTACTTAGTAACAGTTGAGATTAGTTATCTTTTTTTTTTCCCCATCAATAGTATGGAATAAAAGAAAAAGGGTTTGGAATAAACATCATCGGAAAGATGATGTCATTGAAGAATACACATGGATGCTTTGCTAGAATGTCCCTTATACTAGGGAGACTCCTTAATGTTTGGGGTGCTTGCAAATATTTCTTATTGTAGTGATGTTCCAGTTAACTCATTCTGGTAAACTTAGTGAGAGCTGCAGTGCATCCCTCATATACAAAGCAACCATCTGGCAACTTCTGATCGGGCTTGCACATGTCATACTGTGTAGAAGAATATTTTGAATTCACTAAAAAATATATAAATATGGTAGAAAGCTTGCTTAACAAAGTTATTTAATTCTTTGTAATTCTGAGTGTTCTTTCCCCTTTTAGTCCCAGAAAATGGATTCTGAAATGTCTGAAAATTTCAAATTTGTGTAGCATTCTGCCATGAACTTCAGTGTAGTTAGAACTGGTCTCTGCATATCTAAGAAATTTCTTAACACAACTAATTTGCTTTACTCTAGGTTCTCTTAACAAGTTATCACAAGTTAATGGCTGTAAAATTAGTTCTAAATTATATGATTCATGCTGTTAGTTTTTCAATCTTCTGTCAGTTTTATTATTTATCAAAACATTACCCATACCACCTAGTGTCATTCTTATGATCTTTGTATGCTTTCTCTGATAAAGACAAAACTAAGCCTTCTTGAACTGAAATATGTTTGCATTTAGAAAACACTTTCGTGACCTTCCTGCTAATTTTATGGGTTTCTTCTTTAAGAATGGATTTAAGATGTTTTATTGCTATATTCATTTTTTCCTCTCTCAAAAATTGATTTCAATGTGCAGCCCTACTTAAAAATCAATGGCACAACCTGACTCAGGGTTTAGTACTGAAAATCCATATTGTTCTCATGGGACTTGAATTTCATAAGCGTAGAATATGAAGATATATTACATAAAAGCAAAAATTCTCTCCTGGGATAAAAACAAACAGAAGTTATAGTGCACCTTAACAAATCAGTCTAAATGATACTATTCCAATACAGAAGGTGCTTATATTCAGACAAAAGAAATACATATGCAGTCTGAATATGATACTTGTCAAATCCCCTCAAAGTTAGCTTACGCATGATTTTTATACCTATATACACTTTAGACTTGATCTGTGTCATATCATGTCCTAGTGTTGCCTTTTGGTGATAGAAATATTTGGATGTTCAGAGAAAAGATTGACAAACTGCAATTAATAAAAATAGTATTTAATTGAGAATATAGAAAAGTTTGACTAGGTTGCCTGATTTGAAGAAGTGGAGAGAGGACAGACTTTCAGTTCCCTGGGACTCTAGATCGGTCTTGAAATAGGACCAGATAGGAGAGGAAAGAAAGGGGAAAGGGGAAATAGCTTAACAAGGCTCATGAAGAACTTTGATCAGTAAATGGAAAATATCACGCAAAGACTCTGAAGATTCCTTTCTAATTTATATCTCTGAGTTTTCCCATGAGCACTGTACAAGACCAATGACATTTAAATGATATTTAAAGGTATCCCAGTGATATTTAAGGCACAAAAATGGAAAGTAATAAACACAAACCTTTTTCCATTTCATGTATAGTTGGCTTAAGGGGACAGCTGACAAAGTTTTGGCAAAAAATGGCTTGTGCCAAGAGCATAGCTGCACTCTCGGGGAAGTTACTGGTTCATTATATATTTTTTTCTATTATTTTGGAGTAATTATTAAGCTTCTCTTGTCAGTATTTAAACCATTATCTTGGTTCCAATACCTGCCTTTAACATGTGCTTCAGGACATTGTCAAAATAAGCTGTTGTATTTTGGATCTGACCCGCTGAAGTCTAGCGTTCTCAACGCATGGTTGTTTGCAGTCATCCATTCTTGTCTTAAGCTAAACAGATCTGTTGGTATCTTTTTATATAATTAATAAAAGATTTTATATAATTAATAAAAAACACCATGCAAAGAGGATATCAGGAAAACTGCTTTCCTAACACTGAGTATTTAATATAATAATGTAGACTAAGTACAACAGGCAAAAGTTTGAACAGCTACTTAGGTAGCATTTATGGCATCATCTAGGTGCCACATCCAAGAAACAGATATCTTTCCATATTTCCAGTTGTCAAAACTTTTGTCCTCTGTGATAAAGTAGTCTTCTCTATTGGGTTTATATTTGATCTTCTGCAATTTTGGGAGAGTTCTGAGAGATAGAAACCCTGTCATACTGAAGAACCCTAAAGCTCTAAGCCTCCCAGAGCTTATTATGGAAAAAAAAGTTATCGTTAAGGAGACAGTAATTCTCTCTCATTGTATCAGCACTGCGAACAGAAAGAGAAGCATCTGGCTAGAATACTGTGTAATGCAGAGAACTGAAATGCGGGTTCCCAGATTCTCTTCTGGAATCTATTTGCTAGTCACATCACTTAATGAAGAGTTCTACAATTTGCTCTTTTTATAAGATTGGAATATTTGTATTTCCTTCCTTCGATGAGCATTTTGATATTGAATCAAATTATACTTCAGAAGTGATTTGTAGCATTCAGGTGAAAGAACATAAATTATAAGATATTATGTGCTTAAGTAGAAGTTGCTAAATTGATACCTGGTCAAAAATAGCACCCTGGTAATATTTTGTTGTTATTATTTGCATCAGCATTTTGGAAGAATATGGTTTTAAAGATTTATGAGACACAGGGAATGTCATTTTCCAAAAAAAGAAGACAATGAAAAGTTAGAATGAATGACAAAGCTATGATAACAAACGAGAAAAAATACAAGTGGTTACAGAAAGGCATCATTTATGAGCTAACATAAGACTGAATCAATGTAGTGTGTATAAATATGGTACAACAATGATTTTGATGAGCCTTTATCACAAGTCTATGATATGAAATATAAAATAAAATAAAAAAGGACATGAGGCCATAGATAAGTCACTTTATATTATACTGTTAATGAAGAATGAGGAACAGCATGGAAACAGACAAATCTTGCAGGATAGGAAAATGACAACTTTGGTCTCATCTTTAATAACCTGATAAATTTATCATCTCTTTGCCTGCTGAAGCTGTAGGCAATTTTTCTGTTGTCTGTCTGTTACCTCCAGTTATTATACAAAGAAAAGACAGTAGATTTTCAGTAAGGATAGAAATGAGGAGGGAGAGACTGAAGAGAGAATATAGCACAGGTGACCACTGTGACCATGTTAAGTCAAACATGCCAGTCCTCACATCTGAGGCAACTCTTTACTCAAACCTAGTTTTGACTTATCTAAAATAGACACATAGATTTTCATACAGTGATAATAAGTACATTCCTGCAATTGAAGCTTATTCTCTGGAAAGGTTACTTTAACACATTTTCTGATAATGTAAATGATGAACAATGCACTCCTGTTTTTTTAACTACAAAGCCACATCCATTTTCATAGATATTCTACTTTCAGCAGTTCTTTCCGCCAGTAGCATCGGATATCTGCAGGCAGATTTGAGTCATTTCTGTGAGAATAATTCTCCCAAATCTGTCTTATTTGTGGGTCTTCCTTTTACTCCTTTCAAGATATTCCTTATCCTTATACTGATGATCTGCATGTGTCAAGAACACAGCTACCGTGCAGGAGTATCTTAATCAATAATCTGTTAGCTGCAAAATGACCTTTTCACAGATTTGGATCCAGAGGTATGAGAAAATTAGTGAGAAAAATGGACTTAATAGGTCCAATTTATTCACTTAATTGATCTAAGCCAACCACACCTTTATCAGTGGTTTCTACCAGCTGTGGTTTCAGCCTGTCAGCAATAACTCCACACTTCTGTCCTTCTTCCACTCTCACCAAACACCTCCATCCCATTGCCACTACCATACTCCAACCTGCTCTGTAGTTTAGCTTTGCTGAAGCCCACTTCTAGATGATCTAGAAATAGAATACCCAATGACCAAATACCTCGACCAGGTACATGTTCAGGGAGATTCCAACAAATATTTCTGTGTCTGCCTACCGGCTCCTCCACAACTCCAAGCCCCATTGCTTGACATGTAAAAATTTCCTCTAGCAATATTAACTAAAAGATACTTGCCTCCTATCAAGAACACAACTGACTAGTATATTATTTATTCAAAAAAAGAGTACTTTTTATTTATCCCTGGTGATGATTTCTATTGCCTGGTTTAAGTCTCGAAGTTCCCCCCTATCTGTGTCAGCAGAGCATTTCATTCTGATTAACAGTTATCCAGAAAAAAAAGCTCAGATATGTTTCCTGATAGTCCAATCAACTTTCTTTCTAAATCTTACTGTTTTTTATACAAAGATTCTGGATCAATGACATTTAAAGGCCTTTGGTCCAACCAAGAATGTGAAATATATAACTGATACCAGAAAAGCCTCTTAACTGCAATGCCCATGCAGGTCACCTTGCTTAACTGCGACATCGTGGAGGTGTGCTCACCTACTGTCCTGTGTTCCAAAGCCAACCGTCTCCTGTCATTGCTAATTTCTTTTCACCACTGTTTTTTCTTAGAACCTGTTCCACCATGAAATTCAGCTTATGAATGCTGATACATATCCACTCACCAGATATTTGAAATTAGTCTGCAAAATCCAGTAAACTATCTCTGAGGTCCATTCACTGACAGGATAAGCAGAAAAAAATAGAATACATAAAGTGCTGAATTATCCTGCACCTACAGAGGTCTCCACACACTGCTGCAGATTTGGAAGGCATCACCATATGGTCTAAAATAGCACGGTCCCAAATTCTTAACCTAAGCTTCCAGAGGTCTAGCCAACAACACGATGCATAAATGTGCTATCATGTGTTCAAGGGAGTATCTGTCACTTGGCACAGAAATTTCTAATAACATTTTCTACTGAATTTCTGTGGAGACAAAAAGCTTTCATACCACCAGACTCCTGGATGGACTGGTATATCCCGTGCAGGGTGAGGAGAGCCCCATCTTCCCAACCTTGTAGATTACTAAAACTCCTTTTATTATCTTTGAATTGAGAAGTTCTTACAGAGAAGATGAACTTGGACTCGTCCTGAGGATTCACAGCAAGAAATAAGAGACAACATCTGCACATTTGTGACAAGGAAAACTATCTTGGCATAAGAAAGATTCTTTTTCTTCCTAAGGATACTAACAGGCTGCTCAGGATGTCTGTGGAATCTCTACCACCACAGAATTTCAAACGCAGCTGGAAGAAGCCCTGAGCCAAACGAGCCCTGCCCTGAGCAGAAGGTGGGACAGGCTGACCTTCAGGCTGGCGGCGGACTTCTGGCCCACTGTAAGGAGAACATCCACATTTTGGATACTGCTCCTGCAACTTGCTGCTTCTATTGCTGTCTCTGTGTTCATGGACAGTGACCATTTACCTTTACTTCATGTAACATTGGCAAGGTCCTACCTGCCTGCTTGTAGAGATCAATTAACCACTGACTCTTGCACCCAACCCACGTGGCAGAAAAGCATGAAGTTTACAGAAATCTAGTGCCAGAACATTGAACCACTCTGAACCACTATTTTTATCTTGTGCTGGAAATGAATCTGAGTTGTTCTCTTGAATTCAAATTGAGCTAGAACAGTTTTGTTCCCAGCTAAACTGAGAAACATCTGGTTCCAGTCATTGTTTGTAGGGCTACAGAGGCCTAAAGGCTTCCCGCACAGTTAGAAACAATAGGTGATTTGGCAGATCCTTTCCGATATGTTTGCTCAGTAATTTACAAACAGATGAAGAGAGGTGTATGCGAGGATCACTGGAAGTGTCATTTGATTGACTGTCTATGGTTGGTGTGGAACACAGAAATTCTTTTCCCATTTTCCCACTTTTTTTCCTACTGCTTAGCTTGTATGATTTATGTTTTCACAGATATGATAAAGGTGCTGGTATTCAATATACCCTTTCATTCACATTCCCAACCCCCATCTTGCTCTGTGGCCTCCTTTTCTAAAACTGCAAATAGAATCACTTCCTTTTTTTCTAAGATAAAGTGATTTATAATCAATTAATAAGCACTGCTGAGTCTTTTGTTTGCCTGAAGCATCATTTCCTATTCAGTTTTTGCATCTGAACTATTCAGCATTGCCTTTTGGTTTTCTCTCGAAAATACTCTTGAGAAGTCACGCTTATCAGCCAAGAAGCATCCAACAGCAAAGCATGTGCATTTATAAAAAGACTATCACTTTTGTGCTAACTTTGATTGCCAGTTTCTACACTTAAAATTAAAATGAAGCTGGTGGTAAAGCCACACTGCTAGATATCTGAATTCATTACACTGAATTATGTGAATTCCCTTTCTTTCCTTCAATTCCCCCAAGTGGCATAGATTAATTTATAGACTGTATGTGTTTTTAACATCTGCAAAGTTCTCATGTGGTTTGATGTACTGAGAATAAAACTTAAAGCAGCCATTAAGAGGGTAGTGCAAACATTATTCCCCCTAATGATTTTTGCACACCTGTATTTTTGAATGTCATTTTGGGAAGAGGGAGTGGATTAGGGATAATTAGAGAAGTTACTTTACTGACACAGTAGGAAATATATAATTGTACAAGCCATGAAGCATAAAATGCTGTGCTGAACGTGAAAGTAGATTTTCCAGAGATTTGCATGGAGACATTTTGAATCCACAAAATTTGCCCTTCACAATAAACAACTCAGAATATTTGTTTCTCTAAGCACCTGATTTCTATTAGCAAGGGGTTACTTAGAGGCACAAGCGCTGTGATTTGTTGATTTGTATACAGATTTTCCTCATTAAAATGGGAGTTACTTGTTTGAAATTCTGTCCTGAAATGCATATAAACAGAATTCATTTTTTTAAACATATCCCCAGTGTGTTACTCCACGGTTGCTTGGAGTCCTCATACAAACTCAGAGCTGAATAGTATTTTATTCCTCCCACCTTTTGATCTCCTGTCAAAATTACAGAAGCACCAACCTGTTCAGTGTTTTCTGACTATTGCTGGCTTAACTAGAAGCAAATATCATGTTCAGTAGATCTCTCTGTCCTTTAACTTCAGATCCACTAAATTCCCCAATTTGTTTTTCAGATGGTTAAAATTAGGAAGAAGGAATCCTTTCTCCCTAGAAGATGTTTCTGCAGAGTTCAAAGAGAAACCTTTAAAAACTTGGTAGTGAATCAAGCATAATTCAGGTTGCAAGGGGACTCTGGAGGTCAGCTTGTCCCACCTCCTTCCCAGGATGGAGCTGACATCAAAGCTGGGTCAGGTTGCTCTGGACCCTGTCCCGTGAAGCTTTCAAAATCTCCAAGGGCATTTCCACAGGCTGTCTGTGCAGCTGTCCTGTTTATCTGCTGTCATTATGACATGTGTTTTTCTTATATACAGGTGGCATTCCCCTTGCTGTCCTGGATATTTTTTAATGTTTTGAATTCGTTTATATTTGCTAATAACCGATTTCCCCTTTGTTCATAACATAAGAAGCACTGACTGCTCTGCTGAGAACAGCACTGAGGAACATCCTGAAAGGACCACATCATTAGTGATATGAGAATTTCTGTCTGTTACCGTGGGATTGTTTGTACCTGGGTAGAGTGGATGGATTACCACCCTTCCACTGTATATTCCCAAGCTCATAGCACGGGCATTTGGTTTTGCAAAAAGTGCTTTAATTTGCATACTACTAAACCTGCCATAAACTGTGAATATTCCTCAGAGTTCTTCTCTCCTGTAAAAATTAGAAAGCAAAAAATTAAAGCAGTTGAGTTCACTAGGAATCACCCAGGCATTGGTGGTTGCAGAGAGCTCCTCATCATATCATCCAGTCCTTCCTGCAGTTCTTGGTTCCTTTTTTGAATGGTAAGCTCTGTTCACAGTAGTGCACATACATGAACTGAGAACAGATGTGGTTAACTGGTGGTATGGTACCATTTAACAGCAAAGGGGATGTGCTGGGCTGGGCAAGTGGAAGGATTTGGGCTGTTGCAACACTGCAAACAGTCTTTATGCATTCTCTGTCTTATTTTTTGCTCAATGTTTTCCATATGAAGAATTACTTTTTTTCTAAAAATCAATGGAAATTTTTGCAACACAATGTTCTATTTTTTTAACAGATTTAGTCCTTCTTTACTAACTCATTAAAGGTACTTTCAGCCATCTACACCTGTGCTGATGCAGATTAAAAGGATACCATTATGATCTACAAACACATTTTCAATTACTTATTTAGCTGCAAAAGCAGCTGGACTACAGCATGTTCCTCTCAGGAGATCTCACTTAAATTATATTCATATATCATATATCAGCTCTTCAGCTTAGCTTGAGATTTAAAAATGACATTACCAATCATGTCCTTTAACCAAATCAAATTACCATCCCCAGATTTGGAGCAAGACACAGTTTTGAACCTGTGCAAAATAAATAAATAAATAATAGCCTGAAAAATTGGCTTTCTGTGGTTATAATAAGTTCTCTATACAATTAATAATAAATACTAGGTAACTAACACAATGAATGAGTATGAAAAAAATGCTATAATCCTGTATTGAACTCAAGAGTTTAATTTGTATCATAGTTTACCAACTAGACCTTGTAATAGGATTTGGGGGGGGCTTTCTTGTGAATATATTTTTCTTTCAAAACTATCTGGCCATTCCTTTTTCTCTGCACTATCTTGACTTAATAATATAATAATTCCACTCTCAATCTTTCAAGTAACAGTATTTTTTAAATAATTATCTGAGAGTCTTCATGTTGCCCTTAAAAATATTCATCCCGTATATCTGTTACTAATTGCCAGTTTGTTTCATGCTCTTTGGGTACGGTTGGGCTCAGAGTAATTTGGTTATCAATGTATATTGATAGAATTACCTCTTAAAAAAAAGAAAAAAAAAAAAAGAATAAGCATAAAAACAACCAAAACAAAGAAAAAGCTTATATACAAATAGGTACCCTGTGAAGGTACGTGGAGATATCTGGACTAACTCAAACAGGCTGCAGTAAGGGACCTGCAGTTCAGTGCAGTGAAGGGAGTTAAACTGGTCCTCAGCAGACTGTAATTTTCTGTACAGACCTGTGTGCTGCCACGATGCTGCTCTGATACTGCAGCAACTTGATGTCCATGTAGGGTCTCTTTGCTCTGCTGCATGGGAACGTAGGTGTCCTGAAGCTGTGCAAAGACTGGGCTGGAAGCAGCTCAGCTTCACCACTCACCACTGGCTTGTTCCCGATGGGTTTAACAAGAACCCTACAGAGTGACTCCCTCCTGATGGATCACAGTGCTGAGGGCTGAAAGCCAAGGGTCATAGATGAGTGTAGAATATACCATAGATGAGTGGGAATTTACTGGCCTCTCTTTAAGAAAAACATGTTTTTCTAAAACTGTATGGTCCGAGGTCTTCCTCCTGTCTCTGTACCAAACCCTCATTGCTGTTGTGCAGTCCTCAACCATTATCTCCCATTACTGAAATGCATTGTTTTGCATAGATGCGTAGAGGTGGGAAAAGGCAGCTAAAATTTGGGAAAAGAAGTGAAAACTTGGTTTCTCTGCTCCCTCTCCCTTTCACACAAGTACCCAGCTCACAGGTCTAGAAATGTTACACCAGATCTCTCTTTTTTTTTTTTTTCTAGTTGAGTGAATTTTTTATTACAAAGTAGAATAGCTCCAGCCAAGGCATGGCACATGCTGCCACCCATCACTGAACAGCATCAGGCCATGTAAGTTCAGTGCTGCAAAGCTGGGCCTGACCTTTCTCTTCTGGGTTCACTACTGAATCTTTGGACAAGTTGGGAGAGAAGGGATTTCCGCCCAAACACCATTCCTCCAAAGGATGGTACTTCAGGGAAGCTTCATTTGTTTTTACAACAAATTCTGCCTCCTCTGCCTGAGGAAGCAGAATAGTGAGGGAGATGCTTGGCCCCACTGATGGTGAAAAGTTCTAAATACTCTTCAGGTATCTTTAAAAAAAAATAGTGGAAAACCAGAGGATTTTGAGAGACATTGGTCTGCCCAGGAATGAGCAACTGCTGGATGATCCGGTTCCTCTGAGACAGGATTGAAACCAATAATGGGTCTATATAGCCAATGAAAATAATAATAATAATAAAAAGTGAAAGGAAATTATCATGTAGCAAGTTTCTAATGCTTTATTTTGGGCTTTCTTTTCTCCGTCATAATAATCACTAACATTATTCCATAACAACATGAAACAGTTTCAGTGCAACTTTAGGAGAAATTTAAACCTCATGTATCATGGAACAGTACCAAATGAATTGGAACCAGTACTTAAGTAGGTGCTCTTAAGCGGAAGGCATTTAACATACTTTTTTTTATTTATGTATTTATTTATTTTTAATTTGTTTAATATAGAGTCATCTGCAATGAAGAAGAAACACTAAAAAGCGATGATTCATTCAAGGTAGATTAAGCATGTACTCCTTACTTGTTTCCCCATCTACATACTTTATAGGCTATACATTTTCTACCTTCCTCCTTCCACAATCAGTCCCCCACCGTTTATATGCCACTGTAGGCAATGTGCCAGATTGGCACTTAAAACATGAAAAATCAGAAAGGGAAAAAGAGACACAAATAAAAGGTAGGCCCTCACATCTCTGTGTCCTTTCCTGACAAGCAGTCCTTCCATTTGTGTTGGGGTGCTAGTTCTATCAAACTTCTGTCTTGTATCAATTTTTAGCAGCATGGATAATTTATTGCATCTAGGATGATAGAAAACCAGCTTTATATATCATTCAGCTTGCAAAAGATGTGTAGCTTCAGTTCCTTAATGGTGTCATTTTGGCTGAATGCTATTAACAGATTACCCCTGCCTAGGGCAGTGGAGCATGTGCAGCAGAAAGATAACCTTGTGTTCGTAATTTAATATTAACTGTTTTCTCCATAGTACCTCTTTCCAGTACATTAACAACAAGCCAATATGGCCTTGTCCCCTGCGGTCGTATTCTTCAGCAAAAAATGGATTACATGATAGCAAGTTCCTGAAGATTTCCAATGAAGTATTACAAATCACTCAACGCCTGCTCTGCAGAAATGAAAAATAAACAGGCTTAGATTCAATCAAATTTAATTCCTCCCATTTAGCTTTACCGCACTTCAAAGGGTGCTCTTATTAATGTCTTGGTGAAAAAATGTAACAGTAATTTTTCCCTCTTCTTATACTGAAAGCCTCCAGTTGTGTTCAACATATAGCGAGATCAAGAAAATGTTTTTTTTAGTGAATACTCTGACACAGTTTGATATAAAAGTGTAAGCCATTTACAGAAAACTCTTTATGGAATTTTTATCCTATTCCATTCCCGGGAGCTAAATTTATATCCTGCATTAGCTATCATAGCACTAGAGTATTAGTCTCCTTGCAAGCAGTTCAGGGCAGTCTGAGGGCCCTATCACTCTCTACCACTCACATACACAGGCATTATGGGTTTATCTCATCTTCTGCAGCAAGTGCTAGGCCCAATTCATTCCTTTAGGCTACTTTACTAATAACCTATTCCTTATCAGGGCCTCTCCACCTCCGCTTGTGATCAAAGACCCAATTAATGGAATGGAGAAAGGTGAAGCATTCAAATAATGGAGACAGCTGTTTTTCTCTGTTAGAGAAAATCCATTTGTATTGTTATCGCAAGCTCCAAGTTCTGCAGCTCCTGTTTAATTCAGTCTCCCTCTATTTCTGCTGATGATAAAAAAGTCACAATGAACTCAGAAGAGAATGGCAGAAATATCACCATGTTTCAACTCAGCCTGGGTGTTATCATCTTGAAAGTGAAAATACAAGCAGATAAGGAGAGGAGATGTCCAACAAAGACCATATCAAATTTTCAAAAAATATTCTTTCATGCTGCATTCTTTACTCAGCTTTTCGAACGTTCTCCGAATTCAGATATACACTCCCTGTGTTGGCTGGCTGAATCAGAGGAGCAGAGGCTGATAATATCTCAGGTTCCACGTCAATTGAAAAGTAATTAAAGGGGGAGAATAATCATAATTGGTTGGCATGAGCGTTGCAAGTGAACTTCTTCGGAGCCTTGGTGTCTGGAAGCCTGCAGCTAAGCTAGATATTTACATCACTGCCCCTCCTATATCAGGTTAGTTTCTTAATCTGATAGTAAAGAGGTTGTGCCCTGCTCGTCTGGTGTTAAATATTCTTCTAAATGGATTTCTAGATGTAAATCTGCCCAGATTATTGCAAATGAAATCCTACACTGCCTGTGTGGCAGCAGTTCATTTCGTAAAGGTGTAAAGGCCCCATTACCATTCGCTTCCTCACTGCTTTGTAATCATATTGTCACACTGCCATGTAGAGGCATAAACATGTGGAGGACACTGCAACTACCTTTTTCAGAACTATAGAAGCCTATACAAGGCTCACAGGTTTGAAGCAACAATTCTGAAAACCTTACATAAATCATTAAAAAAGATGCTGTGCAAAACGAAGAAGGAATATACTCTACCAGATAGGCTGTGTGTGCCTGTGCAAGGTGAAATATTATTCCAGTTCTTCCAGAAATTGTTCTTTTCTTGCTTATATGCAAGGCAAGTGTTGTGTAGAGATCCTGAGATTATTCACAGTGGAGATATATATATATATATATGTATATATGTGTGTATATATGTTTTTTTTGATTACTTAGGAAACCTTTGAATCTTACTATTCAGAAGTAAGTCCTGAAAAACCCTGTGTTTAAATTCTTCCCTGCCTGTAGTCAATGAGCACAATAAACGCAGACAAAGCTACAGTGTAGGCAATGAGTTAAGACAGCAAAGCTTTTCCAGGCTCTTTGTTCACAAGGGATCACAGAGTCTATGTTGGGCTGAATAAGGAGAAATGCGTTATGCATTTGCATGTAAGATGAACATTTAAAGGAGGACTGTGTGGAAACAAAGAATAATTCATAACAAACACAGAATGGTGAACATTTCAGACCCAGCTGGATTTTTTGAATCCTTACAGACACAAAACATTAGCATTTTAACATGGAAGTTTCACATTTGTTATCTAGTAGGCCAGCAGAACAGCATTATCTATTTGTACATTGGGAGTTTCTTCATCTTCCCATCCTATTATTAAACCCACAGCAATCAAATAAAATATACTTTTACTCAAAATACTATCATGCAGGAAATCTATAACTATCAGTAATTTCCCCTTGGGATAGTAAAATCTATGGATTCAAACATAATTTTATGCATGTCTATGAAATGGAAAACAAGAAAAATGATAAAAAAACAACATTAGAATCTTTCATCAGAAATAAATTCATGATTCTACTTCACCTGTAGACATTGCTGATATAATGCATCAAAAGGGAAAAAAGATATGAAACTTCTTTTTTTTCTCCATACGTGGCTGTTTCTGCACAGTGAAACCAGTTAAGGAATTATTTAAGGGACTGAGAAAAATCTTAATGAAGGTGTTCTTCTGCTAAAGGCAAAAAAGAATCATATTTAATATGTACTGGGCCACCATAGAGTAGTATTTTAAGATGTGATTTAAGGGTGGTCTCTCTAGATAATAAAACACTAATGACCATCCCTGGTGTTGAATGGCACAATTGTAAATTAAAATCATGCAACTTCCACGTACCTCCCACCTCTGCTCTCACTCAGAAACTAAATAAACAATAACTGTTGTAAAGGGACAAGCCTAATTGTAAAGACCACAAAAAAGGCTGAAGTGATCAAAAAGCCTGAATAATTTTCCAATCAGCCAAATATAGGGTTGAACGGAGGGATTTGATCTTATTTCTATCAAAAAATAAGAGAAAAGTGAATAAACAGTCATTGTTTTCAGATATTATGCTGCATCTATGGGCTTCTGAAAGAATATACATGTTGGCAGAACAAGGAGCTGACTGTGGCCCTGAGAATCTCAGTTACTTCAGCAAATCTCAAAATAATTGCCATAATGTTGATTTACTGAAATATAATGACATAGAGAACAAATATTTTTGTGTGGTTTCTTCACCAGCAGAAACAATTGGAACTTTGTGGATTCCTACAAGAATACAAGATGCATAATGTGGTTTCATTTATCTTCAGCAAAATGACAATATAAAAGCTTCCAGGCTCAATTTTTTTCTCTACCTTGAATATCTAAGAATGCTCACGAATTAACAGAACTTATTTTCTGTTTCAGTCAAAGGCTTGTGCTGTCTAACCAAATTCCTTAAAGAACTCTTCATATATAATAATAATGTTAAGTAAATTTTGTTCTAGTCAGGGTATCATCGTGTACCCATCAGTACAAATCACGGTCTCTCTTTTGCTACAGTGCTATAACAGAGCATGACAGTAAGCTGTAGCTGAGGTGGTGAGTCAGCCTGGCCGCCTCTCCAAAGCTGGAGACCGTCCAGTATCCCCTTTGGAGTCCCTCAGACTGCGCTCACAAGTACAGCATGCATAAGGATGCTCCGACTCCCCTACCAGAATCTGGAAATACTGCCGCGGAGTTAATGGAGGTACGCAGACACACATGTAAGAGCAGGAAAAGTATATAATTAAGCCTAGGGTTATATTTAAGTTTGGGCTGTCTATCAAGTGAAGCAAAAACTTCATGAAAACCTCTGATTGGAATTTCTTTTCCAATTGCCCGCTTATATTTTTACTGCAACAGCTTTAGCCAGCTTCTACTCCCGTCCCCATTTCTGCAGCTGCAGCAGCCTCTGTGTGTTTACAACTGCGAGTACAAAATGACCTTTGTCTTTTCAAGAATTTGGCCACGAAGGCTGCACAGCTGCAGTGGATCCAGGTGCTCGGGCCCGCGGCCAGGAGCCGCTCGGACGCTCACAGAAGTGGCTGTCTCGCACCTGGTCAGCTGAGGTTTTCGGGGTCTGGGCTATAAAGTAAACAGCATCTGCCATCACCCTGCCACCCTCTTTTGGCCTCTGTGTTTAACCACGTCTGAATCTGTAGCGTTTTGTTCTACAGTTAACCTTCCCACTATTTTTTGTTATTACTTTCAGTTACTTTCATAGGGAGACTTAATATGTGAAGAGCTAGAACAGAGCTTATGTTGAAAAATAACCTCCTATAGCTTTGATGTTTTAAGCTGCTGTTGTTCTTAAATCCAACTTAACTATAGCTCTAGGAGAATACCAGTCTGCAAACCAAGACACGCAATGGCTGCCACACACAAAAAAATAAAGCACTTGATAAATATTATAAATTATCATGCGCTGGCTGATACCACTGTATTTACTCTTCATCAAACAGATTATTTAGAAGTCTGATTGATAGGATAGTAGGATAGGTCTCTGAACTTTCAAACTCCCTTTCAATGGAACAAAATAAATTAAATCCCAATATTCATGTAGGAAAAAAAAAGAAAATCCATAATTTATGAAATCCTTTATGAACTTATGAACCAAGATCAAACACATGAACCAACTTGTTTAGCCATCAAAATATTGGATCTCAAGAAGATGTAACCAAAAAGTTAAAGTCTAAACAAAAAAAAAAAACTAGGCATACTGAGTTTTTTTATAAGAACTTTGGGACTAGCATAATAATTATGAGGGTGGACTTGACAAATAAAATCATTTGGGGGGTTTTAGAATGGATTGTTTCACTTGGTTTGCATTCCTATTTACACCTAGTCCATGGGGAATAAAGAAAACTAAAAAAACGAACAAAACTTAAAATATCATGGTCTTGGAATAATATTTTAACTCTTCTTAAACTAGAACTCTGTTCTAGCTCTTCTTAACTTACTTCTCTGCTTAAAAGTTACTGAAAGTCTTTCAAAAAATGTAATGGACAGTTATGGAAATTTCAGCGTTTGGTTGCAGGCTTTTAGAATAAAGTGCCCGTCATCTTTTAGACTAAACACCCCACCTGCAGGGCAGAAGTCATTCTGGGCTAGGCAAGTGGTTTGGCCCTATTTGCACAGCGAATAGCTATATTTTTTCCTTCCCATTCACAATGTCTTGACAGAGAAATGAGGTTACATAGGAACAAGACTTTGCCAACTGAAATGCCGTTTTCATACTCTTATTTTTTTTTCCCTCTAGGTGAATGGAAAGACAGAGTTAAAAGACAGGAAAGTGCTGAGGCCGTACCTGGAGACAAGGCCTATACAGGGAATATTTTGTAGCCTTTATCAAACACCTGGCAGGTGAAACGGATAATGTTTCAATCTACTGTATAAATCCATCTCTATGCCTGTCTACATTCATCGGCACCTCCTCATCGAGAAGTTTTATGAAATACTACATTTTTTTCTTCTTTGGATAAACTTTTTGACTTGTGCTTTTCATATTTAATAATTACCCACACATGATTTAACCCTGCTACAAATGAGATTTCAAGTCAGCATCTGCTCTAACTTCATGTCACTCAGAGTCTTCAAATTCCCGATGACATACATATGTGACTTGTTTTGCCAAACTGCACGCTCTACTAGAAGAGCTTCAGAAATAACTTCTACTCACTCCCTCATCTCTCCTTCACACACACATCTGTGCATAATCTACACAGTATCTTGCATTATTTTTTTTCTTGTTTAGCCATCAAAAATATCTTTTATATAACTTTTAAGAATGTTTATACCCATCCCTGGGGTTTTGAGGTGGATATTGTTTTCTATTTGTTACTATTATTGTCTAAACACCTCTAGATAAGACATGAACCTCATTCACATAAAACACCAGATAAAATTCTGATCCCAATGAAATCCCTGCTCTTCTCAGCACTGTTTTCAGTTAGGAGAGGCTTTCCTCATCCTCCCTGTCACAGGCTGCTCAGTATTTGGTCCCAGGTTTCCAAAGATAAACTTACTTATTTCCCTTTTTGTCTGATTCAAAGAAGCTCTTAAAACAACTCTTCTGTGAGCCCCCAGTCACAGAGATCCAATGAAATGTGGATTTATTTTATGTATAAGTGAAAGCTCCCTGATGTTGCCTATTTCTGTGCATTTAAGGCTTTTCATGAACCAGAGCCTCGCATACTTTGTGTGACTGGTGACACAGGCCATAAAATAAATTTAGCAAGGTGAAATGCAAAAAGCCCTATCGTCTCTGGTCATCCAAAAATATCTTCCAAAATGCAAGATGTGTCAAGTGGTTAATACCTTTGAACTTCCCTTTGAGCTTTCCCCTGTGCTTAGAGCCCTCTGCGCCTGTGACACGGTGCCTGACAGTGATTAAGTTTCTGTGCGCGTACGTAGTTCAAACTGCGCTTAGCAGAGCCACATTTGGTCATTGCTTACTTAAGTTTGCAGCAACAAATACAGATGCAAGGATTTGAATGTACACCTGGCATTAATCAGCTGCTGCTGCTATTTCACAGCTGCCACCAAGCAAGGCAAAATAGGAGAGTGGAAATACAATTTCAGAACAAGCAGAAATCTTTAAGGGACTCACAGAGAGAAGGGAGACCTCCCTAATAACATTTGTTTTCATCTTATTTCAAACTTCAGAGATTTTTTTATGGTAAGTCCCTGCTTATACAAAGAAATCTGCAATTTTTTTACCTCAGGTGTGTGTGTGTGTGTGTGCTCATGGATGTGGCTTTCAGAGGCAGGGCCACTAATAGTTCAGCTGTGGCCAGCAGCTGTTTCTCTAACCTTTTGGGGAACTTCCTATGCTAGTTGTTCATAATCACTTTTATTTGTTCCAGGCTTAACAATGCTGACAGGTAAAATATATTCCTAATTCTCAGCCATATTGTGCTTTAATTCAACCCCAATCCTTTCCATTGCTCCTGGATGTGGAGAGCAACAGATATGTTGTGTTTTCTTTTGTTTTCAGTAATATTTTGCATAGCAGAAGACTATTTTCTTATCTCCTCTTAGATTTTTCTTTTGTTGCTTGCAGGGAGATCTTCTTGCAAATCTAATATTTTAGATCTCATTTTTCTTATCTGCTGCTGAACTGTTCTCACAAATGAAATACCAAATTTGGATGGAGACGTCAGACTTTTGGTGACCAAAAATAAACAAACTTTCTTCAGAGACCTTTCAGTTCCTTGCTTGTTTATCCGTGCTAAGCCCATTTGCCTTTTGGTTGGGACAGCAGCTCATAATGACTGTAGCCACATGCACCTTGAATGAGATGAGCACATGCCCACAGCGGTGAAAGTGGTTGCATGACTGCTTTGTCAACCTGAGTGCTCTCTAGTGTAGGAACCTGCGCAGTCACAACCTGATGTTGAGTGGGTGGGAGTCCACCAGGAAAAGCAGATCCAGCTGCTGCTGGGAGAACAGACACCATCCTGCACATCACTTTTTGCCAGCATGGGCTACCCATGCTCCCAGGATTGGCACAGCCTGTCCAGAGTTGCCATATGGAGTTTAAGATGTTTCGCTTTCAGCTGCAAAACACGGTGGGGTTTTACCATCATCACAGTGTCTTTTCTTCTCAGCCATGAAATCTTCCCATGGTGGAATTCATCAGAAAGACTCATCCTGGGGTTGAAGGCTACTTAGAGGTTCCCTTCACTTCTCCAGGACTGTCCTTCCTCTTGATGTGTTCTTCTTTCTTTCTTCCTCCCTCCCTCTCTCCTTCTCTCCCTCCTTCTCTCCTTCTCTCCCTCCCTCTCTCCTTCTCTCCTTCTCTCTCTCTTCCTTGCTTCCTTCCTGCTTTCTTCTCTCTCTCTCTCTTTCTCTTTTTAATATGTGTTGCAAAGGCAAAAATATCTGAGGGGGCACGGCTGAAGATTTGGGCTCATCCAGGGTGGCAGCTGTTGGCCGTCAGCTCTATGAGGTAAGGTAGAAAGCGAGGAGAGAGAAAGCAGACCTTCATCTGTGACAGGATTTTGTCAGCGAGGCCTGACGTGTACGCTCCGGTTAGATAGGTGAGCAGTATGTGAGTTTAACTGAACTTTGAATATTTCTGATAAAACTTAGGAAATGAAAACTGACTCCAAAAATCCCTCTGAAACAAGCAACACACTCCAGCTCCTGGAGCTCTCCTTCAATCTGTGGTCAAAGAAGATATATACATATTAAGCCAGTCCCATAATCTTACCCAGGGAACATACAAAGGTGGTTGAGTGAAGTGCACAACAAAACACATGTCATGCGGGGTGAACAGATACCTCCTCCAGGAGCGAGGGATGAGGTATTCTCTTTGTCCAGATTATGATCTGTATAAATCATAGCTTCTAGGCATAGGAAGGCAGATGCTAATTCTTACCTTTCATTTCATGAAAACTGTATTTACTTTTGTGCTCTAGAAATGCTTATGACTATCAGAAACCCCATTAATACATCAATATAAAGATAATTCAACACAGGGGAAAGTTTCACATTTGTCTTTTCCTCTCAGAGGAACTGAGAGGACTGTGGAGTTAGACAGCTAAATTCAAGCTAGCTGCCAACTAATAGCTATATATAACTATATATAACATATATAAAGTGAGACAAATTGAAGCAGAATATCACAGACATTCTCATTCAGGGGTGGCTTTAACAGTCTTTGCTTTATCCAGGATCTTTTGCTACTTCAATAAAACCATTCCTCTCCCTGTGTTTCATATTTCTTTCTGTCTACATTTTCCCTTCTGTTGTGGCTTTCTGCTGATCTGTGTGAAAGGAGAAAACTTTGACATGCGGAGCCACCATTTATGCTCCTTAGTGTCTTGCCGATTTAGCTTCAAACTGAGGATAACCTCTTTGACCGAAAGCATGTGTAAAATTCAGTGTGATGGCAACACTGTATTAATGGAGTGCACTGGGGATACTAGAAGGTTGTGATTACATCCATTTAGTACAGAATATCTTGGGTGTTTTTAGAGGGTGAATGAGTCACTTCTCTGCCATTTTCTGATTACTGGCACGTGGGGAAATACACATATGTACATGTGTGTACATGTGCTAATTTTATGTTGGACATGAGACACAGGAATGAAGAACACAGACTACAAGAGGACTACTGATATGGGCAGAGTATGGTTCCTCTCTGATGTAAAATTCCCTCTGAGGTTTGTCTTATGCCCTAGATTTTGGAAGGATAAATATTTGACAGTCACATGGCTGTTTAACTACACAAAGACATCTCTGTATCACCAGCAGCAGGATTTTGCACTACCTAAAAAGCCCCTTAAATCTAAGATCAGGACATTTAAGTCTTGGGACCATAGGGATGGTTTTACTTTAAAGAGACTAATTTCCAACCAACAGACGCCTTCTTCCCTCCTGTAGAGTATACAGGTATTCCTCAGAACAAGAGCAATTTTCTGTTTGAGAGTCAGTGAAAAAATATTTGTGCTTTACGACAGAGATAAGCCCTTTCTCTTCTGCTTATATTAAAAATTTTTAAACTTAAAAGGTCATCTTTTCTCACCAATGTACTGAAATGCTGAGTGGAATTTAGAGTTTGTTCAAAGTCTTAAGACTCAGTTGCAATGCATTGCTATCAATGTGATTAGTATCCATCATTAGTATTTTTGTTATTCAAATTTACAGACAATATTCAGATTAATAATTTCACAATTCTATGTAAGCATTGCAGATACTAAATACTCATCGATTATGTGTATAGCTCTTGATCTAGGCACTTGTTCATTTGTATTCAGGTCGAACGCTGATCTCAGTATTCAGATGCTTTATTCTAGTGGAAACAGAGATTGAAAAAAGGGATAGTTTTAATCATGGGCTTAAAAGAGTTAATCAGTTACCCCTCAAGAACAGAACAGGCTAGTACTGAAAAAATAGGATGGAAAAAAATCAAAAAAAAAAAAAAAATTAATCATCTCTCCTAACTTCAGTTATCTGAAATGTAGATATCACCTTGTGAGCTAGTTGCACTAAGAGCCCTTTATAGTCAGTGACAGGGAAGCAGCACTTTCAAGTTTAGCAAATCTTTTGATTTTCTTTAGACATGTACTTTAAGATAAAAGAAAATTCATCTTAGAAGTGCATGTTTCTCTCTACTGACCATGACAGATATTCTAGACAATGAGCTCAAATGTAGTCTTTTCCACCCTAACTGCCTCGTTTTGTGCAGAATATTATCCTCAGAGGTTTCACTACCCAGTGATCCAAAACGGTTTAACGTACAATGGATAAGAAAGATCTCTGCATTCCCTGACCATTTAGATCTCTGTTCAGAAGCAAACATATTAACAATAACTTTATTGCTCTTGCTATTCTTATAAATGACCTTTCCTGGTAGAGCTGTTAACATGCACTTGGAGTCAAATATATCTTTGCCATCATTTTGAACTTTTTCTTAATGCTTAATGTTTATGCTTGATCTAAAGAATTTTTGGCTTGTAAGAGGGTGGATGAGGTCAGTGAATGCAGTACATTTTTAAATACACATACTCTTATCAGCTCACTTAAGAGCCTCAGTACATCATTTTGCAATCACATATCTCAGAAATAATTTATACAATCAATTAAAGAGCATTATCAAGGGATGATTTGACAACTGTTGCCATGCCAACCAATGAAGCAGAAAGCTCCTCAGCATTTAAAGGCTGCACCTGGTGATAGATATAGCAGATTTTGAGGATTCAGACAGAATCGCAGATGTCCAAAGGTGTGGAGGGAACATGATTTAAAGCTTGATGTTTTTCCATTTTTACTGGCGAAAGGGTGTTGATGGCATGTTGTTCACTTTCTCATTAAAATTCTGTCATTTTTCACAAAGTGTTCTGCATTCAGGGCTGAAAACTGAAGTGAGAATGCACTTTACAGACTGATAAAATATGATAGCAAAATGGATGATGTTCATTTGCAGGCTGAATTAATTAAAAAAAAAAAGGGTTTGTGTCAGTGCATTTATGAAAAGCCCGTTAATCAAACACAACTTTACCAGCCTTAATGGACATATCTTAAACACTCTTGCATTAATATTTAAAATTCTGGTTAGCAAATGGCTTCTAGCACATTGAGCTAAAAAGTAATTAGAATAGGTCATTACAAGAAGAAAACAATACAAGCTGAAAGTACACTTTCCATTGGCCAGCAACTGTTTTGGCATTGGCTTCTCAGTTTTGACATTTGTTTTCATATCTTTACCTGTAGCGTAGCTCAGCTCTTCTTAATCAGGGAACAGATTTTGCAAAAGAATCATTTTCCCCTCCCTTCCCATGCTATCTTGTACATGTGTATATTAAGAAGGAATCATGCTTGTATCCACAAGAATTGGGGCTCTGTTTCCTAAGAGTGTGGAGTTCTGCCTCCTTTGGAGTTGCATTTGTATGGTCACAGCTCTGAATCTCTCTGAGTAACAATTTCAGGTTTGCAGACACTGAAGATTTTCTGAAACAGAGACAATTTTTATGCTGAATCTGTTGGGGTATTGAGACGAGGTCATTGGTATATGTTGAGATTGTTCATAATGCAAATAAGAAAATAATTTGTGTACAGAGTTATCATGGAATACAGAAAACCTGCATAATAACAAATTCCCACTGTAAATTACTACTCCTTAGAATGACTGGAATTATCACTGTAAACTATTTCTAATTCCTATTGAGCCCAATGCAGTGAAAACTACCAGAATTTTTTTGTGTGTGACACAGGTTAAACTATATCTTTGAATAGTTTTGCTGTGGGAGCTGCTGGAGATTGTCTTTAAAATCTGTTACATTCAGCTGACTTGATCATGGAAATAATTGAATCCATAAATTCCCTTTTCTAGCTTTTACCCATTCACAGGCTTCTAGTCTCTCTATTTCTACAACTAACTAAAGGCATAAACTTTGCAAAGGTGGCAGCCTGCTTGAAAATCCAAACAGGCAAAATTAAGGGATGAACAATCACCTAAGCATATAAATATAGAGAGGAGGATGGAAGAGATCTGTGGGGTGATCGAGCTGTTCTTCCCTCTCATGGACACTCCTAACACAGAATCCTTCGTTTTAGAGAACGTTCACTGGCCTTGCTCTCTGGCTGCTCAGGAACAGAGCCATCCTGCTGAAAGTCCCAGCTTCCCATATGAATTTATTCATGGCCATCTTGTTAGGCTATTGCAGCAATTTTCATGACACGTCTCCCTACTATCATTCAATCCTTCCCTATGGTATTCTTTGATCTTAAAAACTGATAATGAAAATATATTGCTCAGTGAAATACACCGACAAGTTATTCACTAAGAAACAATATCTGACTCAAATCAGGGACTGCAGCCATTATGTCAGTGGGAATCCTCTCTTTCTTATAGATCAGGTGCATTTTTAAGGTGGTTACTTGGCATACTCATAACCCTTTTGCAGTAATGGAAATTGCTACCTGTGGTTAAAAAGAACAGACGACATAGCGAGCATGACCAGAAGGTCCAGGCCTGGGATACTACAAATGATCTCAGACTGATGTGAAGTGCTTGTGGCATGCCATCGCAGGATGTCATTGTGTTTTCCCTGCATAAAAAGGTAGCTGCGAAGTTGGAAAGCCATCATATACTATATCTTTTGTCATCGTACCACCTACAATCTTGGTCAGGAGATTGCTGTAAGACCTACTATGTTGAATGTCACAATTAGATCTGAAAAAAAGACCAGGGCTGAATGATCCAATCATATTTTATTTTTCCTCTGAAGGATACTACTTGATTTATTTTATGTATAAGTGCAAAGAAGATACACAAATTCAAATAGACTGCCAAGGAGAAAGTGCAGTGTTTCTTTAACATGTTCACAGTAGAAGAAATTATGAGGCCACAACCTTCTTATCAAAGCTTTTGTCACAACAATATCTCAGTTCTTCCTCTCTCTGCCAAATGATCGCAAGGTAACTGAAAATGTTTAGGTAAATTTGGGAATATTTAAATAGCACTTATGAATAAATATTAGCTCCTGAGAAAATCCATTGTTCTGGGACTAATTCTGGTTCCTGGCTCCGAGGCGTGCAACCTTTCAGGCTGGAAGGGACTCGAGAGGTCTTAGTCCAACCTCCTCAAAACAGGGTCAGCACTGAATGCAGATCGGGAATTTGGTCTGCAGTATGGAAGTTAGGGCTTTCCTGAGACTGATTACTGTATCTCCCATGAATCACTCTTCAAGCAGAGACCTCTTTGCCCAGACCAAAAGAAGCTGACCTTTTTTTTTTTTTTTGGTCCATCTACCAGGTCCTAAATCTGCCCCTCAGACTTCAGTCACAGGCCTTCCCCAAGGCCCCTCTAACATCAGTGGAAGCTTCAAACAGAAAGTTTCCACACAGTCTTTGAGCAGCAAAGATTCGTTTTCTCTCCCCTCCTTTAGTAAAGCTAAATTTGCTTCTGTGGTTCCTGTATTCTCCATGTGGGATTTAATTTCTCTCTGTAAGAGGCCTCCACTGAAATTCCAACCTGCCACTTCCTCACAAGTTATTGTCCTCTCTTGAACTCCCTGGCTTTACTGCAGAAACCAGACAAAGTTGAGGGAAAAGAAACAACTAATGCAAAAATAATTGAGCTGCTCTGAGACCTCCTAATATTCATTATTTCTGGTTTTGTAAGAGTTTTTGAGCCTTGGAAGCAAGTTCCCATTTCTCCAGGCCCGGAGAGGTCCACAGGAGGAAGTTGGCCTCTTGGTCGCGGTGTGAGCGCTGGGTTCCTGCTGGGAGTTCAGTGGCTGCCGAGCGCTGGAGGGACCAGGCGGGCAGAGCACAGCCTTGTTGGTGTGGCTTATCTGCCTGCCTGGCATGTAGTAAATGAGAGAGAAGCAGCTGGTGAATTTTAGCATGATTAGCTTTGCTGGAAATTATTTCCAGTCTTCAAAGCTTGTTTAGTCTTTTGAGCTGTTAGGGACTCTGTGCAAACTTTTCCCTACAGGAGCCTCCTCATCCAGCTCTCTAGGGTTTAGTGTTTCTCTCAAGATTGCAGGTATATGTGGCTATCGACCCATCTGCTTAGGATCTATATCCTTCTCTTTCAAAACTAGCTATTAGCTTTATTTCAAAGCTTATCTATAAAAAAAAAAAAAAACTTTATTAATCCATGTTACCAGCTCCTTTTCCGTATCTCAAATTGACAGTCATCTAAAATGTTCAGACTTCTTCTTTTCCATAAAGGTGATCCAAGCAGTGGGCTTCATTCTCTCTTTTTGTGTTTGCCTAATATGTCGCATAGAAACTGTTTTCTCTGCTGCACAGTGGAAAATGTGGGAAAAGTTCCTCCCCAAACACCCTGCAGCTCAATGTTTAACACACACTTCGATCCAAGAGATACTGTTAATTTTTCTGCATTTTTTTCCACACTAGTCTCTCAGTGATCATAAGGCATGGTGCAAGAACAGTTAGTTCAAAACCTGCCTTTTCCTTATGTTTTTACTGACTTTCAGAAGTGAGGGAGTCAGCTAGTTACTCTGACTTGGGACATTGTGAATGGCCTGAGTGCCAAGCTGATGGGTTATTTTTCAGGCCCTTATGGCCCATAGGGTTGGGTACCCCCCACGTAGCAGGGACCTCTTGGGTTCCAATTTAAATTTAGAGCTTGAAGTTCTACCTATGTCCTGTTTTGCTTACCTCTTTTTCTGGCTCCAACCATGAGTGCTACATGTTCTCTGAAACAGTTTTGGAATGCAGCACAAATCTTTCCATGGCCTTCATTTCAGGAGATTCGAAAAAAGTAAACTTCATACTTTATTTATAAATTAGCAGTTGGGCTTAAAAGAATTATTGTCTCTGAAGATAGTTGTCTGAAGAGTTTTAAGCTCATCTGGCTAATTTTTGCCTTGCAGTAGAGTGAAAGTGTACCCATGCTCACGTCTCAAATCAGAGACAGTCACAACTTATGCCATTGTGTGTTCCATGCCATTTGCAATTATACAGCCACATACCAATCATTCTTTCCTCTTTTTATAACCTGTGACATATATACATCCACATGCAAATTTTGAGTAGCTCTCAGTGCCAACAGGGATAGTGCTCTGTTTCCCCAAACCTATAACAGAGACATAGAATACTTAGCAGAGTTGTCTGGAGATGCACATTCAGAAAGTCTTCTGTTATATATATTACTTGGCAAATCAAACCAACATAAATAACAGCTATGAACCAAACACTTATAGTATTGCAACTTAGCACAAAATGCAAACCTCAAAAAAGTTTGTGTCCTGGGGTGTTCTTCATATTTAAAAGTATGTATATGAAAGGAATCGATTAAAGTATTTATATCTCATCAGTTTCTGATAATTAATATGAACTCCAAGGGCTTTATGGATTACTGGTTTGATAATTCACTTGCAGCTGAAGTAATAGAGGTTATGATGGAAAGATGGCCTCGTAGCTGTCTTACAGAGTGCACTAAATGATTGAACCCAAGGAATAATAGGGATGGAAATTGCTGTGTTCATTCATGGATAATATATGACAGGAGTAAGGCAAGCAGCAAGTTAGCAGATGACTCAGCCAAGCATCTATGACTGAACAAAGTGTGATTCTAACCTTCTGTCATTGAAAATATATTTAATGGAAACATTATCATTCTGATATATTGCTTGCTAAGATAAGACATGTTTATAGTACAGTCTCCCTGCCATGCTACCACAGGGCTAGATTCTGGCACACCTACTCCAACTGAATGGTACTTTACCCCCAAATAAATCTACTACTTCTGGAGCAAGAGAATATTCAAAAGGAGTAAGTGAGCCAAAAGCTGGTCTAAAGAAGCTGGCCTCAAAGTTTGTTGATGCCAAATATCACCACATAAATATAAAGGATCCTATTATTTTTTTAATATATAGAAAGGAAGATATCTATAAACACTGAAGACCACATGGGCAGTTATTCCTTTGTTATGATTTTTTTCAACCCAAATCTAAAATCTGGACAAAGTAATTTTTTTTTTTTAATCAGCCAATATGAGTGGCCACATGTCTCAGATGCACATCAAAGAAATGGGATGATGAAGGCATGGAATAAAGTTAGCTGCCTTTTCCCTGTGCCTGGGAGAGCTCAGTCTGTAGCAGTTTTATTGATAGGGGCACTCAGGTGTTCCGCAGTGGAACAGAGCACAAAATCTGGAGTGTTGTATTAAACTGAAACTTGCTGAAGGGAGGGGCGGGAGGATAAAAATGGTGCAAGATAATCTCTAGGGTACATTATACATGAATGCTGGTCAGGGATGGCTTGCAGCAGCTCTGCAGGACTGTGCTGCAGGACCTTGCCAACAGAATTCATGCTGAAAACATATGTTCTTCTGCTCGAACCAGCTTTCGCTACATCTGGAAACCAAGAGTTAGAGGGGGGAGGGAAAAAAAAATAAGGCAAGAGCAGATGTATCTCTCTTCTAAGAGAAACCATTCATTTGTTCATGAAAGAAATCTTTCTCCTTGTGTCACCAGCAAAAATTCTCACAAAGTTCTGGAATGGATGTATTAAAGCTGAGTTAGAGAAAAAAAACAAGGTGGAGGAGGGAATGTAAATAGCAGCAGACACTTATAACTTATTTTTTTCTGAAGTAAAGTCAGGTTTTGATATCGACAGCAATCTTATTCAGCAAAAAAAAAAAAAATAGTGGAAAACTTGGCAAAAACATTGTTTAAAATGACTACAAGCCTTGTAAAAACCCCAAAATAACTCTGTTTTGCTGTCAAAAGCCTGGGAAATGCAAAACAGATGTTTCACCCAGCCTCAGTTGCTCGAGCAGACCTCTGCTTGCTCTGCAGGCAGCTGGACCACATGTCTTTGCTGAGAAATGGAATAGCGCTTTCCTTTGGCACTCGTGCGTCACTCTGACCAGCCGGACTCTGCAGTCAGAGGAAGACAGTTGCTGTCATCCTTCCCAAAAGCTGTTTTGCAGAATCCGTCTGGGACTGAGCGGCTCTGTGCTCTCAGAAATATCGCCATTAAGCACAAATTTCGGCAAGTCTTTATTTGTCTGGCAATCAGCTTAAGTCAGAAGGCACCACATCACGTGATGGGGAGTATGAGCACTATGAGAGCTCATGGTTGCTGTGTGTACCCATAGCAGTAGAGCCCTGAGACTGCAGCCTGGGGTTGCCACCAGAGCCCCCTGCTTTACTTTTGCCCACAGAAGAAAGTCTGGTGAGTAGCAGGAGCAGAGCAAGTCACTGAGCAGAGGCTGAACTCTCCCTGATGTGTCACTTAGGCAGCAGTTCTGGCTCTCACTGACATTTTGCGTCCTTTGGAGGAAAGATGTAGACTTCTGGATGCTCTGTGTGCTGCCTCACCCTGGAGGAACATGGCATCTCTAGCTAAGCGCTTTGTGACATCCTGCAGTAGCAAGGAGAAGTGGATACAAATCCGCTTTGTTGGGCTCCAGGCTCAGCACTGGAGTCGCTCCCTCACCTCCTGAGCCATCCAGCAAGGCCACCTGAGTGGCTGAGCCATCCTCAGAGCCCACCTGAAAGGACCAGATTAGGCCCTTTGCACCAGGCAAGTTGGGCTGACAGCGCTTTTCAGTGTTCAGGATGCAGCATCCACTGCACTCAGACGTCCATGGGGCCCACACGTGGATACAGAGCTCAGCCTGAGAGCCTCAGTCTTTCAGGATCTGTCCCTGAAACTTTAAGTGGTGTCATAATTAAGAGAGTTTGTGGCTCTAGTCCGAGACTCCAGTTCAAAACTGCATTGCTATCATGAAGCTCCATTTGTTGAAATATTATAAACGAGTACTGTGGTAACTGATGGTTGCACTTCAGATGATCAAATATGAGATTATTATTTTGAATATATGAGATGGAAATCTTAATATATGATCAAGACTATACTACAATTACCATAATAAAGATTACACTGAATATCTAAAGTGATTCGAATATTAATATAATCTATAAATCATTCTGCAAAGACAGAATGGAGAGAAGGGGAGAAGTTGTTGCCTTACATACCCTGGCTTCTTAAATTCAGTATGTGAATGTAAAAAAGGTTAGACCTCTGGCAGTCTCTTAGAAATTATTAACGAAGAAAAAATACTTCACATCTTGCAGTGGGAGAGAAGGCCTCTAGCACAAATCAGATTAATGAGAGACTCTTATGAGCTTTTATTAACAGAATCATGCTAAGCAAGATCAGGGAATAGTGTGAGTTTCAACTATACAGAAGAAAAATAATATAGGGGAAAAAAAAGGACTTTTCAGTCATATCTTGGAAGGCAATTTTTTGATAAGGAAGATGAAACAGTAAAACCTTTCTCTAGTTTTGATCCTGACCAATAGGGAAGGAGGAGTTGAGAATATAAATGTAAAAGCAATTTGTGTGAGAATGAACATGAAATGATAAAGTTTATGATCTTCATAAAGAGAATAAAAAATGAAATGCAAGAAGGCAAACCTCAGTAAATGCAAAGAATTGATAGGTAAAGTTTCATGTAAGGCACTTTAAGGAAAAGATGAAACAAGCCGGCAGCTCCTTAGAAAAAAAGAGAAAGAAATCAACTATAGAAAGATAGAAATTTAGCTAAATCATGAGCTCTTCATTCATCTTAAATACAAGAGGAAATGTAGAAAGTAAACAGGAGGTGAGATGACAAAAGACAGCTTTAAAAGAAGAAACAAAGCATGTAAGAACAGACATTTTAAGAAGAAGCAGAAAATATTTGATGATACATCTCTAGGAAGTTAAACATGGTGGAGAATATTACAGATGAAGGTCAAGCTGTTTAATGCTTTCTTTCATCTGTATTCCATAGAACAGTAATCAGGTGGTTAAAAATCATTCATTAATTCCAAAGACAAAAGACTATAATAGGAAAACAACAAGCCCAGCAGGAAAAATGTAGGCTCAAACTTCCAGATTGGCTGAGCTTCCCCCTGCAATACAAGCAGGGCTGGCTGAAGCAATCTCAGACTGCTGGCAGCTTTTGCTGAGGCTTTGTGGGGAGCTGCTGAGATGCCAGGAGTCTGGAAACTGTTAGTGGAAAGGCAGGGGTAAGGGGAAAGAATTAAAAAAAAAAAAAAGCAAGCAAACTTCCTGGGAGGAGCTTGGAGGTAAAAAGGTTAGTGACCAGCTTTGAACTGCCAAGTACAAATCACTTGAAACCCAGTGAGTTAATTTCTACCACATTCTGACAGGTCTGCAGTTGAGGAGGAGGCTGTGGATATTGGCTATCGTTGCTTTTGTCAGGCAGCTGCACGTGATGCACCATCCCATAAGCAAGAGATACAGCCTATAAGCTCTCTACAAGCTGTTTTGGTACCTGTGCCTATAGAGTAGTTGGTAGAGTTTGGCTCTCAAAATGCCTTGAATGGGATGATGCGGTTTCTAGAGCCAGTTTTCCCCAATGTTTTCATTAACTGTCTGAATGATGGAAAAAATAAAAACTGCTAGATAAATTTGCTTATGACATGAAACTAGGAGGAACTGTGAGTACTTTGGAGGATTATATTCAAATTCAGAGTACTCTTGGCAAACTGGTGAAATGGCCTGGAAAACGCATACGACAAATTTCTAGAGTGAAAATGCAAGGTGCCACACTTCAACAGGACTCGTCACAAACTTGAGGCTGGCAAGAACAAAAATGATTTGCTGAAGAGGGCCTGAGAGCTGCAGGGGATCACAGACTGAACTTATGCAGGCAACGCCATGCTGTAAAACAGGCAAACATTGCACTGGGGTATTTAAAATGTTGTCGCAGAGAGCTCCTTGGAGAAATACCATTCATTTGTTCCTCAGCATAGGTACAGATGTAACTCAAGAAGGACAACTTTGAGAATGTCCAAAGAAAAGCAACAAGAGGTCTAAAAAAGCATGACCTTGAAGGAAATAGAGAAGGGATTATCCTAGTGTGGTCAAAAGAAGAAAGTCAGGGGGAGGGGGTGGTAGTAGCCTTCAAGTGCATAAGGCTGCAGTGAGGAGGAAAGGAGCAGCCTGCCCTCTCCATCTACAGGGGATAGGTCAAGAAGTGCTGGAGTTCAACTGCCACAAAGGAAGTGAATAAACATTTTCTGAGGCATTAGGGAAAACTTTCTAATAGTACAATTAGGGAAGCAATAGAATAGATTGCCTGGGGAAGTCGTGGAGTCTTCATCATTGGCGGTCTCAACAATTTAGGCTAACATCTGTCAGGAACAGCACACACATAACTGAACTGGCTGGGGGCCAGGGAAGTGACTATATGACCTCCTAAAGTCCCTTCCAGACCTACTTTTCTCTGGTTCTAATCACTGGAGCCTCCCTCCCTGACAGTGCTGTCGACCCATAGGTCTGAGCCATTTGACATGCGGTTTGATTCCTATCTTGACTTCTTTGTAGTCTTATACATTGAACTCTGTGCTGGATGATAATTCCTACTTATCTGAAGGAAAAGTAATGTTTCACTTAGAGTCTCTCCAGAATATATCAGGAATACATCTGCAGTCCTCTTGCATCTCTGTGTTTTCAGGGGGTTAAATTTAGGCATTCTTCAGGATAGTCCCAGACCTGAAACGTGATGATGTGAGAGAGGAGGGAGCTGGGACATAAACCATATGGAGGATCAAGAAATAGACTGGCAGGTTTGCCAGCTTCTGTGCTCCACATGACGGGAAAGGCACAATGCACTCTTAGGATCCTCCTTCCCCTTCCTTGACAAACAGTAACCTCCATTTCCTTTTCAGAAGGGGAAACGTGAGATCCAGGAGCCAGATCCTCCTTCCACTTCCTAACCCACACAAAGGCCAATGCTCAGAGCTCGCAATGCCTTGAGTACAGCCTGACTCACAGAGATCTTCAGGGATGGACCTATAGCCTGTATGATTGCACAGGGCTGGGAGAGTAGCACTGAGAGAATCTGTCAAACTAAAAATTACAGGGTAAGCTTGGGAGAGGGGCAGGGGGCAGGAAGAGGTAGAGAGGGATTCTTTGACTTCATTCATTGAGAAATTAGGCTTACTAGATTTTCCCAGTATCGCCATGAGGCATACCAAACAGCAACATCTTTCAGAGAAATAATAGCTTTTAAAGTGCTTAAAAAATTCCCAACCTTGAAGAGATATGTTAACTGGATCGTTCATCTTTATATGATATTTTCAGCTGAGATGAGAGTACTCCATGGAGGTGAAGGGGATTGGAAATCTATTTCTTTCATTATTCCTCTCCCATATGGAGCGAGCATGCCCATCCTCAGCTCCTGCCCAGCACTGGGCTTGATTTATGCTTCTTCTCTCTTTGACTTTATATAGAGAAAAGCAAACTTCACAGGATCCAAACAAAATGGCCCCATGAGTTGGGGACACCCACAGAGATAGATAAGGCAGGGAGAAGGACTTGGGACATGTTGGCCAAATAGCCAATTTCCAAATTTTCACATGGGAAGCAAGGAGAGAAGTTCCTGATATGTGGAGGAAGCATAGTGTAGACATCTTAGGAGAGCCAGGGACTCTGCAAAGCCCAAAAACTCAGGAGGATGGAGAACGGGTGGCGATTGTCACCTCAACCGTTGTTAAACCGCTTGTCTCTGCTAGGACTTTACTGCTGTGTATCTGTCTTTCTCTTGCACAGGATGATCCAGTCTGTTCTCACTCAGTTCTCACTCAACTCCAAGCGCTTCATTCTCTGTTCCTCAAGCTCTCAAGCTTTGTGAATTTGCGGTGTCCTCAGAGCACAAATCAACAAAATAATTTTGTCTCCTCAAACACACATTGTGGGGAGGGAGACTGTGCTGGAGAAAGACTGTTACATATGTTTGGATCTGAACTGACTTGGGGTCATTGCTATATAATTCTTACCACNTAACTCCAAGCTCTTCATTCTCTGTTCCTCACTCATCTGTCCCCTAGTGGCCTCTGCTCACAGCAAGCCTCACAGTTGCCATCTAAAGAAACATTCAAGCTTTGTGAATTTGTGGTGTCCTCAGAGCACAAATCAACAAAATAATTTTGTCTCCTCAAACACACATTGAGGGGAGGGAGNGTTCTCACTCAACTCCAAGCGCTTCATTCTCTGTTCCTCAAGCTCTCAAGCTTTGTGAATTTGCGGTGTCCTCAGAGCACAAATCAACAAAATAATTTTGTCTCCTCAAACACACATTGTGGGGAGGGAGACTGTGCTGGAGAAAGACTGTTACATATGTTTGGATCTGAACTGACTTGGGGTCATTGCTATATAATTCTTACCACAGCCTACCTTGAAGATCAGCATTCCAAAGTTTTAAATATTTAATGAGTAACTCCTTCAATTCCTGTGCCCATGTGTCCTGAGATAGATGGGTTTTTTTTGCTTGAATATTTTTTTAAACGTTGCTCTCCAGTTCTGCATGTTAAACAGACCAAACAGTGACTGCAAATCCCAGGAGAACTGTCCAAACCCCAGACCAGGTGTGAGTGGTTTTCTTTAGAAGCTGCCGTGTGAGAATTACTCGTTCACATCTCCCCAGATCCTGAGCACCAGGTCTGCTCTGCACCCCTGTGAGAGGCCCGGATAAGCCCAGTCATATAGGGAATTTAGGAGTATTTCGTAGAAGAGACCTTCAAACTACTCAGGCTTTGCAGACTCAGTCGACTGCCAGTCTCGCTATATTCCATATATACTGCGATTCATTACAGAGACCAGGGGCACCAGCACAGAAACAGTATCTCCGCCTTGAAGCCTGCTGTTCTCCTGGTGACATCTATGCTGTATATAGGTCACTTTTTAAAAAGGACAAATTATGCCTCAGGGTAGAATTNCCAGGTCTGTTCTGCACCCCTGTGAGAGGCACCACACGCCCGGATAAGCCCATATAGGGCATATAGTCATATAGGGAATTTAGGAGTATTTCGTAGAAGAGACCTTCAAACTACTCAGGCTTTGCAGACTCAGTCGACTGCCAGTCTCGCTATATTCCATATATACTGCGATTCATTACAGAGACCAGGGGCACCAGCACAGAAACAGTATCTCCGCCTTGAAGCCTGCTGTTCTCCCGGTGACATCTATGCTGTATATAGGTCACTTTTTAAAAAGGACAAATTATGCCTCAGGGTAGAATTGGATCCTTTGACTCTGCAGCCAAATCCTCTTCTCACTCTGGAGTAAATACAGGGTAATTGCCTTATTTTATTGAAGATAACAGGGATGTACCCGCTGCATTTGAATGCATGGTAATGGAAAGCAGAATGTGATCTCTTAACAGAAATAATAATCAAGTCTTTGTAGTTTTTCCTCAAGCTTCATTAGTAGACAAAAAAAATAGAAAAAACACATGCTCAAGGAAAAATACTGACATTTCTTTTCTAATTTCACTGAAAAAAAAATCTGCCCTCAAAGCTCTCTATCAAGTTGCATTCATTCCTCAATAAAGATAAACTTTCATTTGCAGCAGGGCCTTTTTGGTACCATTAAGAGGATTGTATTCCAGAACTCACTCTAATAACACAAAATGCTCCCAGTCACAAAGCTTCTCCAGGGAAAGGAGTTAGAAACATGAGCAAGCAACATATAATTGAAATTTTGTAAAATTCTAATTATGTTGTACCAATGAATGATGGCATACAAATACAATATCCCATTTTTCTAGCATTTTTGTTGTTTCTTTATTTGTGTAGTTTAATCACAGCTTAAATGAGCTTTATGTCCCTTTTTTCTTCATATATACAAACACATAGTTCCACATGCTAAAATAAATATTATATCACACTTCATGTGAGAAAAATCACTGCACTGGTCCCATTAGCGAGGGTCTGTGCAAGAGTCACCTCGTCTTCTTCAATGTGAGGTCAGGAAATTCTGAAATAAACATTACTCACAGGGGGAGGCTTTCAAACCATGTATCTTGAAGGTGATCTTACCTTCAACAACCCTTGTGTGAGCTCAAGGAAAATCCTAATAAGGATGGCAAAAATCGTATCATGCGGCTGTGATTTGGCAGCCTAGGGGAGAGGTTCAGATGCGCGATGAAGAGGACCCTCCTGCAAGAGCAGCCCACTGCTGCCCACAGCCTCCTTCCCCACAAAAGCAGGAAAGTGTCTTTTCCCTGCAGGTTTCATTTCCCTCCAGGCTGCAATGTTAAATCTACTGAAAAGGAAGTGAGTTGCTTGGCAGGATTTCGTGGCCACTCTCCTTGCCTCAACCTGGGGCAGCAGCGGGGGATTTTGGAGCTGTCCCTCTTCTCAGGCATCCAGACATTTGCAAGCATGTCCTTGCATCAAGGGGGCTACAAAGAAAAGGATTTGTTAAAAGAAAAAAAAAAAAAAGAGCTAATGACACTACTTAAGACAGAGCTGAAAGGGAATTTTCCCCCAAAATGTCTTTTTTTTCTTTTTTAACAAGCACCAGGTCAGTAAAATTTGAATGTATCTGTAAGAGGAAGTTGGCTTTGTTGAGCCTCCTGTGAGCAATCAGTTTAAGGAATAGCTCAAAGCCTGGTCATATCCCATTTTAACACAATTAAAATGAAATTCTTTGAGATTTTCAGCTTGAAATGACTTTCTAATTTTGAAAGGGCAGAGAATTAATAGTTTAGTTTCAAAATATAAATATTTAAAACAAAGCACAATGAAATTTAAAGTAAAACTTTATTATGAGTATGGCCTGAAATTTGACTTGACTAGTAGAGTTACAATAAATACCTGAGATTTTGAATATTTTTGTGATGGATTCCAATGTGATGGAAAAACCTAAAGATAACATATATAAGTATGCAGATAAAAGAGAAAATGAAAAAGAGATGCTGGTAGCTTCATATAATCACATATACATGTTTCAGTTGAAATACGTTAAATTATCCTTAGAAACATGTAAAAGAGACATTCAAAACTCTCTTTTCCTATTGATTTTTTATGCTTTGTATCTCTCACTCACAAACTCCCTTTTCTTTAGGAATAGCATGCATTTTAATGATAAAAAATTCTTGAGTAAATTCTAATTATACATCTCCTTTTAATCCCTCTAGATTATTTACATTGTGTATTTTTTAATTGTTAAATTAAGTATTTACATGAGGAACTGAATCCAGGAACACTGATTTTTCATAATGACAACCTTTTTTCACTCCATTTGGATCTGTGACCTATGAGTGGTCTATAGCAAGTTTTATAGCAGATAGCTGCTTTTCTAACATGTCACCAGCATATGTACATGTCAATCCATGCTACACAGAAAATAGGCTAGTATCATATATTTTAGTGAGGAGTTCCTGCAATTTTCAGTTTCCGTATTAACAGGAAAAAAAGATGCTGACAAATAAATACTGACAGTGCACACAGACATGGCACACAGACATGTCCAGCTCTCCAGCCCACATGGCTGGCACCAGGCAAAGTGGGCTGGATCTTGATACCGAGAGGGAAGAGCAGCTGCAGATGACAGGGATGAGTCTCCTAATGTGGTCTGCTGAGTGGGAACCTCTGCTTTCTGACGAAGGAGATTTTCAAAGGGGATGTTCAACCAAGAATGACTGCTTCCCCAGCAAGGTCGCTACCCCAGGTTCAAAAGGCAAACGATGGCTGTGGTAGAAGCTCCATCTGTGAGCCCTCCTGAGTCTACTCTGTTGTTCCTCGCCCCTTCTGCATGTGCACTTCTCATCGCACGTGCTCTTCTCATACTCACAAGGTATCCACAAAAATCTGTATGTCACGACGTTGCAGTCCAAGAGCTGTCTTGCCATCTTCAGCCACCGTTGTGTAGCAAAGCGTTGTTAAAATAATTGTGGTCAATGAGCAACAAGGATGGCTCTGTTGGCTGCAGATGTGGGAGAACTACACTTCAAAGCACTTTCTGAAAAAGTAAAGATCTGTTACTCCTCTGGACACTTTTATGGTAACCTTTCCAGAGCGGATATTTTTTTTCCTAAACTAATGGAGCATTGACATAACAGACATCGACTTGAGCACATGAAAACTGAAAGTTGCTAGAAAGAAGTCCTGTTGCCTTCCATGACACACATGCCCAAAATGAAGATATGTAAGTGTAAACAGAGGTAGGCCACCTGACAGCTCATTTTACCTCACGCTGTACAGGTTATGCATGACTGAGAAATACTCTCAGTGACCTTTATGCAAGTTTCTGCATATAGCAACGTTGTTTTAGCTGTTCACAGAAACAGGAGAGTGCCAAGCTGATGCATTTATGCAAAAATCAAGGTCCACCTGATGTTTTCATGTCTTTGTTTCTGGGTGGCCCTGGCGTTTTTCAGAGGACGTTCTTGGAGGTCTGTCACCATTCAGAATTATTCAAAGCCTATTGTATAAAAGTGAGGAATCTGCTGAAAGAGTCTCTGATTTTCTCTCTTTTGTCACTGGGACTGGTCAGATGCTCTCAGAGCTGTAATGAAGGTATTTATCTCCAGGTGTTGAATGGCCACTGAGAGCATACTATAAATTCTCTGGCTTATATTAAAGCACATATGTATTGTCAGTTCATATTTATGTATTTCTTAATAGGATGCATGTGTTTCATTACAGTGTAAAGTGTCATTTTCAGACATTAAGGATGTGAAAGTGCAGCTAGCATGAAATGCAGCCCCACAGACGTGCCATGAGAGGGGGTGGCTTTGTCTCAGACCTAGGAGAGTCACGCATGCAGGCGAGCCAGAGCAAGGGGACAGGTCCCCAGCAAGCAAAAGGCATCATCGCTCCCCAGACCTGGCAAAGACCTCTGTAGAATCCTACAGAATCTTAATTTTCCTTATCTTCCTGCATTTCAGAGAGTAGTTACATTTACAAAATAACAGCTTTTCCTTCCTCTCTACTTTTCTGCAGAACATCATAGCTGTACTCTGTTTCTGGCTCACATTTTAAATGTGCTTTGGCAGCAAGAAAGGCCCCAGACTCTTTAATTTATTACCTCTGTTTATGGAATATGGAGATTGGGCCAACTTTATTTCTTACACTAAGTAAGTGAATCAGTGCAAATGCAAACACTTTTGGACATCCACTGTATAAAATAAGCATATTTAGATGATCAAATAAGTGTTCCCATATGCATGTTGGCTGGTATTTCATGCTGGTAGAATATTCTTGTTTTCCTTCTGTGGTGTCCTTTGTCTTTTTTCCTTCCCCTCTTGACTTTGTTGGTCAGTTACTCAGAAAAAAATTGCTTGTACCTTAAAAGAAATACTGTCTATTCAGCATATGGTGTTTATAGATCTTCGGAAATTCTTCTGGAAGGCGTGCTTCAGATTAGCGGTCTCTTCTCCTTCGAGGATGGTTTTAATTTGTTAGCACTTTAGATCTGTAGTATTGAGGTAGCTGCTTTTTCAGTCAATAAAATGGTTAGTGAAATGAGGGTAAAATATTATAATTGTGCTCTTCAAATCAGATTTTTATGTGGGTTTTTTTTTTTTTCTCCTGCTATGTAAATCTGTCATTCCGAGAGGATTTTTTTCCTGTTTTCTTTTAATCTTCAGGCATGTGCCAAGAATGATGATTTTAACCATGAATTACCACAGCGACTCCAAGCCAAACTGCTGGTAGGCCGCTCCGCTGGGGAGAAAGGAGAGCCAAGAGCAGCCCAGCTTTGGCTCAAAAGTTTCCGACTGAATTTGGTCACCGTGTCTACGCTGCTCGCCTCGTTTGCTCGCAGCAGATCCAGTGCTCAACAGAGCTGGTGCTCGAAGCAGGGACATCCTGATGGCCCCTGAAGGAGAGGCTGGTGAGCCTTGGTCTTCCACTTGGGCTTTTTTCTCACCTGAGGCACTGATCCTGTCCACATGTACCTGTGGGAGCGTGGGAGTTCACCAACTGGGGCCAGCAAGGTGCTTTTCATTATTTCTCCTCCACCTGTTTGGGTTCTCCAAGAATATAAAAGCCTAGATATACCTTGAGGCATACCTTGAGTTTTCCCTTCTCCACTACACAAGTCCAGATCTTCCCATCTTTCCTCACACACTCAACGCTGTGAGCATGGCCAGGGACAGCATCCTTTAACACACTTACTATAGCCTCAGCTTCCATCAGAAGACCAGCTCATGCCGTTAGTTCATTTACAGAGACACTATGTTTGATATGTGGAACAAACCACAACAGTGGGACAGAAGGCAGCAGCCTGGATCACCAAAATGGCCACTCAGTGGCACTTGGATCTGTCAGCCACGCCAGAACTTTTTTGTTTGTGTGCATATGTATGTGGTTTGTTTGGGATTATTTCGGTTATACAAAAGGTGAATTCATCTGTTTTTCTTAAAAAAAATCTGCAAGTGGATATGCTATTCATATTTCACTTCTGTAAAGCATTCATGTAAATAAAGCTGAAAATAATATTTTGCATCAGGCAGTAGTTTCCTTGAAAAAATGCCTTTTATCTGCTTGACCACTGTGATTTGGAAAATAGCAATATATTCCCTAAGAACCCAAGCCCTGCTGGAAACGATAGCAAAACATAAACTGCAGGAAAAACAACAGGGGAGGAAGATGCTGTTCGGGTGCTGTGCATGTGAGGGAGAAGCACCAGCTGGACCCCCGAACCCCAGCGCAGCGCTGGTGCTGTCATTACTATGGGCACCTACTCAGAGAAAATCAGGAGCCAGTCTGGAGCTGACACTTGTGGGTGCTTGAGGCTTCTGGGTCCTTTAAGAGAGGATGGATTGCAAGATAACTAGTGCTCCACGCAAATAAAGTCAAAAGCGCCACGCTGGGTAAGTTATAAACATTCTTAAAAACACAGCAGCAAAAAAAAGTAAACAAACACAAACAAACTCAAAGCTTTCTTTCTGTTAAAAACCTCTACCAATTGTAAGTTCCTTATGAAAGTGAATTTATATGGCTTTGTCCAAGAAAAAAAGCTTGTTTAATGTTATACCAATTATTAACTCTATTTTTTTAAAATGGAGAGTAGTGCAATTTAATAGTATTGCATAACATGTAGGAAGTTTCTGCATTACACTTGTTAGGAGCAGAATAAACCTGGAATCAAAGGGGTATGTTAACAATTCAGCATATCTTCCCCTTTGGAAGTATTATTGGTCTATCATATCGCTAAAAAATAATAAATCTTTGTAAAAGACCGCAGTTGCTTTCATAGTCCAGCAGCAAGCCCTGTCTGGTATTATTAGAAAAAAAAAAAAAAAAGTCAGCGTAATCTAAATTACAATGTTAAAACACCTACGGCGTCTCTCATTTTCATATGCTCTCCATATGTAAGCACTTAGCAATAGAAAGCCCCTAAAAAGGCTTGTTCTGTGTGCATGTGTGTGTGTGAGAAAGAGTGAGAGAAGGTGAGCATGGAGCTTGCATTTTTATTTTGACATTTTTAAGCAGAAAATACTGCAAAACCTCACTGGCACAGAAATAACTAAACTGCATAAATAAATGAATAAATATAATAGCAAGTTTTCACATATGAAAATTCCTCAAAAGTTTTTGGTTGTATTTATCAACCCCCTTCCACACCCACCAGAGCATATGGCCCTCTGTTTGTGCAAATCAGCAGTCTTTGCTTAAAGTGGATGTTTCTATTAACACTGTGACTAATTACTGAAAACAAACATGTGTAAGTATGATCTCTGCTAACTGCCTCTGTCAACCCATTTTTTCTTCTTGTTATTCATTCAAAGGGATTAAGATTGCTCACAAAAGTACAGTAGACCTCTCTTTAGCCTGTTAACTGGCATGAATAAACAAAGCCCATCAACCACAATTGACGTCACGCCTCAGGAAATGTTTTTTACATTAGTAAAAAAATCATAAAAAGTGAAAAAGTTTTAAAGAATCTTAAAACACTGACTGTAAAGAGCTTAATGCTGGACATAAAGAGCTGGGTTTGGAATGGATATTGAGAAATAAGGAATACAACTATATATATTCCAGGGCAGGAAATCAGATGGAGGGCAGACTTTTCACGCTGAGGGTAACAAGCATGATTTCAGTATGCAAGTCTGGACATACGTGCATGCAGAATGGGCATCCAGAGAAACTTTTATGTCAGTCTTTCTTGTGGTTTTCTCCCATCCAGGGATAAAAACATCATGAAGACTCAAAGCATGCTTTTGGTCTTTATAAGACACAAAGATGAAAAACACAGGCAGATTTTTCTTGAGAGTGTCCTTCAAAAGCCAGATTTATCCGTTGCCCCGCGGATAGGAGTGGGACGCAGCAGTCTCCATGCCTTCTCGTCTTCTTGCCTACTTGTGAAGAGGAGACGCCAGCCTCCTTTGGAGTACGTGTGCTCCCTACCACGGCAAGAACAGCAAAAAAGGCACCTTTGGGGAACTGCTGCAGTGCATATCCTCTTCGCAGACCTTGGTCCTGGGCTGGTTATGGCCTTTGAGATGCTGTTGGGCTCTGACGTGCCACAGCCAGTGGTGAAACTTGCCCCCTCCAAGCATCTGTTCTCATGCACACATGAAATGCCCCTAAGACGAGGTAGCTCTGAGGAGAGAGAAGTCATACACTGCTGTACACGGTGGTGCTGCCTGCCTGGACAGCTTCAAGCTGTGGGATAGGGTCTCGGTGTGTTTTAGTGTGAGCTGTACGTAATATAAAAATAAATTGCATGCTAGAAAATTGCACAAGTCTACATCTGCTGATTTCCCGAGCACACAGTGTGGTTGGGAGCCAATCCCCTGTCATATCTCATCTCTTGCACTTTACACAGGGTGTTTCCATTATAAAACAACTTGCCTTTGGGTTTAATGATTTCTAAGGAAACATAACTCTGTCACTGCGCTCTGGCGTTTAATTCCTCCTGTGTCATTAGTGTCTGCCCTGCGCAGCCCGGGGATGCCGCGTGCTCGCTGAACTGTGCATGCACTTCGTGTGCTCTTGGGCTTGTGCCCGTGCCTGCAAGCTGGTGTTTGATCTAGACTGAACAAGATGGCCTTAGCCTTCAAAGAGAGCGTGTTTACATTCCTTGCCCTATCTAGCTTTTTTTTTTTTTAACCGAGTGCCCCCAAGATAGGTGTCTTGCTGTTAGAACAAATACCTTTTGCATTGCGCTTTCCCCTGGTACTCTCATTGCCCCATCACATTTATCACTGGACAAGCTTTTGCAGAGATGGGAAAGCACTGCTAACTCCATGTTGTGGATGGAAAAACGGCAGCAGAGAAGAACAGGGATTTTCTCAGACATGCAGTACAAACCAATGGCAAAAACAGACAGGAAAAAAAGAACCCACAGGTCTCCCCTCCTTCACAGCAAGGTAACCGAGCCCGGTTCAGGCCCCCTGCACCATGTTTGCTTCCATGTCAGTCATCCTTCTGCCTCAGTGCTTCCTTCTCCCACTCCCAAATGAGACCTTTTGATGGTGGGGAATAGCAGGGAAGGCAGCTGTAGTTTCACCAGTTTCCTTTAGTGTAACAGGGAATGAAGCAACCAATTTGCTGTTTCTCCCCCATCACATTTATCACTGGAGAGCTTTCAAGGCACTGACCTTGCTTGCTAAGACAGTATTCACATAAAAATCCAGTGATTTAGTGCAGTACTTTTTTCTCTTTTGGGCAAAGGTCTAAAACAGGGTACTCTTAGGTGCATGTCTTTAAACGGGAAGTGCAGCAGCTTGTTCTGGGCTATTTGTTCCTACTACTTGCCCAATACAGGAGACAAAATTCACCTCCAAACATGGGTGACACTGTAGATGAATTAGGAAGATCTAATGACTGGAATAACCAATGGACTGACCTAGAGGAGCGGCACAAAAAGGAACGTGGCCACAGCAAGGTGAGCAAAGCACAAGACAGGTATTTACTGCTCAAAAGCTCTTCTGTCAACCCATAAATGCTACCATCTCGCACATCGGA